>OX463849.1:41294571-41659976 GCA_949825065.1 Odontocerum albicorne
CCAAAAGCACATAACCTTGCCTGGTTGTACTATATAAAACGGCAGTCTTCTTTTTCTTGAAAGTTACTCTCCTTTTGGAGGTTGGAAATCATTATGGCAATCTTGACCCTTGGGCAGCAGCTCAAATAAAGATGTGTTACCACAATCATACCTTTCCCGTAAGTTCTTCAACCAGGAGATCCGTCTTTTTCCCACATTTCCCACAAGAATTCCCCTTGCAATATAATTTAAAGGATCTCATATTATCTCCTTTCATTATATATGGTATATAAAGTAGTCTAACTTTCTCATTTTGATTGTGAATAATACTTATTTATATTTATTCACCCGATTCAATATGTCATCATTGCGGACTTTGTCAAATTATGAGACACCGTCTTCGATAGCACCACATTTCAAAAGATTCTAATTTTTTGTGGCCTGAGTAAGGGTACATGTTTTAACTTTTAGAGAAGTGCGGAAAAAATGAAGCTACGCAAAATTCATGTTGATCTTTAAATTCTTGTTGCAGAGAAGATTCTGCATTTTAAAGAAGCTGCATTGTGTCATCTCAATTCTTACGTCGATCTCTTTATTCTGATCCCATTGATCAATCAGCCAGCATTGCAGATATTTATATAGTTAACAATTTCATTACTAATATCAAAAGGAATATTTTTCTTTACTTTATTTTTACTAACAATCATAAACCTTGTCATTGCCCGTAACCCGTGTTAACCCTCTCCACTAACATTTATAAACTCTCTAAATTACCCGCAACGATAACAATGTATTCAGCATATCAAATGGATTAAACGGTCGAGTAATCTTATACAATACAATGAAAAACAATCTTACATCGCGAACTTTAAAAAAAATAGGTTTAAAAATCAATGTGAAAATTGTATCAATGTACGATTCGACGACCTTTACCCGCCAGGAGGTTTTGGGCTTGATTTTGGATTATATTCGAAAAAAGGTTGATTTAGTATGAACACTCACACGATCTAGACGTGTTAGAGTCTTGGTTGCATCATCAAGTGCGGTAGTGTTTTAAATTAATAATTAATTGTGTTAGTACGAATAGTAAGTTAATTCCCTTCTTCAGTTGTTATAAACCCGAAGGCTTGATTAATGGGACCGAATACGATGTCTCTCTACCACGCAATGCAAAGTATCTAAACCATCAAATTGGATTAGTGGAAGGGTAGCATACGAATTAATAAACGTATTTTACAAACCAAATGTAAAAAAATAACTAAAAAGTAATATTATTTCATTATTTTCAAAATATAAACTCTCATCAAATACAATATATTGTTGTTAGGTCAATAGTTTTTGTCAAGATATCGTAATGTATTATTTTGAGTATTACTTGGTACAAAGTGTATATATATTTTTATACCCCACGCGATTCCAACAAGCGCAACATAAGATATGATTGATGGGTTGGTGTTTCAAGGCGTTGCATAATATTTAACATAATGTTTACCTCCTTTGTGAAATTATGTGTATCCTATATATCTGTTACTTGGAACCTTTCTAATTATATATTTACTTCACTTAAAGTGTTTGCTCTTTAATATTTACTTCACCATCACTTATGAAATATTGCTCACGTAAAAAATACGTTAAGAATGTCTAATTAATGAAAAATTAATGCGTTTGTAATCATCGCTAAATAAGCGGAAAATTGTAAAGGAATAAAAAAATACTGAGGAAAGTGTTACAAATTACATACTTCATCAAAAAGCAGATTTAACGCTAGCCAAAGTATAAAGATTATAATAAAAAAAAAAATTATGTATACAATCTATGACAGAATCAAAAGAGAAATTAATATATTATAGTTACATGGAAATACTTTTTTATTTGGTATTCTTCATACGAAGGTAAAACACTCGTTGTAGGCTCTCTGGATGCGCAGAATTGAATTTCATTTTTGATAAAAGCTTCAAAAATAATTTTCTTGCTACCATATTTTTATTTTTCTGTAAAAATATCAAAAATTTAATTGTTTTGTTAATTATTCCAGGAAAACTAACCTTTAAATAAATTCTTTCGTAGAATAAAATTATTTATATATTTTGTAACTCAATAATAGATTAAATACAGTCCAAACCAATTTCTTGGATGTTCCTGTTGCTGGAATGCAAATATTTTGCCTTAAATAAAGTAAACTAAAATCACTTAAATTCAACAAAACTAAGAAAGTTTATGTTATTCTAGATGTTAAGTCTGAAAAAACTCGTAACATACGAGGGTCATCCAGAAACTAAGATTACAAGGGCTCTTGAGGCCGGAGGAAATTTTTTGTTTCAAAGTTGGTGTACCTGGCGTGTAGGGGGGATCCTAACGGTCAGTTTGTTTGGTCCCGGGTGTTTGTCAGCCATTTTGTTCATTTACAGTAAATTCTTCCGATGGAGAGGTCGTCGCGGGCTCCCACCACTTCACAACCGTGCGAGACCCACGCCCTCATCTATTTTTTGACTTTGCAGAACAATACCGCTGCGAATATCCATCGAAAGCTAGTGAAAGTTTATGGTTGTGATGTGACGAGTCGACAACATGTCACGAAGTGGATAAGGTTGTTCAGAGAAGGCCGTACTGGTACTCACGACGAGGCAAGGCAGTGATTTCTGACGAATTTGTGCAAAAAATTGAAGAACAAGGGCCAAATGACCGCCGTGTGACGCTTGACGACCTTCATGAAGAATTTCCTGACATTTCTCGGAGTTTCTTTGGTAATATTGTGTCGGAAAAACTTGGTTACAAGAAGTTGTGTGCGAGATGGGTGCCCAGAATGCTCATACCGGAGCACCGTCAGAATCGATTGACCGCCGCGCGTGAACTTTTGGATCGTTTTGCACAGAAGAGAGAAGCTTTTCTGGACTCTATCGTGACGGGGGATGAAACATGTGTGTTTCACTACAAACCAACAATTTTCCAACGATCAGGAGGTCGAGGAAGCTGTGAAGAAGTGGTTGAAATAGCTGGCGGTGGAGGTCTATGACACTGGCATACAAAAGCTGGTGCCCCGACTACATAAATGTCTTGATCTCGATTACGTTGAAAAATAGTTTAATATGTTTGTAAAGTATTCTGTGAATTTCAATGAAATACAAACATTTTTCGATCCTACATAAATGTTGTAACTTTACTTTCTGGATGACCCTCGTAGTATCGCTGTCCATTCAAATATCCGAGATAATACTTAATTTTCAGACTAGTTTTATGTTCTGATCGTTCTTAATTTCAATTTTGGGGCATAAAGTCGACGGTTTAATATCATGCTTTCCAAGATAGTGTTCTTGGTTCAATCATTATTAAAACATTTAATATTTTTACTGTATATTTTTATCCAATAATGCCAAGACTTTTCATTTTATGGATATAAATAATCACTTCATGAGACAAGTATTACAACGACGTGGTATAACTCCTTAATCACCAACATCGTATATTTATGATTAAATGATGACATTTAATAGTTTATTTGATCAAAATGTGATTACTAGTTGAAACTAACAATAATATATGCTTGATATAATGCAATACATGTACGTTTAGTAACAAAACTGAAAAATACGTATTCATTTACACGATCCATAGCTTTTGTTTACAAATATTGTCACACAACGCAAACTTATTACAAATAATCAAAACTTTTAAATAGTTTTTATGATAGTTTTAAATACTAGTCTGATTGATAAGATACCTGTCTTCCAACCCGTGGACTACGTGTCAGATTCATGTTGGCACACAGATTTTTGAAAAAGTTTCTAGTCGAGTTTTCATAACGGTTTGTTTCAACACCTTTCTTGTTGGTTCAATGAGAATGTCGCGTAGCTATAAATCCATCAGGTGGTACTGCAAAATACTGCATTACAAATATAACAAAAGTTTTTATTTTTTTTATTAAACAAGTAAATTACTATACAAACATTTGTCAAGGCTATACCTATATACAAATTTATTACTTAACTAATCTTAATTATATGTTATAATTTATGAACTTATTTAAACTTATTTTCCTACATATCATTTTATTTTATTTATTCAATCTTAATATATGAGATCTTAGAAATAATTAACACCTACATACTACTTATAACTAGATAACAATTCTTACACTAATTATTCAGCAAAAACAAGTCCACTCGTTCAGGCTACTTGTATTCCATCACATTCACTCAGACCTTGGTCGTCCCAGCTAATACTGTAGGTGGGCTAGTCAGGCAACAGATAATGCTTCGGGAGCTTGTGCTTATAACGGAAGGGTAAGTCGGATTTACTCTCGTAAGCCCCAGGGCAGCGACTAAGGGATTTCTGTGATTTTGTTGGCTTTTATAGAACTTCACGGTGCAAGCGAGGATGTGGTGTTGTAGGGTTTCTTCTCGCTGTTCAGCGTGAAGTCGGGTAAGATTTGTTCTGGGATGGGTGTTAAAAGATATCTTGAATGCCTTTTTCTGCACTCTCTGGAGTTTCAGGTGATCCGTATTGCTCACACTACCCCAAACGGGTGCAGCATAGGTCAAGATAGGACGAATAAGGGTTTTATAGAGGAGGAGCTTATTTTTGGGTGGTAAAACAATACAAATATTGTGAAATATATTTAAATAAATCCGTTTTTTTTTTTCCTTTAAAATATTAACAACCTCATTAGTATGTTATTTAATTAAGTATTTTTAGATACAATAGTTTTATTCGTTTATTTTTAAGTTCTTAAATATGATACAAAAGCTTATATTTTTTTATAAGGGGTAAACTAACCTGAATTAAAAAACATCTTTTGTTGGTTTTATATATCCAACACGGAGGATATTTAAAATAAGAATGTCGAATTTTTGACAAATAGTTGGATGAATTAATTTGTATGAATATATGTCGTACTATGTAAATAGCCGATATTTTAATATTTTTTTTACTGTGTTATTTTTTTATTTAAATAATCGTCATGAATTCAAAGCAGTTTCAAACTAAAAAGCGATTCTGTATTTTTTATTTTTGATCTATAATTTATTACGTGTCATTTTATTATGTTTTGTTATTTATAATTTTTTCCCGTTTTGATCGTGCGTTTAAATTTCATTACTTTTTTTCTTTTTTTATGATGTATTTGATATTTTTTAATACTATTTCTTTTAAATTTTGATGTTTGTATAATTTATGTATTTAAAAAAAGGCTGCAGCCGTTATAAATTAAGATATAAATAAATAAATAATACGTCAAATATTCTAATAGGGTTGCAAAATAAAAATAAAAATAAAATGTTTTTTTTTTTATTTACCTAACAATCAAACCACAATATTTTGTGTACACTATATCAAGCAAGCAAAATGTGTCTCGTGAAAAATCCGTTTTATTTTTTCCCTTCCATACAAGTCCATACAACGCACCATTATGTTTCCTCAAACATCTTAAAACGGTTAAAAAAGTTTAAATTTTACATACTCGTGTGTAAAATCTTCCGTGATATTAAATATTTCGTTTATATCACATTTGAGGTGTATGGCATGGCGTTAACACGCTAGAATACCGTGCGGAATTTAGCTCGCCGCACCCGGTTCGAACTCCGGACTTTGCTACTCGTACTTCTCTAATACGACACAAACATTTTTTCCAACTATAATATTCAGGGTTTTTTTTTTTTGTTAAAATATCATGCAGAGTTCTAATCGGAAAAAAAGCAGAATTTGATCACAGCAATTCCATGTTTAATCCACTTGCACTTGCATATATAAAAAGCGTCTCTTATCATATAATGGTAACAGTGGGGTATGGAAACCATGGGATCCTCCCACGTATCACAATATATTGACAGCGGCGGTAACGTACGACTTCATCCTGCCGCTGTAATAACACCCATAAACCAATCATCGCATAATTTAGCAATAAATATCGCCAACAAAATACAGCATATTTCGTCGCACGGACTTTGTGAACGCAGATATAGGCTGTGTTATATTTTGAAGAGCACAGTTTTTAACAGTATATGATTATTCTAATGACGTTAATGTGATTCTTAGCGATTTATAGTATTATTTATTTTCTTAACATAATTCGCTGTACTTTTATCATATATTTATAATGTTTACGCTGTATTATTGTATATTTAACCCATTGATATCTCAATATTCAAAGAAAAAAAAACATCGTGAAAAAATCACTGGATTTTTTTCTATCAATTTGTAATCTCACACTTGGACGACTTCCTTGACCTGGTTGAAAAGATAATTGTTTTTTTATTTTTTTTTTATTAAACAAGTAAATTACTATGCAAACATTTGTCAAGGCTATACCTATATACAAATTTATTACTTAACTAATCTTAATTATATGTTATAATTTATGAACTTATTTTCCTACATATCATTTTATTTTATTTATTCAATCTTAATATATGAGATCTTAGAAATAATTAACACCTACATACTACTTATAACTAGATAACAATTCTTACACTAATTATTCAGCAAAAACAAGTCCACTCGTTCAGGCTACTTGTATTCCATCACATTCACTCAGACCTTGGTCGTCCCAGCTAATACTGTAGGTGGACTAGTCAGGCAACAGATTTTTGTGTTCCAGCCCAGGAATTGCGGGTTTGATTTCGGTTGATATTCAGGTCTTTCAAAAAAATATTCCTGTCTAGTTTTCATTTCACGCTTGTTTTACACCTTCCTGATTGGTTGAAATAAATTGTCACACGGAAATAAACTAGTCAAGTTATACTGTAAACAATGAAAGAGTAATGCAATGCAATATATGTAAAAAAAAAGGATAAATTCAGATCTTGCCTATTTTATATATTTCAGAAAAAATGGCGTCATTTTACAAAAGCTTGGGAGCAATGAAAATTGTTTTAAGACGAATTTTGAGCATATGCATTTTAAACTGAATTTATATTGCTGACATAAGATTAAAGTCTGCTTATTCGATATTTCCAAGAAATTAAAATAATTGGTTTTATAGATTTTATTTTTTAAATATATGTGTTCGTTTTAGCATCAAACAATGTAAATCGGTTGTACTTAACATACGTCCGTGTGTAACATTTACTATTGCATAGTTACGGTTTAATAGTTTTTATTTAATCGATGTCATCGTTAGAATATTTTTATTTTTCATATAGTATTTGACAGTTGTCACTTCTTGATATATGTTAATAATAAGATATAAAACAGCAATGGCAAATGATAAATTTATAAAGGAGATATGACTTTAGTTCAACAGAAAAATGGAAATATTAAATGAAAAAGCAGTTTATATTGTAATTTATTTTTAACAAACACTGTTTATTCCACTTTTTTGTGACGGTATAACCCTGCCGGTTTCAAGGCTTTCACCTCATCTTCAGGGGAGCGCAAACAAGACTTAAAACGCAAGACGCAAAACAAGTTTATATTGAGTGAAAATGCTTGATTCTTCTAACATTTATAATATTAACACTAACCTATTCGATTCAAATGTCACTCTCACTCAGTTTCTAATGTTGCAATGAAACTAAATAAATTAAATTGTTTAATAGTTTAGATCAAGTTTTCGGTCGATAAGGCATATAACATATGTTATGGTACTCTGTTCTGAGTTACGTTTTATTCAAATTCTGCATTGTTAAATATTTAACTCATAATTTTGTTACAAATAACCTTAAATGTAAATATTTTATTATCTCTGCGAGGCATTTTTTAAATTTAAAATATTCAAGACTTATTATGGATCAAATGATAAGGTACCTGTAAAAAGTGCTACAAATGCTAAAATGAAGACCATCGCGACAATCAATATAGTACAAAAACAAGCACAACATATAGAAAAAAAATTACTTCCCTCGTTATTAAAGGGTTTTTACTAGATTTATTTATTTGACACAACAAAACTAATGTGGTTTTCTTCTGAAAGATAAATAAAAGAATTAATTTTGGGAAAAAATACTGTTTCAGGTAAAACAAGTTACTAACAAAACCAGTTTATTTAATTTATTATTAAATATTGTTCCTTATGTTATATTAAATATATTACAACTACACTACAATGAGTAAACATAAAAAATTGTTTTACTTTTATTTAATATTTCAGTTTTTTGTAAAACTGGTTTTAAGTTTTGATAATGTGTTTAAGTTTTGATTTTTCTCAAGTAACATATGCTGTCAATTTTTTATAATTTGTTTGCGGTTTTCATTTTGATTTTTAAATATTTTTTTGTATAATTTGTATGGAGTTTGGATTTTTCGTAAAGGCTTCCACCATTGAAAATAAATAATTTAATAATATTTCCCCCATTAGTTAGTATTTTTGTTTAAAGAAAATTCAAAATATTGGTGCTTTAGAAAGAAGATGCAGATTAATTTGTAATATCGATAAGAAAACAAATGGGTTAAGAGTTATAACTTATTTAGTATTAATCATACAAACCCGACGATATTCATTTTGTGTTTAAGAATTATAGTTTTCTTGCATTTTAAAATTATTTTGTGAATTTCATTACAAGAATAATAAAGCCTGCTTCAAACCATATAAAGCCTTAGGCGGAATTAACTCAACACCTGTTTGGAATACATAAACGTGAGAACTGCGTAGGTAAAGACACTTAATGTATTTCGAAAATGAGGTTAAAATACTAGAGACAAAAGTGTTTTGAAAACGAGAGCTTAGTGCATTGTTAAAGTAAAAGTCCATTCATACAATAAACTAATTTAGTTAACAAAAAGCATTTCCTCTTAGTGGTTAATTTTAAGTTATTAGAGATTATAGTAAGGGGTTCATCCCTACTTAACGAATTCCAATATTTTAACATTTGTGGAGGTAAATTTTAAAAACGATTCACTCTCAAATTAAATATGCTTGTCTATAGTTCGGAAATTCTAGGATGAGCCCTGTGAGAGCTCACAATTTTGCCCCAATACAACCTTGTAACGATGTTCAGTAATTTTAATTATTTTATTAACTTTAATATAAGCCTCAATTCTAATAAATAGCAAGTTATTTAGGTAAATACATTACATAAGGTTGTATTGGGGCTAATTTGTGAGCTGTCACAGGACTCATCCTAGAATTACCGAACTATAGTTCTTTTTTTTTTCAGTAACGTTTTAAAAATGGGTAAACAATTCCAATCGCGCAATTATGTTACATTGTCTATGCAAACCAGGCATCTTACTCAACGAAGAAGAGTGTAGTAGTGTTTGTGAAATGTAATTTTTTGTCACTGTGGGACGATTTGAATATCTTAAGTGCAAATTTTTGTAAAGAAAGATATGAAATTAAATATTATGTCTCCTTCGTAGTTCATAAGTTTTTCAAAATGAATCTTGGATGCGAGAAAAGTGTAAGATTTAATAATATTATCTGTACTCACTTGTTAAGTGTAGGTCAAAAGTGTGCGTATTTCAAATTTGCTTATATTCATTGTTAAAATACTTTATTTATTTGTGAGCTTTAAGAATCACTATTAAGAAATGTTGGAAAAGCCCGTTATCGAAAAGTAGTAAACAGTGAAACAAAATGTTTTTAAATGCTCACAAAATAAATATGTTATGTTTAGTTAAATTTACACATTGATCATTTTCTTGATACATGTCTATGTTCTTTTGTCCTCAGTGATCGAGAAGCATCGATACTCCGTGCCAACCCCTGGCTCTACCACTATTACACAGCGCAAAGTAAACTCCAGTTCGGACTGGGCTTTGAACCCGGTGCTATGGGTGAGCCTCCACCCCCGTCCAGCGGAGTTCCCCCTCCAGTGACTCCCATCCCCTCGGTAATCAACGGCAACAGACCAGCTTTGGTTCCAGCTCCTCCACCACACATAATGCTGCATCAGGGTCCTCATCATATGGCACATATAGGATTCTCTTATGAAAGGATGGATGCGGGGCCTGTAGACTATTCCGTTCACACAATCGATGAGAAGTAAGTATATTATAAGAATGTTGCTTATTTTGACAATAAAGTATATAAGACTGTCACAAGTTGAAATTACAGTTTTGGATAATTAAATTAACAGAATGGAATTAATCAATCAGAATGTTTTTAAATGTAAAAAATAATTCTATAATTACAGTTTTTGACCATCTTTCTCAATGAAATATTTTAGTATTTGGATACAAAAACTGATCGTTGCACACTATTTAATTGTTGCAATTTTAACTACTGAGCTTGAAAATGCATAAAACGTTGTCATAGTTAGGGCTCCTGCTCTGATAATGTTATATCTATCAAATGTGCGATGAACGCAGGCGGCCAATATCAAGCGCGGCCGCGAACTCCTTCATAGACATTTCAAGTCATATCAAATATTCTTTTCACAAATAAGATAAAAAAATGTTCGATCTCAAATATCAATTGAAATAAAAAGAAAAGCTCTGTATGAATCCACTAAATACTTTGAATGCCCACTAAATAATTATTATACAACGTTTTAAATACTTTGAATGCCCACTAAATAATTATTTTACAACGTTTTAAATACTTTGAATGCCCACTAAATAATTATTATACAACGTTTTAAAATCTAGTTTTGATGAATAGCCATAACCAACCAATACAAGTATGATAACGCTCATTACAAACATGTCTCCTTTTGCAGAGTGTTTAAAACGATTATACTCGTAGTTTATAACAAAATAAAGATATAAAATTAATATTATTATTTAATAAACGTGGTATTATTTATTTGACAGCGAGAGTTTATTAAGTTTATGCTACAAGAATGCTGTGTTGTCATGAAAGTAATCAATTAAAAATTGATTACTTTCTGAATTCGCTCATTGCCTGAATAGTCATTATAAAAAATGTAAAAAAAAATATCGTCATACACAATTTATAAGTCGATTTACAAAAAAAAATAATAAACGTGTATTATACGTAGTTTGAAGTGTTTCGTTTTGTAAATACAAATTTTATAAAAAACAATTAGGGCTTTTTTTAGTTTTTCATACTAGTGGCATTACCCATTGCGAAAGCACGAGTTAAAATTTATTCAATGTTCTAAATTGAAGCCTCTAATTTCCTTTTATAAAAAAATGTATTGTTAAACTATTTTGAGTTTTTATTACTTAAAATTCGTTATGACCAAAAAAATTATTACTAAAAGAAAAGAATTATCAAGTTTTTACGAACGAATAATGTTTTATAGGCTGTGCTAGTACTAATTTGCTATTTTTTTCTCTAAACAATCACGACAACTAGAATGCACAAGTTTATTAATTAGAAGTATTATAATTTGAAAGTCTTTTATAATAAGTAATTTGGAATTGTTTTCTTCCTCAGGTATCACCACTTGCCGTCAATGGAAGACATAAGACAGTCTCCTTTACTCACTAGCACCAAAAGAAAATCTCGGGGACTAAGTGACTCGACTGAATCAAAACTTCAACAACTTGCATCAACATCTCCGTGTCCATCTCCCGCCATAATAGATACAGGAGGAGGGACACTTATGTCATTAACCCATTCCACTTCTTCACGAAGGATATTAACCAAACTTGGCAATAAATCTTCATCAGACCCGACAGAATTCATAGACCAATGGAACCCAAGTCCACCGTGGTCTGAAACCACTGTACAAAAAGTACCAGATATCTCACATCAAGAATTAAGTCCTTACGTAACGACCACTCCACCAACACCAAGCGGAACTCCTTTAGGTGTATACAGCCAAGGACAAAGTCATATTTCTTTCACTTTTGACTGGTCTCCGGAGCAGTATGTTCCTCACGGAAACTATCAAATCAGCACAGGGTCATTAGAAGAGTCACAAGCTTCGAATCCCAGTTGGCCTGAACACAGATTATTCCCATTGCAACCGCCACCTTCAACACGGTTACTACATCCACTTCAACTTGTTGAGAGAGCAGAAACGGAAACTCTACCTTCGGGTAAGAACCTTTAACTGATCACATTTCCATTGGTTGCTTGTTTAGGCAGGACTTCCATTTAATTAAAGTCAAATAGCGAGCTGCTCACAAACTGCCTTTTGTCTGACGTCGAACTGACCCTAGCATATCCGTGGAGAGACAAGCTTACATATAATTTTATCGATGGTCAGTAAAGTAGATTTTTAATTATTAATTGATCGTTGTAATTAGCAGTAGGAAGCTTGCTTTACGACTGAGGTCAAGTGGAAATCCAACCTTAATATTTCTATATGTGTATATTAGAAATTAACAGTTTTTCCTCATTTATCTTGGTTTCTCACTAACATCACTTAAACGCGTGAAGTAAAGCTTTATTTTTTTCTAAATAATTTGAGTAGCTGTACAAATAATTTGACCACCTTTAATACTTTTACTTAGCTGCTTGAGTTGAATGCTACTTTGCATTAAAAAAATAGCAGTAAAACTGTTACTTTTACAATGTCTGCTTTCAGCACTTTGATTATCTGTTACTTTGCGATTACTTCAGCTTATCTTTACAAAGAAATGTAACGCGTCTCAGGAAGTATGTTAGTAAAATATTGTAATTATAAAAGAATTAATGAAATCATAAATTAAAATATTTTGAATTAATGAGATGATTGTGAATTTTTTTTGAGACAAAATTGTGAATCCTGTACTTAACGTTTAAATAATTTTCATTTTATGTTTTTCATCTAGAAATTATATCAACAAGATCTCCGAAAGACGAGAATACAACATCGTAGCCATAGTTTGAGATGGGATGAATTTTTGGACCAATCTGTGATGATCATTAAGTTAAAGATTATTGTAGGAATAATTTATTATTTTAGTGTAAATTTGCAATAAAATTTATTTTATATACAAGAGAATATATATAATATTATGTATACCTAAGGCTTACCATTATTTTGATTGTATCTAGTTATTTATATAAAGAATGTACGAAATTGTGGTTATAAACAAAACTATAAGTTATTCTTCTCTTGGATGGAATTTATAAATGGAAAGCAAACGTTATTCTCCATTGCGATCTTAATTCACAGTCGTTGTAATTTTATATTTTTATCTCGCTAAAACGGACGAGATGTGAGTATTTATTAGCAAGAGGAAGATAATATTAACGTGATTAAAAATGTCATCAGTTTTGAGTTCAGCTTATTGTTGAAAGTGATGATACGAATGTGCATTTGCTGCATTATTTTTGAACGGATCTTATATTTTAGCGAGTAATTTGAAACTGATCCTGATTAACCGTTTTACTGCTGAACATTATTTTCAATACTATAAAGCGTCTATAAATAGACTCTCCGCACTCTAACGTTTAATGTCGTGTATTTGAATTATGTAAAAGGAATCCGAAGGTTATCAAAGAATAGGTCGATCGAAGACATATGATAAATCAGATTTTAAAACTAAGCAATCTATAAAAAATAAAGATTCTTCAGATCTTGTGCGTTTTATTTGCTTATCGCTCTGTTAGCAGTTAAGATCTAATATATAACAAAGAGCAACTCGCTGTTATTTATGATACGCACTATGTGTGATTTGAAGTACATTAACTGGTCTGTATTAAGCGCTACAAGTTCCAAAAGTAGTTGATTTCATTAAGTGTTATTTAATAGTTAGCAAGTGACATTTGAATGCAACTCTATTCACAATCTTTTATATAGCTTATATTGTGCAATTTCGTAACACCGAGTATCTCAAGAGCGCTCCGAGACCTCCAAATAAAACCTATGCTGCAACTGCCGGAAATTCAACCCGGGACGACTGGGTACTAAGCAAATAAGTTAACCACTGATACCCCATGCCGACCGACGTTAATCGATCTGCCTCAGCATACGGGTATGATTGAAAACGCGACCTTTTGCTCTTATGTCAAATATATGGAGAATCACATTTCGTCATTTTAACTATTTGATGAAAATATTACATCTCTCTAAATATAAAATTATTCGTTCACAAAAAGGGTTAGTCATCACTTGTACATATTGACGACACAGGCTCAATTAAGCTTTGGTTTCCTAAGAAAGTGGTGTCGTTATATAGCGCCCGTAACAAAACATTGTCTATGCAAACCAATGGCGTTGGTTTCCTAGAGTGCGTTGGTTGTGAGTGTAATGTCAAATATCAATGCTGTCATTTGCATAATAGTGGAGCAAACAATCGTGGAACGATTTTTCCCGTGTAGCGGACACCGTTTTAAAATAAAAAATTTGTGTAAACGTAATTTGGACTAGCTAAAATGACGAAATATTGATTGATTTTGTAAGAAATAATGAAGCTTTATATAATGTGAAGAGCAAAGACTATAGAAAAGCCCAGTTAAAACAAAATATGTGGAATCAGATTTGAAGTTTCCAACTGACAGTTGTGGGTTCTCATTTCTGCCGTCAGGCGGCGCGACAGGCGGATGCGACGCAAACGTAATTTAATTTGGACCAGCTAAAAGGACGAAATATTGATTGATTTTGTAAGAAATAATGAACCTTTATATAATGTGAAAAGCAAATACTATAGAAAAGCCCAGTTGAAACAAAATTTGTGGAATAATGTCGGGAGCTGTCAGTTTGATGTTTCCAACTGACAGTTGTGGGTTCTCATTTCTGCCGTCTGGCATCACGTCATGTTACGTGCGCTATATAACGAACCCGCTTTCTTAGGAAACCGTAGCTTTAGGGGTTTCCTACCCAAATTCAGATATTATAATCATTTAACTAGCTTAGTTAAAATTTGAGTTCAAATCAAGTAAAATTGAAACACATTACTTATGAATGTTTTATATCTTTAAATAAACAAAATCTAAGTAAATAAATCAATTACTTGATATATAATATTAAGAAGGTCAATTAAGTGTGCCAATATTTTCTAAAATAATAATTGAATGTGTTCCTTTAGCCTAAGTTATATTTATTTATTCGAAATTTATAAGATATTTGTTAATATATTTTTACACAGTATTAAAAGAGAGTAATGTATTTATGAAATATAATGTATTCAAAATGTGAATGTTTTATTTTTTGTAATTTAGAAACGATTATTATGTAAAATAAAGTATATTTTTTAATAAAAATCTTTTTTTATTCCAACCTCCAAGATATTTGTTTGATTGTATTGGTAGAATAATACAGACAATAATATAAATACATTGTATTACACTTTGATGTGTACAGTGCAACCTGGCGTGTTTATTGCTCTGTGGCAAATTCTTCCAGCCTGCAAGAAATATGTTCAACAAGCCTTAAGTAAACATCAATCAGGAATTATTTTAGAAAATATCAGGGTTCTAACGCGAATTGAACTCGCAACATCCGGTTTGGAAGACTTGTGTCTTACTAACTAAGCCACTGAGGAAGAAATATAAAAATAATCCAACTAAATCTACATATTATTTGGAAAATTACATACAATTTTTTTATTGCTCTAGCAGTTCTTAATATGGAGAACCACTTGACAATAACGATGAACATAGTCAGGATTGTCTGCCTGATCTACTTAAATAAGGTGGTTCACATTTTGGAAGCCATCCGATCTTCATATACTAGATATTTCAAATAACACGTATGTTTGATATGATTCTGATATCTAATAATTCAGCTTAATATCACAAAACAAATTGTAGCACACACTTTCAGGATTTGTCAACTAGAAAATGTACTCACGGAGTTACAAAGTTTTTTTTTCACCGCGCTACTATGTTAAAGACTGTTCTCTCAAACTGCAACTTACAGTGACGTACCGAAGGAGGGGCAGGTAGAGAAATTTTAATTATTTTCGGCGAAGATATTGTTGTATGATTTAAATTGTTTATAGGGGAGTATAAAGACTTTATGTTCAGATTATACTTACATAAATTAATGAAGTGTTAACTATAAAAGATAATTTATTGAAAGTTACACTTATTGGTTGCGAGCAAATATAATTTCAAAGAGAGAAACGAATTATATGAAGAACAAGTCAAACAAATGCAAAGTTAAAGACAAATGCAAGGTTCCAAGCGATTTAACAAGAGTAATCCACTACTTAAAATTATGGGTTATTTTGAGAAGTCGGAGGTTGATGACTCACTGATGCCGTGAGACATTCGGTGGATACAGTCTTATCTTCAGCGGTGCGACAAATTGGAGAACTTCTAGTTTTGGCCAGCTCCATTTCCAGACGTAGGCGGCTGTCATCCTTGACGTTGTAACGACGAGCTCTGTTATAATGACGCTGGTCATCCAACATGCCAATGAAATCAGGAATGCCATAATTTTGAAGCTATGAGGCAGACAAAAGACGTATGTCTTCGATGAAGGGTAGGTAACAAGAGAGGCCCCCGTCTCTGAAGAAAACTCTAAAGTAAGAGAGCTAGTTTTTATAGTTTCTTCAAGGGTCGTCTTTGATCTGAACTTCAGGGTGGGGTAAAGTAATGTCATTGTAAGTGGTACTCTCGTCAAAAACTCTCATAATATCTGCTCAGAACGATACCTTTTTCTAGATAAATTGATTAGATCTAATCATCATACCTTTTTAATAATAGATCATTTACAAACTACGTCCACCAGACGCGTTAAAATGGTTCACGATTCCATATTGAATGTGTTTTGGGATAATCCTTTAATGAATCCATTGCCTGGCAACTTACTTTATCTCAGGCGATGGAACAATACCAGGGTCACTTGAGAAACCCCCAATTAAATACCACGTGTTAGCTGGATTTTTTTCATACAAAGCCGCGAATCATTTACCACCTGCTAAAAAACTCCCTCGCTTTCGAGTTACCAAAAATGGCCATAACAGTTTGTCCCTAGGCGCAAGACTAAGAAAACTGGGTACAAAGTTGAGACCAAAACATTTTTTTTCAGAGCTTTTCCTTTATTTTGTCACGACCTATCAGAGTCATTCTTTATTTACTGTATTCATGTGAAGATTCCAAATAATGTATTGTGGTTTTTTTTTCATTGCTCGCCTTTCATAAATGGGTTTCCACGAAGTAAAACTATCTAAAATTTAAAACAATAAAACTAGTACTGATACCGATTATTGTAGAATACTACAATATAACTTTTCTTTCCCCTCGATATGAGTACATAGCAAAAAACTAGATGATTTGAACATTGTAGTAAAGAGAATAAACACAGCCGATGTCGAAGAAAGATTGAATATTTATGTTAAAAAACTTAGTTTAAGCTATTCAGTCGACAGTGTCATGATGGTGTATCTCTATAACTGTCCGGGCAACCTATAGTACAAGTCGACAGTTTCTGACTTTGACCACATAGAGAACATAGATGTTGAATTGAATTGGAATGTGCAAGATTTCTGTTATCATAACTTGTATCTCAAACTTTGACAACACACAATTGAATGTATATTCTACTTAATGGTGTTTAAACATGGACCATAAAAACAAGAATACCAAATAAACTGGACGCATTTGGAATGTGATTTCATCGAATAATGCTCAGAATTTCTCGGTTGCATCATATCTCCAACACCAAGGAATATTATGATTTGTGATGTAAGCAAAATAACATTAAACACTGAAATAATGTATAGGTTATTTTTGGCTATTTGGCTTCCACCTTAATTCCAGAGAACGCTTAGTGCAAGGGGACGTAGATTTTGTATATTGTCCCCAAGAGCAAAATACTCTCGCTACGCTACTGGAAACTAGCACTCACACAGTAAAGATGAAAAAATATATTATAACATCGCACATTTAATATAAGAGTGTCACAATTTTATATTTTTCTAAAATGACTGAGACATATTTCTGATCTAGACATTAATTAATCTTTATAATGATAAATCGCTTCACATAATCATTTGACTTTAATGACAGACGGTTAACCAAATAAGGAAGATGTTCATTTTTACACAAACACAGTTTTACTCAATAATATTATGTAATTCTTTAACCACTATCCAAAATAAGTTTTATTTTAGTTGCACAATTAAGAACTTACAGTAAGACTAGAACCAATCAAGAAATGGACTATAAATACATTATATTATGTTTATACTCGTAGTCTTTTTCTTATAAGATTCTAATCGATAATAATGTATTTTACGTCATTTAATATGTTTACTTTGTTATTGCAACTGTTATAATATTGTTGTGTAATACTCGTATGTACTAAATCGATCTTTATTTTTGATAAATATTTGTTTTCATGAGTAATATTTAATTAAATCGATTTCTTATTGTGTAAAATGTAATTTAAAACATTAACCAAATGGTTTAATGAATGAAAAAAAAATGATCTGTTTTTAGTTAACATTTTGTGTGCCTCATAGTGTTAAATATACGGTTAGCATATGCAGCTTTAGGAAGCGTTTGAAGATATCTCTTTTTGGGAAGTTTTATCAAAACTTATGATTGAATATGAACACTACATACATAAATTACACTCCACCTAAAGCCGAATGTGGTACTATCATATACCGGAAGATCTAGATAGGTTTCATTGTAGTTCGTATTCGGTAAGGTTTCTGCGGTTTTCTTACGAAATATGTTTTCGAAACATACTATATGCAAATTAGGGGAAGTTCCTAATCTAATAGCCGCAGCCACCATCTTCTGATCCTTTCACACAATTTTATTTTGTTTTAGTTTTAATCAGTCAATAATAATAGGTTTGAATTCCAAACTAGAGTCCTTGAGGAGACTGCTCGCTAAACGGCACTGTATACATTATCATTTTATTAATATTAAAGGTATATTTTCATAATTTAATATTTTGAAAAAAATCATTCGAAATTATACAAATCCGATGTGTGAGTCTCACACTGAATTTGTGATTAATACTCAATTTTCCAAATCAGTATTACTTAATGAGTTAATTTGTTGACATGATAATAAATGGTAGATGTAACATCTTAGACATGTTTTGCTATGTCTAACAGCAGAGACGGGACAAGGAAGGTTCAACCAAGACACTGACCCCAGTGGCGATATCTGAAGGTCGCCATCCTCGGTCTAATATTGATAATGCACTGCATATAGTTTACCAATGTTCGTAACCAAAGATAGCATCATAGATAAGAAGTTTCAATAAATTAGATTTATAAGGTGTTAACATAAGTCGTGTCCGTTTTTTTTTTCAAATTTGAAAAAGAGCACCAAAAGTAAAACAAAATGGTGAAGGTTATACGTCATTCGAAAGAAAATTTTCTGCTCTACAAGATATTGTGTTTGCTTTTACGTTACATATATTGTTTTATTTGATTACAAGCCTTCAAAATTGAATGTCAAGTAGACGAAAGTGAGCATTTTCGACACCTCCTTCTGTTCGCATTCAATCGAGGGAATAAAACTGCCAAAGCTGCTCGCGATATTTGCAAAGTGTACGGTGAAGATGCTATGAATGAAAGGACAGCTCGTCGATGGTTTTTCCTTCCAATAATGACGTCGAATTGCGGACATGGTTGGAAGAATTCCTCGAGTCAAGACCGGGTGGTTTTTATCGCACAGGCATTGAAAAACTTGTAGAACATTGGCAAGAAGTTGTAAATGATGATGGAGAATACATAATTGACTAATTTATTGTATTTTTTTTTGTTGTATCTTCTTGTTCTCTTCATTTGAAAAAAAAGGACACAACTTATGTTAACACCCAATATATGAAAAATAGGTAAAGTACTACGGCCCACTGCTAATTTCGAATTCCATGTGTGACAAGACAGTTTGCCCAGACCTGATCGAGAGCGATCCTGTAGAGATTCGATAGCAGAATTCTTGATTTTATAATTTTATATTCTCGAATCAAAAAATATCGTTATCTGCGTAGATGATAGCCCACAACAGCATTTAAGAACTAGCTTCGACGTATGAGAGTGAAACGTGGACGTGGAAAAAGATTGAAAGGAGCCAAATGTGTAGTGATGAATTTGTATGGTAAAAAGGTGTAGTGATGAATTTACTTACAAAAATATCAGTAAATTGAGTCACCAAGAGATTGCCACATGACAATAAACTCCTACTATAGGATAGGTTAAAAAAAATCCTACTATAGGACCATGTAAGACAGACTTTGAAATGAAGTGATTTGGGATGAATGTGAACTTACGAGTAAGACTATCTATTTATTAGGATGAAGAGCGCTCTGCCATGGTTTCGGTATGTAGAATGAAGAAAGACTGACAAAACAAATATATTATATTGTCCGGAAAGTTATTTCGTATTTTTTGTAGTGTTTCACATAACCGAACGTAACCAAATGCTCGTGGACGGTGGTTATAGATATTCCCAGTATCTCAGCAATTCCTCATGATGTAAAATAAATAAAAAAAACAGGTTTAGTGATAGCAAAATAGTAACATAGCATATATACTCGTACATCCGTGTATAGTATATCCTGAAATTGCGTATGTATTTCAAGATAATGGAGAAGAATATACAGTTAGGAGAGAAGCTATCAAAAGGTCTATGTAAATCTCATAACATATCCCTAATCGAGATAGACCCCCAACAATTGAGGGCGAGCTCGGCCGCGAAAACATCATATGTAAAATACTGGTTATTCTCGATCAATGTCTTAATTTGGTCGCCATTAGCGGTAATCGGCCTTCTAGAGCGAAAATTATCTTCTAGTGTATCACAATTACGGGATATTTTAAACCACATTTGTTAAACACAATCGCTTACTGCATCACCATATGGTACACTACATATGTGTATATATATTTTTTTGGTTTGCGTCACATTTTTTATTTTGCGATAGTGAAAAAGCATCATGCATCGAAAAAGTAAGTTATTTTATTCCATCTTCAAAATAACGCCAAAAATCCGCTCAAGCGATTTGGGAAAATAATGACCAAAAACATGCGCTAAATGATTACCCTTCATAATAATATGCATTTAGCAAGTTTAGAATAAAGTAAGCAAAGAAAGTTGTCTTTTAATTACATATATCCGAGAAATACGAAACTACTTTCCGGATTTAAGATTGCCATCAAACGGTTACTTTGTAAACTAGACATGTGCGCGGTAAAACTATCTATAATTTTATATTTCTTAAGACTCAATTTTCAAGGTACATAATAACTTTCTGAACAAATTAATATAATGTAAATGCGAGTAAATGGCGTGGAAGAGAAATAATACGAGGCGTATCCAGAAAGTAAGTGTACTGAGGCTCTCACGACCGGATGGATTTTATTTTCGACATATTGGCTACACTTCCGTGTAGCCTGACCCTTCCCCTCCGCAACGAAACCGGTTCGAGGTCAGTACATTGAGAAGTGTCGACGCGACAACACGTTTCGTGAAAAATGTCAATCCCATCTCCCGCAAAGTTGAATCGAGTGGAGGCCGGGTAAGAGTTTTTGAGGCGCTGCAAACTCCATGGAGATGAATTTCTCCGCTCCATCGTTACTGGAGATGAAACTTGGGTTGCACACTACACGCCTGAAACCATAAGGCAGTCTCAACAGTGGCGTCACACCTCTTCACCCTCTGCCAAAAAGTTCAAAACCACAATTTCAGCCAAGAAAAACATGGCATCCGTGTTTTGGGACTGTGAAGGCATAATTTTAATTGAATATATGCCTCAAGGGGAGACCATCAACTCTGCAAGATACTGTGAGACCCTAAAAAAATTGCGGAGGGCGATTCAGAACAAGAGGAGAGGCATGCTGACAAAGGGAGTCTGCCTGGTGCACGACAATGCCAGACGGAACTGCTCGCCTCGTTTAAATGGAATGTCCTGAACCATCCCGCGCATTCCCCTGACCTAGCACCTTCAGATTACTATCTCTTTACCTCCCTGATGCTGCACATGGGTGGAAAAAGGTTTTCTACCGACGAGGTAAAGGAGGAGGTGGAGAAGTGGACGAAGGGGTTGGCGGGAAACTACTTCGAGGAAGGCATCAAAAAGTTGATACCCCGCTTCACCACCTGCATTGATAGGAATGGCGACTATGTCGAAAAATAGCTTACATATGTACTACAGTAACCACGTAATTTTTTTGTTGAAATAAAAAAAATTGTAACCTACAAAAATTCAGTACACTTTCTTTTCTGGATATGCCTCGTATATAGAATAATACATCACACACCCTTTCTTCATCTTGGTCTCACTCAACAGCCAACAGCGAAATCCTCATGGTAGAAGGCAAGTATTCTAGTAACTAGGCTTCACAAATCGTCTGATATACCATGAATTGATTCAATCTCTTACCATACCTACCAATTACTGAACAAAAAATTATAAGAGGATGTATTTACTAACTCACTAATAACATTTGAAATAATATTAATTGTAAAAAGACCAAATAAGATAATAAATCATAAAACGTTAGAAGAAAAGTAAACACATAAAAAATCAAGGTTAAATACTTACGTCATTACTTTTAGTGGTTCAAGGTGACACGAGAATTCTTTATTATATTATTATAGTATGCAGTCATAAACCATGAAAGATAAAATACTTGATTTATATAAAAAAAAACACCACTTTATAAAAAACTAACAATGATAGAAAAGTGAACATTTTATGACCTATAAACTGGAGAAGACATAGCTTAAGAATAAATTCACAATATTAAAAGTTTAATCGAGAATTCAATGTTTCTTAAAAATAAGATTGGCATTCAACTATCAAGTTAACCTTGACATAGTATGAAAAGTGTTGTATTTTATTGTATTACAAATTAATTTTAAACAATACAATCTGACCGCTTACAGCTGTTCATAAATTTCTTCGAACCAACTATAAAGACGTTGAATGAATTAATTGTGAGGTTTTTAAGTTTAACTCCCATCGGTGTTTTGTGTCCTATCACCCATTTAGTCTTGTCAGTAATTAAAAAAGTGCCTTTTTTAATGTTGTGCCATATGTATGTGCATTGTTTATCTGTATTTACTTTGAGGAAGATTTCTTGTCAGCGGCCGGGTAGGCATCGTCAGGTTTCGGCATCATTCCCGCACTCCATCCACCCAGGTACAACATCAGATACTGTCCTTGCGCAAGAAGAGGAAGAAGGCATAACTTGAAGAAGAGTGATGACAACATCACAAATACAGACAAGAAAAAGAATGTAAAATCAGGATATATGTATAAATAATACAATACATAATTCTATCAAGCGTAAGTAAAGAGTGTAAAGATGTTAACCCTTAAATTCACTTTTTTGCAGGGAAATTGTGACTAAAATGAAAGAAAAGAAAAATTGTAATAAATTTTTTATTTTTAATGATTCAGGATTTCATAGTAAAATATCATTGTATTTTGAACATAAATACGATCCTTAACTTATGATAAAATCAATAAAAATCTTATACAATTGTACATAAAAACCACTTTACACAAATACATTTAGAAAAACATTATTTATATCTATTTAAATTGCACTACATGGTAGTGCAAAATTTTAACTTCATCTCTAGTCATTATTGCTAATCCCTTCATTTTTGTTTGTATTGAATATCTACAGAAAATTTTGTTAAAAAATAATAAAAGCCTTAAATATTTCTATAAATACAAAACATAATATTGATTATTCTGATTTAATATATTTGAATTGATTTTAAGCTAGGTTATCTAAATATAAAAGGAAATAAGCTTAAGTTCAAGAAATAATTCATCAGTTTTTTGTTGATTATATAAAACTAATCAAATAAATATATGTCACGCAAATTGTTTATAATTTTTTTTAAATTAATACATTTTCTACATATAAATATTTTTGCATCAATCACAAACTTTGTACTTCTGTATATTTTTTTTACTTCATTAACTCTTCAATTTTTGTCATATACATTTGACTGAAATTCCCTCCTCCAACTATTGATATGAAATAAAAATTTTAGTGCACATTTTCGAGAAACCAAAAATAAATCATTATGTTTTGTAAATATTATCAAGTTGGACATGTAAAAAGCGTTTTTCAATCTCATAGTACAAAAGAATTTTAATTTTACGCCTTACACGGACCAATTAACCGCAAACTATAATATATGTGAAGCAGAGACAAGTTAAAAAAAAAGAACATACAGTGCCAATAAATTTACTAGTCTTCAGTCATGGCATGCTGAAGACAAGATTAATAGTTATTAGAGTTGAAATGTGCTCAAAATTATTGCTCAAAAATTCAAATATTTAATGAAAATTATTTTTAAAAAAAAGCGCCAGAAAATATATTATAGTATATATCGAAGAATATTAATTATTTTCTGGCATACACCACAATGACCAATGCACAAAAATAATAAAATATTCAACAGCTTATGTTCCATAACAACTGATTACGATATGCATAGGTCACTCACTCGCTGCGCAAAATCATACAACTATGACACTTTAACCTGTTCACCGCGTTAAAAATCAAATTCCACGAATCCTGTGCGCGGCACAATTTCAGCGTTTTTTAATTTCTAAGTTTAAACACATATTTTGTTTAGAACCACTGATATTTGATTACAACACCAAGTAAACATGACACTGAAGTAATTTTCTGATAATAAATAATAGTCATTACTCTTAAGGAGACTCATTAAATAAAGGAGATAAACTTAACATTACGTAAAATAAACAAAGGAATGCTACGATCAAATCAATGCTTCATGACACTCACCCAATCAAATGCATATAGCACTAGTAATGTTTATTTACGTAAGAGAGACTTAGTAATGTTTATTTACGTAAGAGAGACTCATCGCAGGACTCGATCCGCGAGACAGGTCGTTAATGCTGGAAATATTGAGAAACCAAAAAAATTCGGCGCTCTGTTTATTCAACAATATCTCATAAACTAATATATTATTTGACAAGATTTTCAGAGATGTCGCTAGAATAAAGATTATTTTAAATTTTAGTTCAATTTTTATTCCGGTTTTGTGTCATTTTTTTTAAGTATTTGTGATTTGAAACTTGGATTGTCGTCAGATCACAGGCGTTTGTGCTCCCCGCGGGGAACAGGTTAATGTGAACCAACCATTTAATATTAAAGTAGAGATTGTCCTTAAAAATAGACACATGATACTTTCTACAGTAATATGTCATGTGAAAACCATAACATTTTCTGAAAATTTACAAAAAATACACTTTTAAGCCAATATATAAATTTTACGTGAACATGAATGAATATAATGAAGGAGTAAGAAAAGTCTATGTATGTTACTATAGAAATATCTAGGCTGTATTATATCTGCCTATTTTGACAGAGAAATATCATTCGGATATATACTTTTTTAAATTAACTGGGTTTCTAGCAGTATTCAACATATTATGAAGAGTATAACAATGTTATGTGATTTCAACTTAAACCGAGAGTTTCAAAGAAAATTAGTCTTTGCTCATATGTCAAGTTATGTTACAGATCAACATTTGAATAGTTACTTATGTAAATACATTACAGAATCTTTAAAAAGTATCTTAAACATCTATGCATATAGCAACAAAAATGTCACCTAATAAATAAAAAATGTAGTTATGATCTCATTGTGGTTATAATTAAAAATATTTATTTAATTTCATTGAAAAACAGAAAAATAGTACAAAAGAGTAATGCCAAATGTTTTGCCTTTTCCCACTGAATTTTAAGATTAAAATAACATTCTGTGAAATAATACACCTCGCTTACATAGTATACGCGCTTTACGTGAAAAATCACATGACATAAAAAATGAGTTAAGTGAATTGAATTTAATCTGGGTGAGACAGGGATTGGTACCAAAAGAAAAAAGTAACCTAAAATTGATAAAAAAAATATATATTTCCCATTAGGCTTACATACTCGTAGATTATTCCTTCAATCAGGCAACTAATCAACTTGATCTGGTGGATCTGACACATCATTCTCCTACTGTCCTATTGAAGATAGGTAGGGAGACGTTTTCCAGTTTTTTTTTTAACTGTCAAGATTGAGAATTGACAAGCAATATTTTTCTGATTTCTAAGTTCTTTGTAGCAAGCTTAGAAACTTCCATCACATACAGGATGATTTCCAAATTCAAATGGGCTTTTATAATTTTTTTTCCTTAAATTTATTTTAATAGCATATACCGAGAGATGTCTATACTATATAAATTATATTGAGAAAAATAAATATACTAGTAATGTCTGATAATTTTTTGAGCGATCAGCATGTATGGTAAACCCAAAATTAATATAACAGTACATGTAAAATATTTAACTATTTTATGATATATATTTTTGTTTAGTATTTTTAGTGAATAATATATATATAAAATGTGTGATTAAAGAAGCTTCAAAATCATCACAAATAAAAAAAAATTGTAAGTTAAAATTATTCCACAATAGAAATAAAAATTAGCAAATAGATTCATTCTTCACCATTTAACATATTTAAGCACACTAAATATAATAAAATACTTAAGTATCAACCACAATTATTATAAAACAACATCAATAAGACAATTTAATGAAGATGTCAAAACTCAATATAATAATACATTTTTATATTGAGTTGATCATCCCTTTCAAAGAATGAAACAATGATTTGTGAATTTTAAGCTGGAGCTGATATTGTGAGTTTTCAACTTATTTATGAGATGAGAAGTATTAACTTGATTTGTCAATTGTTTTAGATTTAAAACTGTGGCTCAAAAGCTATGCTAGAGGTGAGTTTCCACTTGTTTAAGAGATGAGAGTAACATTCATAATAAATAAATTGAAAAATTTGAAATTAAGAAATATTTATTAAAATTAAGATTTGAATTTCTCCGAAACCTTGCAAAAAAAGTAGACAAGTATTTCAGCCCATATTCAACTTATGATTATCTCGAAATTGTGACAATGCATCCAGTTTGATAAAAAAAACTGATATTTTTCCATAACTCTTCAGTGTTTAAAAATGTATATATACAATATATTCGTACTTAATTTGGCCTAAGCTGCATATTTCTTAATGTACATAAATCTCTAGCAGTAGATTTCCTACCACCAACAGTGCTAATATCATACAGTCTTAGTAAAAGTCCAGTTGTGAATAATTCAGGTAAAGATTTGACAAGAGTCACTACAAGATCACTAGGCATTCCTTGTAAAACAACCCTTGCTCTGTCTCTACCACATTGAACCATCAACACCAAAAATTGGAAAATAAAATGAGTTTGAGGAGATATTTCACCATCCCGTCCAACGAGTTGGGAAAAAGTTTTAAACAAATCTTGAAGAGCTGACTGAAGAGGTTCTTTAAGAATAACAGACTTTGGATTACTGTTATGAGTAGGTAAAGTACTGGCAAAAAGGGTACTGCTCTCTGCGGTGTTATCATTCAGTCTTCTAACTTTATTTGTTGGACAGAGTGCTTCAATGTCTTCTGCATCTTCAAATCTATTACGTTTTTTAGAATTCGAAGAGGAAGGATTTGAATTACTAAATTCAAGAGCAGCATAAATACAGTATACACATAATTTTGCTAAAACAGAAGCTTGAGGTTCTACTAACTCTTCACTTTGATGACAATTGTAAAGATATTGGGGCAAAACTTGTAATAATAAAGCTTGAGTACATTGTTCAATATTCAAATGAAACAAAGCGAATGCCAAATCTACTGCTCTATCAAGGTCTTCTTGATACCTAAACTTCAATATCTCTTTAATTAAATTTGTGGCAAACCAGGCAGGGCCTCCAGTATTAAGGAGACTTCCAAATATGTGAGTGGATTCAATATAGAGCCAACCCTTATCTTTCACTTCTGCCCAAACTTCTTGTAGTTGATCAGATATAGGCTGACGTGAAACTATACTATGATTAATAGTTAAAAATAAAGAGTTTACAGCCTTATTTTTGGATGCTGCCGGAGGATGTACATCGTACTGCATTTTTCTGATAATTTGGAACATAAGCGCAGATCGCTCTTTGAAATTATCACTTTGAGACAATTCTAACTCACTTAGAGGAGTAAGAAATTGCTGAACCATATTCATGGGCTTAAGCAGAGCGTCTTGATGAACAATGTGCATATAAGAACAAAGCCAAGCTGATACACAAACAGCAAGAGATGCCATTTTTTGTTTGAGGGAATCTAATATCCTTTTAACATCTGTTGCTGACAGCGAGCCTTGTTCCCAAGCAAATAATACTTCTTTAATTGCACCGCATACATTAATACACAAGTCATGACTCTTCATTTGAGTATTTTTAAAGTCAAAATCAGTTGAGTTCAGTTGCCGAATTAAAAGGTCGACCTTTGAAGCCTCACATTTTTGAAGCATTTGATCTGGTGATTTCGGAACACCTTTCTCGACCATACAATCCCGGACCCACTGTTCAAAGAAGGATTCGCCATTTTCTTCCAGCACAGCTTCAGCTCCATAATTTTGAACAATAGCACACAAAATCAAAAATGTGATATCAAAGAGAAGAACTCTCGATTGTGCAGACTTTCCCATATCACCACTTACTTGGAGAGAGCACTCGTTGAATTTTATCAGTTTAGAGACAAACAACTTTAACTTCCCTTCAACAGTAGCAACAGCCAGGATCACTTCCAGATTCTTTCCACTGAGTACTTGACACAACATTCCATACAGAGCGTCCTGTATCTTCATAACATCTGCACTCATTGTCTTCAGAATACCGGCCAAAGTTGGTTCAGCTCTCATAATGAATGTTGGAATTGAACCTTGAAGACCCGTAGGTTCTAGTTTTTGCAGTCTTATAGTTGTAACTTCTCTTTTCTGACTGAAGAGAGTCAAGTGCTGTTCGGACACTAAATTAAGCTTCATTAATCCTTCTAATAGTGACTGAACACAGTTACAGGAACACTTAAAATCAAGGACATCAAGCAAAGGTCCTGATTGAAGTAACAGTTCAAATGCTTCGATTATATCCTGACTGTATTCCATTTTGTCATCTGGAGATCTAACTGTCATATGGAGGTGATGAATTATTTGTGGCACTTTCAAAAATGTAAAAGCTCCCCAAATTGATTGTTTTGATGGACTTCCACTAACATCATTCAAAGAAATAAGGCAGGCTCTTATAAGCTCATAGTACAGACGGGAATTCGAGTATCCTTTAACCCGTTTGACCATTAAAAGTTCATTAACAAAAACTTGGGTGTCTGCATTAGGATTTGCCAATAACTCGACAGCGAGCAATGCTTGCATACAGAATGTGACAGGCTCGATATTTTCATTAATTGGAGAAAATTTGTCTAAGTCAAGCGTGACTAACTTTTTTAAGGATTCTTCAACAGGAACATTTGCCTTGAATTGTGTATTAAGCATCATCAAGGAATTTATCTCTTGACACTTTTTGATTACTTCGCTATACTGTTCTTGGTCATCCAATCTAGCCAAATAGAGCATTGCAATCAGGAAGTCTGAATTGACAATGTTATTCAATAATGATGCAGGTTTATCAAATAAATCAAGATATGGTGAATGGGTGGGAACAGATGATGGAAACTTACTTAAAGCATAGTGATACACTTGAAGTAGCCAATGCACCAATGAAAGGACGGAAGCGGCGAGTATTCCTTCTTCTAGTTTACCTCTGCACGTAACACCATCCAGAATGCTTTCAACAAACTCCAACAAACTAACAACACAGTGAGGTTTATGCAAAGCGTCAAACTTCGCGATTCTCTGCAAAACAGCCGCATGAGATACCAGCTGAGCACTCAAAGAATGTCTCAGGTACGAAATAACAAGTTGATTAGCTCCACACCCAACCATGGCTTGCTGCAATATGCAATCAGCTAGGTTATAAACGTCGCCGCTCACTCCTCTTGGCAAAACAGTCTTGATATTGATACCCCATTGTAAATCTGTCCACCTCTCACGCCACGCTCTAAGAAGCAGAGCTTTTAGTGAACTTGTTTTACTTGTCGTCTTTGAAGCCTCCATTTTTGACAAAACAAAAGGTTTACGCATCGTAGATCATAGATTATCTCGAAAACCTGTCTCAATGTCTGTTCGTCACCGGAAAAAACAGGTCTTAGTCATTTCTATCACTTGAAAATAACCACTTTCACATAGAGTTCCCTCTAATAATTCCCTAAATAACGCCGAAAGAAACGTTTTAACGAAATGTCAAACGATTATAGTATATTTGAGGTTATAAGAAAACGAAACATCGACCGAAATTATAGTTGGTCCGTTTCTCCGCTAGAGTGCACTGTGCCTCTTCAGTGTTGTCATGTGCACTAACAATATTATTTTTACAAATCTGAATTTTGTAAAATTATCACATATTCTGATGTTTCTAATATAATTTTTATAAGGTTACTTATGCAACGCTGATAAAAATAAAATAAACTTTTATAAACTGGTTTTATAACTGTCAGGTTTGCCTAATAATAAAAAGTTTTTTTTAATATTCAAATTATTCGCCATTTATATCCAATATTATTTAAACTACTTTATAAAAGTAACATTTCCACAGATTCTGATAAAGCTAAAGAAGTGTATTACTTACGTATTAGAAAAAGTAGTAATGGTGCTATTCCAAGTAACTCATAGAACGCTAATAACATTACTAGTATGATGTATCATACGAGATTTATGAAGGTTTATTGGAAAGAAATAAAATGATTTTGATAAATAAATGTTTGTAAAATGACAAAAATCTCCTCTTAATAATGTTTTAAAAACTTTAACTGAACAAAGCTTAAATCTTAAAAAGAGACAAATATAAATTAAAAATTGGTTTTATAACATTTGTGACGATAAAATTTAAATTGAAACATTTAATTCAATATCCATAAATATGTTCCTTTAAAAATATAAAAAATAAAGGTTTTACCTTTGAAGTTCAGTGATTGTTTATATATAGGTCGATGCAATATAGCGTTAAAAAATGAAAAATAAGGTTAAACGTAATTTTTTACGAAATAACATATAAGAAATATTCTTCGAAGAAACGCTTCAAGTTACTTTTTTCTGCTATGAGCTCGGTTCAATATAAAAATGGAAAGAATATTTCATGTGCAGTTTGAAACACATCTGGTTAATTCAATGTCTACAAAGTACTGATTTTGACGTTTTTTGTATTATAGTGTTATATGAAAATTTAATTTATATATTTAAAAAAATGTCAGAAAAATCAACACTTAACACTTTATGTATAAAATAACTGGTATATTCTTATTGTCAAAAGAATATTTATTTATTTTCGACAGACTTGACTTTCTTTAGAATATTTTTTTATCTAGCAATTTTATGTGTCAATAAGAAATGAAATAATAAGAGAAAAATCTGATATATTTTTGATACTATACATAAAGAAACCTTTATTCAGCGTTTTCAAACTTGTTTTTAGGCAGTGGCCAGTCACCACAAAGGCAGCCCAAACTAATTCTTTTAACATAACTAGAAGAAGGAAGCCAAAATATGATCCTTCATCCAAATTATGAGTCCCTGACCTTTATAGCAGTGCTCTGCAACCTTTTCTCACCTACGACACACCAAAATTCTTCCTAGAATTCCGCGGCACACCAAAAGCTAAAATATATAGGTATTAAATTAGGCATGAGTCTTCAGCGACGCGCATAAGGGTCATTTTTCTTTGTCTATGACTAATTTGGTGCGGCCATGGTGTGTACAAAGCACACTACGCAGTTTTCAACAGTTGGCACCAGTTATTGTGTATTAAATACATAATGAAAAATTGTAAAATGTCAAATACTCGTACATTGAATTTGACCGCGGCACACCTGTATCCGGCTCACGGCACACCAGTATGCCACGGCACACCGGTTGCGGAGCACTGCTTTATAGGACAATATAAAGAAAAAAAAGTTTTATTAGCTGACTGATGAATATTATTGAATATAACATCATATGTTCAATGGCAACATTGTTGACATGTGCTTGACGTTTGTGTTTACTAGTTTGAAATGTCAAAAAAGCATGTCAATGTAATATTATTGTATCCATTGAATAATATATTTTTTCATTTATTTAAATAAATCCCGTTTGAAAATTTGTTCTGTTTTAAAAATAGATCGTTGGATTTCTAATTCATCGACCTTTAAAAGTTAAAATTTCGAGGTTATCTCCTATAGTACACGATGAGTTTCGCGAATTATAAAAGTGTTATTGAAGAAGGAGACACAGTGATTTTATATATGAGTAATACAATGCATGCTATTGATGTCAATCCAAAAATTAATAATAAGCAGGGCATATTGGTTGAAAATGTTTTCCAAACAATGTTTGGTGCTCTAAAAGTGCGCAGTTTGATTGGTAAAAAATATGGAGATAAGGTATGTGTACTTTATAACTATATAGCATTTAATATAAACAATGGTGACTATTCCTCCCCAATTTTCGGGAAAAAACCCGGAAATTAAACTCCTGCCCCAGCTTATTTTTGTCCCCATATTCTACTTCGATTCAGTATTTTGTTCTTAAAGTTCCTACCTAGTTATTGACTATTAAGAAAAAATACAAATAATCAAAGATTATGCAAGTCATAGACGAAAATAAATGAAAGCGCTTTAGAAAAACGCATCGTGTGAAGTTGTTAGCCTTGTGATGTGCCCCCCTGAAAGCAAAACTTTTGTTGCAGGAGTGTTTTCTTGCATGAACTACATTTGGAGCGATAAAAAAATTAAACCTAAATGTAGAAGTAATGGAAACTGACATAGCTGTTAAAATAAACATGGGTTTATCGTGTGAGGCCTCTAGAGAAAAAATGTCAGCAAATGTGAAAAAAAGATTTACCTTATTCAATCTCCATTTGGCCTTATCATCCGAGAATTTAAAATTATTGACAATTTTGAAATATATTACAATTAGTATACTATAGTATTTTAATCTCTTTGTAAAAAAATAACAGTACATGAAATGACAATATGAGAAAATAATGCATAAAGTAGATGTTTTAAGTAAAATGAAAAACAGTGCTGTACCGGACAGGGTACAAATGAACTGTAACGTAGGTGCGATGGTTGCTGCGCAGCTCTCGGAGAATTGAGTCACGGTTCCAAAGGTGTAGATCGATGAGAAGAAGGTAGCGGGGTGAAGAGATTCCTCTTAGGCAGGTCGGTAGCGGGTCTCAAGTAAAACACAGTAGAGTTGGTTTGTACTGAGAATATATTTAAAATTAAATTGGACCTTTCTTATGAATGGCCGGTCGGTCATCACAAGCGCTCATACCCAACGAAATACAACAACTTTCGGGGGTTTGAGCACTGCTTAAACCGATCGGTTTGTGACACAGTCCCGACGCCCCACCCACAAGTCCTCATCACGATCGGACCCAAAGAAACATATTTTTTTTATACAAGAACATATATCGAACATTTCAAATAGTAAGGATTTACATTAATATTACAAGTCTATACATATACAAGGGTGACCGCACACGTCCCATACAAGTGCGTTACGATAGTTTGGAAAGAAGGAAAGTATGAATGAAAAAGAATTACGTAGCGAGAATTCAATTTAGAAGTGCAAGTTTTGCATAGAAAAAGTAGACAGAGGAATACATGGCAAGATCAAGTAGAACAAATTACGAAAGAAGGTAAAGTGAGAAGTATGAAAAATGTAGTATTGCGCATGATGAGATGTATCAATGTGGAGGAGGTGAAGGTTGTGTGCTTGTAAAGAAAAGTATGGAGATTTGTTCTACCTGCTTACTTTGCAAGGGACACGACTTGATAAAATGTATGTGTAAAATAGTTCACCATGTTCGTACTTAATTTATGTTATTTGTAATCTCCCATAAATTTTGAATTGTAAACAAATTTATATTGCAAAACTTTTATAAGGATACTGCAATACCTATTTTACTGATATTTTCAACAAAGTTTATGTAAGTAATTTTCATTTGTGGCTTCTAAATATATGGTGCTTTGAACCAATGGATGTTACGTTTTTATTTTGCTGATTATTTTGTATATAAATAACCTGTTTACAAAATAATGTTTATCCCAAAAATTATTCACTATTGTTTTTGATTTTGTATTAAGTTATTTTTACACAAGTAATGTATCCAAATGTATTTCTTTGACATTATGAATTAAAGGTAGATCTTTCAAGAGGTTGGGCTCATGTTCTTCAACCTAGTCCAGAGCTATGGACAGTGACTCTTCCCCATAGGACACAGATTATATACACTCCGGATATCAGCATGATCGTTTTCCAATTGGAAGTCTGCCCTGGAAGTATTGTCATTGAAGCAGGTAAGTGTATTCTTTTATTCATCTTTTGGACTAAATCTAGAGCAGTTGTTACTTCATTTTCACCACACTTTAAATTATTTCATCAGTTTGGAGGTCTATTGAATTATCTTTTGGATAATTTTAAGGTAAGCTTGTCACCCTGTTTAACGTTATATACCCTTGTGGACAAAAAGGCAGTAGCTGTAATATCAGGGCATCAAATAAAACCTTATTCGAGCTGCTTTTGGGCTAGAATCAAGTGCCTTAAGTGTAATGGTAATATGTATTTGCCAAATGTTAATTATCATGTTTCTCCGGTGCCTGTAACTCAAACTAAATAAACATTTATATACTAAATAATGTAAAACACTTTGAATGTAAGTCAGTTGTCTCAGTACATGCACTTAGTCTAATAAAACATCCATTCATTGATAGTAAAAAACATAGGAGAATAAGTAAAATACTATGCTTTCTTCCTATCATGGTTAATATGTCCTACAGAAGAACCTCTTTTTTGGCTCATTTTTTATGTACCATGAAATTGTCTCATTGTAATTTATTTTTAACAAACACTGTTTATTCCACTTTTTTTTATTGTCTCATGTTTTTAATTGTCTCATGTATTTTGTTCATTTTTCAATATTGTGGTTTTCAGACCATAGTTATCAACGTTTCTATTTTGTATATCATGTAATTATTTATGGAAAAAATAGATAACAATGTATAGATAAAAATAAATATTTTATTATTTCGCACAAGGTGGATTAATCTCAGTTCAAACTATTTTTAGTGTTCTCTCTTTTGAATAAATTTTGTTGTATTAACCAACATAATATATAATATGTTAGTGTATGTATTCTGGGTTTCAATGGTGAAAAAATATTCAATAATAAATTACTGTTATTTCACTATTTACTGGAGTAAAAAAAGTTATTTATTATTAAATATTTTGATATAAAATTCCACAAACTAAAACCTTTGATAAAAAATTATTAAGTAGAAATTCAAGATTTTATATGGCAGACAAAATATGAGTGTAATTTAGTATGTTTAGTTAGTGTTCAAGACAGGTTCACCTTTAAACTGGCTATTGCCTCCATAAAAGCCTACAGTTTTTAAAATTACATCATCAAAGTCGATACGAAAAAAGTTTTTTTTAAATCTGAATTTTTTGTTTTCGAAACAATTTTAAATATTCAATAAATAATTGTGTTCATCTAGGAACTGGCAGTGGCTCACTTTCTCACGCTTTCATCAGAGCAGTAAAACCAACTGGACATCTCCACACTTTTGATTTTCATGAAAATAGAACAGTTCTGGCTACAGAGGAATTCAAGAAACATGGACTTGGTGACTTTGTCACTGTAAGTACTCAAGATTTACGTTTGTTTATATCTTTATAAGCTAAGAATATAGAGCAGGCTCGAGTAATTTTTTAGGCTGGGGGGCCGCATTGAATATTCTAAATTAGAACGGGTCGCCAAAAAATGATGTCATTTTTCAGTGAACATAATTTATTTTTGACAGTAAAAATTGTTTGCCGAATCAAACAAAAAATAATAACATTTTTCGTGTTTTTCGTAATTCCTTTTGTTAGGTGTAAATTAAGGAAGAAAATATTCTTAAAATAGTTTATTTAAAAGTATCTTTCAGTTTCGCTTCAACTTCAGCCCTATTTATTGTTTGATGAAAAAAAATAGTTTATCAATTAATTTATATAAGATCAGCCGTTTTTTGAGAATTATGTTTTTGAACTTTCATATTCGGGGTTGCATAGAAAAACCTTTGGACTGCTTTATATTTCCTTTTAGTTACGTTTTTATCGTTATGGTTATTTAAGCGGGCCGCATGTAAGTACCCAAATAGAGCTGTTATTTGCCTTGGCCTTAAATATTGTAGAACCTACGACGAGTTCTGCTATTCTAAGACCACATCACCCGCGCCGAAGGTGATAGTTTGGAAAGTTTTGTGATCACTGGAGGCGGCCCTATGCGCAAGAGAAAAATCTCCTAATGATCTGGATCGAACTCACGAAATACGCGAATGACTCTCCGAAACGCAGTGTAAAGACGGATGGAGAAATATTTTCAAGGGGTGTCATGGGAGTTATGATGCTAAGTAATGAACGATAAGAGCAGGAAGAAGACATAAAAGAACTTAGTCCAAGATTTTAAATATACATAAATGTCATCACGTCGTGTCCTTGCGGGATAGGTAGAGAGAACAAATTTTGATTCAGTCACGTTTTCGTCGATTTACCTCTTCCAAGCATACCTTGCACTTCTACTCACTTAGTCATTATTTCGTCATTCATTCTCTCCACATGTCCAAACTATCTTTAATCCCCTTTCTTCATCTTACTTAACACATCTATTTTTACCGAATGTAATAAATGTAATCACGTAAACTAACTTCTGAATGTTCTCCACTGATTGAAGTGTGAGATAAAAAATATTAACAAATTGTGCCTCGTGGTTTTAGCAGAATGCTTCTTGTCTGAAGAGATGATGATAGTAGTTGTTGGTAAATAAATAAAATACGTCAATTAGCAATGCGGAAAGAGAGAGTGAATGAATGTTTTATTTATCGGTAAGTGGGTATTTATATATTTCAGAATGGGCGCGGGAGTGCGCCCGCGATATATTTTTATCTCGCTTCTGTGCGTGCAGAAATGGTTAATTGAAGTATTGCAGACATCGCAAATAGTATTGTGGGTAAACAATTTGTTTGCGGAAACGGCGAGACAGCGTGATGCGTTCTCTTTCTACTGTGGAATGCATCGTAAATAGTATTGTGGGTAAACAATTTGTTTACGGGACTGGCGCGCTGTCCGGCCGCGTCATGTTTTGGTATGTGACCTTTGGACATATCCAAAGGTCGTTCCGTCGGTCGTTGACCGTGTGTGTTGACAATATTCAGCGACGACCGTGGTTCCCACATGGTTTTTAAGGCCCTCAGAAGAACAGCACCTGACTACTTCTTTAGACTTTACATGTATGGTGCATCTCCTGAACTTCAAAGTCGAAATCTGAGAATCGCCACCTCAGTGATGAATCGAGTTATTAAACTAAATAGGGCTAATAATCTGACTAAAATGGCACTATAATGCCTATAACTACACTATAGCATAGTGGTAACGCTTTAATGTTTTTTTTCCCTTTACAACTTCTTTTTGTATCCGTGATCAGATAAAATTATATTCAAAAATAAATTAAATAACAGGTGAAACATCGTGATGTGTGCGCCTCAGGATTTGGTGAGGAATTGGATGGGAAAGGAGATGCAGTATTTCTGGACCTGCCCCATCCCTGGCTTGGTGTACCTTTTGCAATTAAAGCCTTGAAAACGGCTACTGGTGAGTAATCTTAATATTTTTTTTGAATTATTATTTATAAAAATATTTTTCTCTTGTACATTATCTGAGACGCCCTCTAAACTAGCCTATCCCAAAATATCCATATATCGGCCCACGAAAAGAACACGAACTCAATGAAACTCATTAGAAATGAACCACTATCAATTAACTATTTCATATAAAATATTTCTAATAAACAAAAAATAATTAAATGTTATGATTTTTTTACAAATATTACCTCAGTCTGGTACTCCACGTCAGATCGATCGATTCACATTTTTATTTCCACCTCTTCAGAATCCATACATCTTACTTAAAATTATTTCGATTTCTCTGTCCTTACCTTATTTTAACAATCCAGTCATACTTCCTTAAGTTCTCGACACGACATTTTATTTATTTGTATAAATAAACGGTACAATGTTCCTTATAACAAATAAATGGTACAATGTACCTTATAACAAATAAATGGTGCAATGTACCATATAACAAATAAACGGTACAATGTACCATATAACAAATAAACGGTACAATGTACCATATAACAAATAAACGGTACAATGTACCATATAACAAATAAATGGTACAATGTACCTTATACCTAACAAAAATAATAAAAAATAAAACAGCCAATAGTGAGTGCTCAACACAGTAAGATTGACAGAATATGTAAAAATAATTTCACACAATTACAACAAAAACAATAAGAAAGAAACAGGTATTAAATCGTACAAAATATTTTACCAACACAATACGGGGACTTTCATAGGCGCACTGCGCAAAAAATACAAAAGACAAATTTAAAACAATGTACTCGTACAATAGACGAAATCAGACAGGTGCAACTTCACGAATCCTCTTCAGTACGGGGAAAAATATCAAAAATAGATTTTAAGAAACACTATAATAAATTAAAAGGCAGTTCAAAAAAGTTAAAAAAAAATCTTTACATCACAGCTTGACACGTCGCGATGTGACGTCAGCAAAAAAATCTTTCAAAGTGCCCTTTTGAGTGACAAAATATGCATTTTTGGTCGCACCGGTGGGAAACCCTACCAATCTGAGCAATGATAGATAAGGCTTGAAAAAAAAATATTTCTGAAAATAATTTCAAGTCAGCCCTGACAATAATTGATTTCCACGTTATATAATGTCAATAAACATTAAATATTGAAACAACATTCCCGGACGCGGGATATTAAAGTATGTACATTAATTTAAATAATATTTTAGTGCAACAACTCGTAAGTTATGGCCGCGGAAATTATTATAGATTTATTGTATTTACAACCTCACAATATTGTTAACTTAAACCGCGAACAAGCGGCACTTGGCTAATAAATATACACGTATCCATTACAAACTAGCTAAAATAATTCTTGAAATTATTACCGCTTTTGGCATTTTGCAAACTAAGTTCTATACAGTACAAATTGTAATTCAGTGATGTATGTCCTTTTTTTGTCACGATAAAACAAATCTTTCCTTGCTTGCTTTCTGTTTTAACGGGACTAAATAATGTTAATTCAATAATGGGACCGCAGTCATACCGCGAGCTTGCTTGCGCGAACTTCACAATGGTCATAAAACCGTAGGCTGGCAACCTTACAATCTGACTGTAAAAAAAATAAGAAAGCCCTATCGTACTGCGGACACGCTACGGTCAGCTAACGGTCGACTTTATTATCACTTGGTCAAAAAATGCGAAAATAAATTTAGTTTCTTTTTATTTAATTCACATGTTCCGTTTAAACGACCTCTTCGGCCTAGTTGTTAAGATGTTAAACTTCCACCCTGAGATTTCGGATTCGATTCCCGATGGTACCCGAAACAAAAATAAAAAAAGGACCCCAGTCTAGTAAAATAATTCGTTTGATAACGATACTTGCGTGCGTTAGACGTGCGCAAGTGTTGTTGCACCCTCACGTACGATAGTATTGCCAACATGTGCAATGACGAACTGTAAGTTTCGTGTCTACTCCAGTGGATCTAAAACTCGGAGATTCGATTAATGGGGCCTCAGACAATGTACTCTCACGGTCACGCTCTTCAATATGTCGACAACGCCAGTTCGGATGTGTTGAGGGATACCATACGAATGAATAATTTAATTTAATCATGAGATATTTTAAAATGTTAATAAAATTTGTGCATCAAGACTAAACATATACTAGGCACATCAGATACGAACATTGGAACGACCAAACTAAAAAGTTCTAAGAACAAATTCATTCAAATATCTTAGCTCAATCATTACAACAGACGGGGACGTAAAAAAAATAAAAATGGACTGGAACAAACGGAAAGAAACAACCGGAATTGTGTGTGACAGAAGGCTACTAACAAAACTTAAGAGCAAAATCTACAAGACAGTGATCAGGTCCGCTATACTATATAGAGCCAAGTGTTGGCCACTAAAGAAAAAAGAGATACAACTTTGTAATTTGTTTTATCGAACACTGTTTATTCCACTCTATGTTACGGTATAACCCTACCGGTTTCAAGGTTTTCACCTCATTATCAGGAGAGCACAAACAAGTGTTTGTGATCCCCTGATGATGAGATGAAACCCTTGAAACCGGTTAGGTTATACCGTTACATAAAGTGTAATAAACAGTGTTTGATAAAAACAAATTGCAATGTCTTTAAACCTCCACAATGTTATTGCCTTAACTATAAATAATATAGAGATAAAACTGCTTCATATCTCGGAGATGCGCATGCTACGGTGGTCACTGGGCGTCACTAGATTGGACAAGATCCGAAATGAATAAATTTGTGAAAAATCAAAGTGGCGCCAATAGTCTTGTAGATAATGCCCGGGAAGCACGACTTCGCTAGTATGGGTACGTGCAACGGGGAAATGAAAGACGGACGCTAAAACAGCTACGAATTGGAAACTCATAAATAGACGTAAAGGGGTACCTAAAAAGATCCTACATGAGAAAGTAGAGGAGGGCATGACGAGACTCGGACTATCCCAGAGTGATTGTTGAGATAGATGGCGTATATAATAGATAATATGGCGAAGGAGAAGACGAAGAATTAAATTTGTGCATCTAAATACAAAACGTTTTGTATACTTGAATAATATTTCTCGGATTTACGAACATTAAAACTGCTATACTGCTTTTTAGTACGTAGCCGCCTTAAATACAACTCATCAATATGCTCTCCTCATTACGCCGCCCATGCACAAACTTTAGAACGTGTACAAAACAAATTTCTAAGATTCATAAATTATAAACTTGGAATACCGCATGAACAAAGAAATTATCCCAACTTATTAAATGCAGTGAAACTCTTGAAGCTGTGTGACAGAAGAAAAACAGCCGATATAGTACTGCTATACAAAATCATTCACTCAGTGATTGATGCACCTCACTTACTCGCAAGTATTTCATTTCGTATTACCACTAGATCCACAAGACAGCTCAATCCCTTTTATACCGAAAATTGCTATACTAACTATAAAATCAACTCCTCTATAATTCGTATGCAAAGACTTGGAAACGAGTTTTGCAACAATTTAGATATTTTTAATATAAGTATGTATAGTAAATTCCCACAAAATTCTCAAAGATTATTAAATAATTTTAAAACGATGACTGTAATTTATTATTACTACTGCTTTTTGTATCTTCATGTAAGTTTAAGATAAAGTTGTATTATTTGTCAATAATTTTAAGTACTTGTCACATGTTCATTTGTATATAAAGACACTGTTGTGTCGTTAATTAAGTAAATAAATAAATAAAAATAAATAAATACTTTTATTCAAATAAATTTGATAATGTTCTTCTAGTACTCGTATTCATTTAATACCGCGGTAGTTCGCAATACATCTTGATTCTTTGAATATTTTCTTGAATCGCAACTCTTGATACCTACAACCGTTCTGTGTATCCAACATGGCGCCGAAAGATTATCCGGTGAAGGATAATCGGTAATAACGTGTCTTTAGGTCCCATTATCAAGACATCTGAAGTCCCAATTAAAATATTGGCATACTCCGTCACTTTGATCCAATCAGTGTATGCCGCCGCCGGCCGCACGTTGGTTTGAAATTAAGAACAAAGAATTGTTGAAACTTTCAACTTTATTTTTCTTCAGAGTTCTGATTTTTACCGTGATGGTCCAATGTGTAAGTACGATAACGCGCATGATGTTAATTTTACGTACTCTAATTATACTATTAAATTTTAATAGTATAATTAGAGTACGTAAAATTAACATCATGCGCGTTATCGTACTTATCTTACAGCTGGAACTTTAGGATTTGAATCTCGATCATACCCCATAAAAAGACCCAGTGTGGTTTAGAGTTTGTCAAGAAGAATATTGATATCTCTTGGTGTATGGTAGTATAACCATCCCGTACAATGATGGTCAACGATTTACGTGACAATTCCAGAGCTTTACTGATGAAGATGATAATGTCTCCTAGTACTGTATCTTGGTTACGCTGCGCCGAAGGTTCGAATCGCCGATACGGATATGCTGAAATTTTTATGTTTGTGAACATGAAATCTTCGATTTTATAGACTTTTAAATGGATGTGATTAGTTTTTGTGTTGCGATTTCATACGGCCTGATTATAAAGAAACATCGCTACATATAAACTTATATTTCTCTCACTGGGCTTAACTACTGTTACAGAAATTGTATAAATCTTATGCACGCTTCTGTTTGTACTACATATTAATCCTAAAAATCAATATTTTGGTCCCGTATTGCTAAATCCAAAATATTACGGTTAAAAGTATATGTTTTTTTTAATCCACTTTGCACGGATTTCTCCTGTTACGCAAAGAGGGACTGCTTCTAGAGTTAACTTATTCGTTAGGAAGAATATCAACCAGGCTTCTTCTCATACTGTTAGGCGGTGCCGAGAATATATCCAAAGTGTCACTCAGTTGGTTCAATATCTCTATACCACGCGTGACTGAGTGTTTAGCAATAATATTCGTTCTGTAAGTTGGTATATAGAACACATGGTGATTCCTTGCACGGCTATATTTATTAGGTACATATAAACTTAGTGCTTCTAGAATCGCGGGACAGTTCAAGCAACCTTGAAAAACCTTTAGTAGGAATATCACAATAGATTTTTGCCTGCTTGTTTCGAGGCTTTTATAGTTACACAGCGAGAGAAATTCGACACGGTGCACATATTTTAGGTAATCGCCTTTTATTTTGTGCCATAGATATCTAAGGATTTTTTTTGTATTTGTTTTATATTATTCTTATATTTGAGCTGATGAGGAGCCCAAACTACAAATCCATATTCTAATTGAGTTCTTATTAGATAGTTATGTAAGTTTCGAAGGATATCGGTACTGTTAAATTCTTTTGATATTCTCATTATATATCGAACAGGGTTTCATCGTCTACTTTTGGATATTGACGTAATAAACCAGGGCTGTGGAGTCGGAGTCGGAGTTGGAGTCGGAGTCGCGGAGTCGCGGTGTTTGGGCCGGAGTCGGAGTAGGAGTCGTAAAAAACGATCGACTCCGACTACTTTTTCGTTAAAATTTAAAATACATTTTTTTTAATTATTAGAATGAATGTGTATTGTGCACGAATATTAAACTTGCAGGCGCAAGTCGGGCCGGTATGGTGAATCACCGAGATCCATTTAATTCATCAAGTCTACGAAAATGTGTTTGTCTCCTTCTTTCTCACGTCGAAAGAAAATTCTGTTGGCTGGGATCTATGTTAACCCCATGGTTCGATCCATATTGACGGAAGAACAAATAAATAGAGCTAAAAACGCTCTGTTTGAATTAACCGTTCGTATGAAAGGCCTTCGACTAGAAAAAGAAACGACAGCAGGCAGCGTACACCAAGTATCATCATCTTCATCCGACACCGCTGAATCTGAAGACGATTTTGAAAAATATCTCAATGAACAAGATAAACTAAAACGTCCTAGTTTGAATCACAGTCCCAATATAGATGAAGGAGACTCTATTTCAAAATTTAAAATTGAATTTTATGATGCATTGAAAATAATGGAAAAAATTGACCGAACTTATAAGTTAAATGTTGAAATGGCAATACAGCGGTATCTAGAAATCGTAAAAGATTCAGCATTGATCGTTACAGCATTACCGCCAACCCAAGTATCCGTAGAGCGGTTATTTTCCGCTCTTAAAATTCTCAATTCTGATTTGAGAGCCTCTACGAATACAGATTTAATAGAAGCAATGTTGTTTTTAAGAATAAATTCTATTAAATTCTAATAAATAATTATTAAAGTTTGATCTTGTTTTATTTTTATCCCTATAACATGAAAAAATGGCTATATGCAAAGGTAGGAAACAACCTGATAAAATTGAGCTTTTTTGAGTCGGAGTTTGGAGTCGGAGTCGTGGAGTCGGAGCTGTGGAGTCGGAGTCGTGTTGTTGGCAAATATAGGAATCGGAGTCGGAGTCGTGTTTTTTTTTTCCGACTCCACAGCCCTGTAATAAACCAATGCTTCCAATATGAAAGGAACAAAATAGGAGGAAACCAATATTTTACCAATTTGTATTTTTTTTTTAAACTAGGATTTTTTTCGATTTTGTTTTGTTTTCGTGTACTATGGTCAATTTTGTTTTTCAGAAGTTATAGTTCATATTTTATTTGTTATATTTTGCTCTTTATTATAAAGTTTCCCCTGTTTAGCATAACACCATTCTCCGTGCTGGCTGAACAATAATTAATATTATTAATGACCCCTCTAGCGATCAATTTTTGCGTGATTTACTACGAAAATCATCCATTGATTTTTTAATGTTGTAATTATTGACGAAAATCAATCAATATTATTATTTGAATAGGACTGAATCTTACGCCTGTGTATAGCGCAGGCTTATCAATAATTTGTCTCAAACATATGACAAAAATTAAATAATTATAATTCAACTGGCTTTCGTAATAAGCAAGTTTATCGTTTAGAAATCGGAAGTAAGAAATAAATTATCATTTTATTATTTTTTATCCATTAAATTTTCAATTTTAAACCGCTGTGCTCCGTCGCCTTTCGCCAGTAACAATCCGTGACACCGATATTCTCAATTTAGCCATTTATGCCATACTAATGATGGAAATAATGCATGCCTATGTCCTCACCAGCGGGGTAATGAAAGCCCTCTTCTGTCGCTTTTGGACCCGTAACGAGCCGCTGCCGTATGCGCCTCTCTACACGCTGCGATTTGAATGAAATGTCAAACGGATTATCCGCCCACTCAGTTCCCGCCAATTTGAATTCTTCGGCATTCTTTTGTCATTGCAGGTTGTCTTTTGTTTTTACTTTTTTCTGAATCGACAGCAATTTTCTCTCGGTGTGACGCATGATGGGTGAAAATCGGCGCCGACTTCATTCATGTCAAATTGTAGTTGATTATTTTAAGAATAATTCGTTTTATTTAAATCTAATCCATGATCTTGAGACATTTTGTATAATATATATTAAACAAAAAATAATATTAATAAACCAAAACAAAATGCTTAGTTAGATGAACACAATAATCAGAGATATCAATAGTTAAATATTACTTAACCATAACATACGAGTATATGTTATGTACCTCAAAACGTAAAAGAAGCAAAATCGTTATTTGAAATGATAATTTTTCAGCATAAAATCCTTTTCTCCGACTAATTCAATGCCCTCTGTTGACAAAGTATTCTCTGCCTTGTTGGACTTGCTGATTAATTCATTTTACTTGTTATATTTCGTTTTTACAATGATTAATTAAAAAAATATTATATTGTTACAAGCTACTTGACATATCAACAACTGTAAACGACCCACTCAAAAGTCACATCGGACATAATAGGTCACGAGGCTTATACTTGCAAATCGTATTGTTTAAAAAAACAAAACGAACCTAATGGCACATTCTGGAAACATAAGAATCAAGATAATTTATGTTGAAAACTTTTGTATTCGTCAAAAAAGAGTTTGAAAGAATCCACACGATGTCTGTCCTGGTGGCCAAATGTGTCAATCCTATGTATTGATGAGTAGAGAAAAAAATTATAAAATGAAAAACAACGTTTCTCTTCGATTCATTAAAAGTGTGTTTTGTTGCAATGGAAGAAACGTGTTGTTCCCGCATAGTAGACCGCGGCGCACCTCTAAACCTCCAAATCTAACGGGATTATGTATTTAAGATGCAACAATGTTTGATATCCTAGGGCATTATGCTCTACATAAACATGATTTGACAACACACTGAAGTGTTAACTACGGAGCACTGATTGTATTTTTTTAAACTAAACGAAAACGCTTTCCTAATAACCTTTTTGTTTCGCTTAATGCCTCAAGTATTCCTTCATTAATGTGCCACATCTCATTTTATCCGTAATTGTAATCGAGTATGCTGCAGATATTTTTTTTTAAATCTCATTCTTCGAGCAAGTAACTCTCAATTCGTTGTACGTTTTTAATAATAAATATTTTACTCACAAAAAGGTGACAATAACCCTGAAGAGGAACTAAATAAGGCTGTGACCCTTTTACTTTTTGCAGAATACTATCGAACGATATTTAATAAGAGAACGAAGAACGATATTTTTTTTCATCAGCATCAATGGTTATTATATATAAATAAAGCATTGTTTAAACATTAACGAAGAAAATAATAATAATTAAATAGACAATTTATATAGAGCCGTTTATAAAGCAGATTCTTCTCAAGGACTATCTACCTCGAAATAACACATTTATTGCTCAATTGACAGGCTCAGTCAGGTACCTAAGTATTACAAAATTAACAAAGCAAACCCGCATTCAGTGAAGCTTTCATTTCCCGTCGCGGAAAAGGTGATTTACTAACGATTCCACTTTAAAATCCAGCAGATAACTTATCTAAATCGAGCAGCTGATAAAACTAGAGACACAATAAATCACTTTGTCTGCCTGCCATTTCGATAAGAGTGCGGCCGAATAAAATGAACAGTGTACTTTCCTAGTTTCTTCCCACACCTTGTTTGGTGATTGCAGATAATCTGTATAGCCCGGAGTTGTGAGAATTAGCACCAACAACTTGTGTAGCTATACAAGGTACACGTATATATATATATATATTACATTCTAATTTAAAGCTCGTATAAATATCTTTAAGGATGGCGCTCGAGTCAGCTTTCTCTCGCATGGTGCATGGTCATCAACAGTAGATTAAATTACCGTATTCAGCTAATTCGCATTGCTTTAAAGCAGTACTTCCCCGACTTGTGTGCCGTGGGAGCCTAGGATTTCGCTGATAAACTTTCGGGTTCCGGAATGAAATTAACTTTTGGGCTCTAATGAATACGTTAAAATATGTATAAAAATTAATTCAACCTTCCCGCATCTAAGAAAGAAAAAAAAAACGCGAAATTCCGTGTTTCTAACGAAAAGAAAATACAGAATTAAGTTGGATGCCACTCTTGATATTAAAATTAAGCTGTTCACAATTGAACCATTTTTTTTAAAGAAATGAATATTTTTATCCTTATTAATTATTGAATCAAATTACTATATTTTTCGGACCACAAGACGACTAAAAATTGGGTTCGAACGTAGGTGATAATACGCCCCAGAAAATAATTTGTACTACCAAAATAAATATTAGATGCGCATTTATTTTTATACTTTTGCACGTTATAAATTTTAATATCTGCATATTATATTTTTTATTGATTCGTTTTATTTCTTTTAGTTACTATATTTAATTTTTTTCCGTACCTATAGATTCTCTCTATATTAATTTGTCAGCTCAGCACGCAAAACAAATACAGACGTCCAACGCCACCGATAAATCGGTGAAAATTTCAGTGTGTATCTGGGGATAAAATCATGGAAAGCTGTAAAAGAAGTGACAATTATGGAATATTTAAAGAAATGTGTAAGTTCGTTGAATGGTATCTAAGATGATTTCGTTTTTTAAGGGAGTGACAACAATAGTTCAGACAATATTACGATAAGCAACAGAAATATAACTAGTGAAGATGAACTGAATGCTGCCGGTATAAGGTATGATTATAATAATTAAATAATAAGAGTTAGAATTATAATATTCTTTTCTAAAAATTTTCTCATAAATTTGAGCTGAGTCTTATCGTCCAAAAAATATGATAATAATATATACTTTTCCGTTATAATTTTTTTTGTGATTTCAATAAATTATTTTTGATTTCTCCTTCTTCATGTACCGTGTCCAGTCCCCATGAAGATGTCGATTATTAAGAAGAAAGGCGCCGTCTACCGATTCCGCGTCTATCCTCAATTTTGCCCATCGATATTACTTTTAGGATGTGGCATTTTTCTCCTCTCAATATATAACCCAGATAGGCAATCTCGACATGTTATCGTGTTTAAAAGATCACTTTTCTTGGGGTATTATCTCAGTGTTTGAGATACGATGAAATAATACAATTCTGAGCATTCTTCGACGAATCCATATTTTAAATGCTTCCAGCTTATTTCGCATGCTCGTCTTTATGGTTCATGTCTCAACTCAAGAACGGCACTGGACCTCCTTAGCCTTGGCCTCTCGAACTTGTATTATTGTATATGTATGCTATGTAATATGCATGTAAATACTACTTTCTGATATTTTTTGTGTATGAGTCATGTCAATGTTTAGTCTTTTTGTAACACGTTGATTTTGAAGTCCTGCGCACTCAAAATTCCAATTTTAATTTTATCATTGTCACTTTTTTTAATGGTTGATAAAAGATCACAGATTGTACTCAATAAATAAATAAACCAACATAAAGTAGGATAGACCTTGATCAAAAAGTTTTAGAACTTTATTCATAAATCGAAAATACAAGTGTATTCATCAAAATCGATATGGTCCCCTTCAAAGTACTCCCCATCGACTGCAACGCATTTACGCCAGCGCTTGATCCAATCCTCGAAACACCACTGGTACTCAATTTTCGGTATGTCCATCAGAGCCGTCTTCGATTTTTTCATGACATCCTCTCGGGCGCTGTAACGCGTTCCGCGAAGTGGTTTTTTAAGTAGGTTGAACAGGAAAATGTCGCAGGTAAATTCGAAGGCTGCTGGATAGTATTCGTGTTGTTTTTGGTCAAAAACTCATGGAAATCATGTCTTTCGCGATTTCAACGCGGTCCTTTTTTTGCATGAAATTGAGGTCTTTCGGCATCAGTTTTGCAGCGACACGTCTGAGGCCCAAATCACTAACCAAAATGTCTTGAGCGGATCCATAAGCGATGTTAAAGTCCTCTGCCAGTTCTCTGATGGTCAATTTGCGGTTTTCGGCCAACATTTCTTTGATTTTATCGTTTTTTTCATCAGTTTTCGACTGCCACTGCGTTCGTCATCCTCGACCGAATCACGACCACTTCTGAAGCGTTCGTGCCACCGAAAAACACTTCTCCAACATTTCCAAGGTCTGCGGACCGTTAAATCCGTTTTTTACACAAAATTTAATGAAAACTCGTTTATGCACAGTTGATGCCATTTTCAAACTTGTAAAAAATCGAAAACACGCACAAAGGTAGATGTACTCAGTACAGCGTAACTTTTACAAATGTCAAGCTATGACGCTGAAATTTAGAGGGAATTGTCAATGATAGGTGTGGTAACCTAACAAAAAAAAAAAAGAATTCCAATCGGGTGACTGACAGCGCCACACGGTGACCGGTCCTAAAACTTTTTGATCAAGGTAGTATAGCACTTAATCTTGCACTGCCGAAGTTAAAGATTTAAGTTATTATTGCAGGAAGCTGATTATAATCTTGAGAAATCCTGCAAATGCCTATTCAATTCAGCATCTAACTTCTTTATCTTGATTTGTTACTTTATTTATAATATAATCATTAAACATTTTCAGAGTACCAATTTTTTTCAACAACGTGAATAGATTTCTGCTATTAATATATGTTGGGAACCGCTGATATATGGAATTCGACTGTGTTTATTTGTATAGCACAGCATTCTGTAATGGAACATGTGTAAAATAATTTATTTTTGTTTCTCACTGCTTAAGATATCCAAAGTTAAAAAAAATGTTGATAAATTTATTTAAATAGTTCTACAGTTCTTGGACGACATAAAAAAAATACAATATTAAGATTATCCGCAGAATATATGATGAAATTAAAATAAAAGAGAAAGAAGTATAACGAAGAGTTACGAGTACACAATATAACCAAGAAGAGTTTTACACCCGATATACAAATGCGCGCTCTGGCTGAAAGGTTTTACAGTTCTATATCAAGAAATCCCAACCTCATCATAAAAGCTCTAGGAAACTACAACGCGAACACCAAAGTTAGGCACCCACATCCGAAATCAATTATCCGCACCCCCCAACTGTAAACGCCCCCGTCACTCTTAACGCCCCTCCAACTGCAAACGCCCCGGTCACTCTGAACGCCCCCGTACTCTGCACCGACACCGACCTCTCCACCGGCAGACGACAGTCTTCCTCCATAGCCAACCGCTTATCTCCCATATTTATCATATATATGTATAAATATTTTAAAAAAGTCACACACGTCCCTCCCATATACCTACTCGTATATATATATATACAACATTTTATACTTTACTCACGATCATCTCGCCTCCATTATTTTCATTCACACCCATTTAATATATATAACCGTGTGTGACATCGCACATCCACAAATCTATGTATATTCGTATGTAATATTATTTATATATCATCACGTTTATATAAGTATTTAACGTTTTTATTATTTCTCATAATCATTCATCAAAAATTCAAAAAACTATCCTTCCCCGATTCCTCAAAAGAACCAAAATATCCAACCAAATATCATAACAGTCAGCACTTATCCGATGAAGGAGTAAGGCGTCCTACCATTGGACCGAGACTCCGAACGAGATATTCATCACTTGGAGATACACCCGATATGTTACGACTGATTTTTTTTATGAATTAAATAGTTTTTTTTCTTTCAGAATATGCTCTAACCATACAGTATTAATTTAATAGCCTATACAAGAGTACAATAATGGTCATGCTTGCTCCACTTTCTTTAAGGTGATACTAAGTTGTCTCATGGTTTACTGTTATGACTGCCATAAGTCATCTATCGGCATTGTACAATATTTTATGTATCGGGAAGTCCTCAACGACGAAGCACCTCGTGGGCGATAATAAAGCTACCTTCAAACATGTACGACAAATGACAGGAGCTGCATTACATAGGAACGTTTTCAGTCAGCTAGTTGCATACGTCGTTTGAATATTCTGAGAAATATGTTCGTAAATTGCATGTTTATTCGTGGGCAACTGTTAATTATTGCAGATGCACATTATTTATATGACAGACCACATATTATAGTCATATGTTAAATGGAATACAGTTGAAATTACTAATGACGAAGTGAACTAAAAACTGATGTGTTAAATAGGGTGAAAATGGGAATGTTTAAGTACATACATACCGTCACGAAATTTCCCTGTCGGGGTAGGCAGAGGGGACAAACCGCCAAACTGTCCTATCTCAAAACACCCTTTGCTTCTTCTACATCTATGCAACTACGATTTATCTTACCTTCTATCAAAATATCATTCACTTGATCCAACCATAATTTCCTTGGTCCTCCTCTACCACGCCTTCCACACACACGCATTATATATTTGTTTTATTAGTCTTTGAACATTCATATTTGTTTTATAGTCTTTGAACATTAATTTAAATACCAATACATTTCCCGTAAGCTGGAAGATAACCAGGGTCTGCCCTATCTTCAAATCGGGAGACCCGTTAGACTCTCATAATTACAGACCTGTAGCTGTTCTCTCTTTGCTTCCAAAAATTTTCGAAACTGTACTGTGCAACCAATTGACCCACCAAGTATCAACAAGACTTATTGGAAACCAGCATGGCTTTTTGCCAAAACGATCGACTGTTACTAATCTTCTCTCTCTCACACAACAGATTGCGTCAAACTTAGACGAACTTTCACAAACGGACGTAATATATACAGACTTTCAGAAAGCTTTCGACAAAGTTGATCACGATATATTACTTAAGAAAATGCACAAACTTGGCTTCAGCGATAATCTAATTGAATTATTTGCATCTTACCTAAAAGAAAGATCTCAATACGTAACAATCCGTAACAAGTCTTCTGTGGAATTTATCGCAAGATCTGGTATACCACAAGGATCCAATTTAGGTCCCCTACTATTTCTCATATTAATAGACGACATTCAAAATTCCGTAAGTCACTCGACATGTTTATTGTTCGCTGACGACTTGAAAATATTCAAAAAGATCAATTCACCTCAGGACTGTGCACAGTTACAACAGGACCTAGACTCCCTAGTCTCCTGGAGTGAGCAAAATCATCTTCTGTTCAACATTAATAAATGTGTCTGTGTATCTTATAGTCGAACGTTTTCACCAATCCACCATCAGTATACTATACAGGGAGTGGCACTAAATAGAGTTTCTGAATTCAAGGATTTGGGCGTAACCTTCGATGTCGGACTTACATTCGTTAACCATGTCTCACGTTTGATATCGGACTGTTACAAACTACTCGGTTTTGTAATGAGAATATCAAGAGAATTTAACAGCACCGATATCCTCCGAAACTTATATAATTATCTAATTAGAACCAAATTAAAATATGCATCTACGGTTTGGGCTCCTCACCAGCTCAAATACAAAAACAATATAGAACAAATACAAAAAAAATTCCTCAGATATCTATGGTACAGAACAAAGGGCGATTACCCAAAATATGCTCACCATGCCGAACTTCTCACGGTGTGTAACTATAGAAGCCTTGAAACAAGAAGGCAAGAATCCATTGCGATATTCCTAATAAAGGTTTTCCAAGGTTCCTTTAACTGTCCCGCGATTCTAGAAGCACTAAGTTTATATGTACCCAATAAATATATCCGTGCAAGGAATCACCCTCTGTTCTACATACCAACTTACAGGACGAATATCATGGCTAAACACTCAGTCACGCGTGGTATAGAGATATTGAACCAACTGAATGACACGGTTGATATATTCTCGGTACCGTCTAGCAGTATGAGAAGAATCCTGGCTGATATTATTCCTAACGAATAAGCTAACGCTAGAAGCAAACCCTCTTTGTGTAACAGGAGAAATCCGTGCAAAGTGGATAAAAAAAAAAAAAAAAAAAATTCGTTCTACGTGCCCAAACCATCTCAGAGTGTTATTCTTCATCTTACTCAATCCATCAACTTTAAGTCCACATTCATCCCTAATCCCTTCATTCCGTATTATGTCACGTTTAGGTGGTTTAGATATATTGAACGGATAGACATTGAAACATCGACTAAATACATTTACAATGCGTGCGCAAGTGGATGTCGTGATAAAGGATGACATAAACATGTGCGGTTGGACCAAAGTAAATGAAATTTTGAGTGAAGGAAATGTAAGGAGTGAGAAAACAGAAGGAACTGTATGAGAAGACGCATGAATATGGAGGAGGCAAGAGAAGGGTGCCATGACAAGAAAGGTTGGCGTTCTATCCTCTATGTATGTTATATCCCAATAAAGAAACGGTGTGATGGTATATACACATATGTACATACATATGTATATACATATATGTTTAATGATCATGCTCGTTAATAAACATCAAGGAAATTTAATAATACACATAATGGAACTCTCGTTCACACAAATCTTAGCAACTCAAATCGCTACGTATATTATATGCGAATTTTTTTATTCATATGGGTTGTGGTGTGTTGAGATATTTGAAGAACATGTTTGTTTTTCTTTAGCTGAGTTTGTTAATTGTGTATAATATTTATGAATTGCTTGAATTCTAAAAATAATTACTGGAAATCAATAAAAGCATGCTATTTGGGGAGCATGAAAATACTAGCGCATGTAAATAGCACACTTAGCTCGTGTAAAATAGCACACTTAGCTCATGTAAAATAGCACACTTAGCTCATGTAAAATAGCACACTTAGCTCATGTAAAATAGCACACTTAGCTCGTGTAAAATAGCACACTTAGCTCATGTAAAATAGCACACTTAGCTTATATAAAATAGACCGTACATCCTCAATATGCTTCCAGCGCATTCTGCGGTTTTTCGGGCACATTTCCAGATTTTATCCAGATGACCTGGAAAAATTGATAGTCATAGGAATTGTGACAAGAAGACGAAGAAGAGTCAAAGCGCTAACAAGATGGAGTGATCAAGTGAAGAAATTTGACTTGAGGAAGCTACCATGTACACTACAAGTCACCGAGAGGAGTGGAGACGTGTCGTTGCAACCTGTATTAGCATCATCCCATACATCAAGATCTTCGGTAATGAGGAACGACAGAGTTGGTCATAATGTGTCAGCGTCATGACCCAATAATAAGCACGCTTGCTTAATTTCAAATCGCCCCCGGTTCGATTCCCGACGAGTACTGGACTGGTTGACTTGTAGACCCTTTTATCAATTTTTTTTGTACAACAGATAGTGGCTGACTTACATACATTTTTGAAATGCTCTTGGTAACATGTGTTACTAAATGAAATGCTCTTGGTAACATGTGTTACTATGTCTTAATTTATTATTATTACACCCGCGAGTTTTGATTTTTTTTTCTATATTTTCTTTTAAGAAACTCGATGTTTCTTTAGTATTTGTTAATTTTGCAGAAATTTAATCCATTCTACGGAACAAGTAACAAAATTACAAGTATACTGAACCAACTGTTGAAGCTCATGAATGGAAATATAATATCAGAAATCAGGTTATCGTTTCATCTCACGTCAATGGGCAATAAACCAAACAAACAGATTAAAATCAAATGATTGAAAATAAAAATTAATTCCAACAAATTTAATGGTATCTCTCGATGATAACGATCACGAAGATGCTGGTTCTGGGACGGTTCTTTGCGGCTTTCTACGTAAGCTTTTCTTCGTAAGACAGTTCTTCGCGAGTTACAATAATATAAATTAAAAAATAGAATAACTTATCCTATTTTTGTAATTATTGTGTATTAATTATAGAAAATCAGTACAAAAAGTGTGTGATACAAAAAAAAAACAATGGTGTTTGTGAAGGCTTTGTTTTTTTTTTAATTCAATTCAATACGTAATATTTTTTTTATATAGTGTTTAATATTTTGTACCGTATAATCATTTGGATGTTGCTTAAATAGTCAGAATAAGAAGTCATTTAAATAACAAGTTTATTTAAAGGAATCTATTTTTTAGGTCATAATGAAAACTTGATAAAAAAATAAAGATAGTTTGCATTTAAATGAAAATAGTATGTTATTCGATCGATCGATACGACGATCTGTCCTTTCATTCATAGCATATTCACCGTACACTTCGCAAATATGGCGAGCAGCTTTGTCAGCTTTATTCCCTCGATTGAACGCGAACAGAAGGAGGTGTCGAAAATGCTCACTTTCGTTTACTTGACATTCTATTTTGAAGGTTTGTAATCAAATAAAATAATATATGTAACGTAAAAGCAAGCGCAATATCTTGTAGAGTAGAAAATTTTCTTTTGAATGACGTATAACCTCTGCCATTTTGTTTTACTTTTGGTGCTCATTTTTAAATTGGAAAAAAACGGTCACAACTTATGTTAACACCCAATACAATGGATCCTGCTGATAGTCTCATCAAACATATGTCCTTATAAAAAAAAATCCTGCGAAGAAACAGCCACGTAGAATTGGCCTCGGAGTAGTGTTCCATAACAGAGGGCGCTCAAACCTTAAGACGAAGTATTAGAAATAAACAAATAACTTTTGAGATCGTATCGAAGTATGTGATCGCAGATAATAAACATTTCCTACGATATTTATTCCTGGCGTGCCCATGTCAGGGTTAACTTTGTTTTGCCAGGACATTCGTGGAATGTCACCGTTGTTATTACAGGGACGTGTTTAGGGTAGATCCAGTTTTACCTATTTTTTTGCTAATCAATCCACCTCGATCATATCGTCTTGCAAAGCGATCTGTATCTTCTTAATTTTGGGTCCAAGTTAGTTATTGATATTACCGTAATCGAGGTTGTACATACATACATACCATCACGCCATTTGCCTGTCGCGATAAGCAGAGAGCGCCAGACTTTTTCATCTCAACGCACATCCTTCGCCTTTTCTACATTCATACGCATACATCTTATAACATACAACTACGAATTCTCTGACGTTTTACGTTTCCTTCTTTAAAAATACCATTCACTTAATTCAACTGCACTTCCCTTAATCTTCATGTATCCCGCCTTCCACTCACATTTGCACCATATATTTGTTTTGTAAGTATTTATTCATCCATTCATTCTACATAGCCAAACCATCTTAGACTGCACTCTGCATCTAACTCAACATATCAGCATTAAGTTCACATTAATCTCTAATCACTTCATTCCGTATTTTGTCAAACATTGTCACCTCGCGTATTCTTCTCAATGCACGCATTTCTACAACATTTATTCAGCTCTTATCAGTCTTTTTCCACGTCCACGTTACACTCACACGCGTCAAATTTGTTGCTAAAATACTGTCGTGGACTATCTTAGCAAAGTTTATATTATCATCAAACGCTCAAACAGGCTAGACTTGCATTTAATAAAAGGTCGAAAATAATAGAATCAAATAATATAGACCTAAAACTGAGAATACTCCTCATCAAGACCTATGTATGGAGTATCTTGATGTACGGCTGCGAGACATGGTGCCTATCCGAAAGAGATAGACGAAGACTAGTGGCTTTTGAGATGTGGTCCTATAGAAGACTATTAGGAATTTCCTGGAGAGACCGCATCACAAATGAAGAGGTTCTCCAACGAATCGAAGGAGGAAGGCACCTGCTCAGGATCCTGTCCGAAAGGCGTGCAAGATGGATCGGTCATATAATACGACAAGAGGGCCTCTTGCATGCCATAATGGAGGGTATGACCGAGGGGACAAACTCTAGGGGACGCCCACGCCGAGAGTACCTGGAAGACCTGTTGGTGGACGTGCGCTGCTCAACATATACAGATTTAAAAAGGGCCGCACAGGACAGGGGGGAATGGAGGAGAAGAGTTGAAATTGTTGCAAACCAGTCTTAGGACTGCAACCACGGAGAGAGAGAGAGCTCAAATCACTTCACTTTTTCTTTCATGGGAAATAAGAACGATTGTACCATACTCGAGGGTTAAAAACTACTATCTTATGTACTTTATTAAAAAAAATTATTAGGTTGTCAATGTCTCAAAAATATATTAATTTAATGTACTCGTATGTTCTTTATTACGGTTATTGGGTTTTCTCTCCTTTCAATATACAACCCAGATAGGCAATTTTTCGGTTTTTTAGCTCATTTTTTTTAAAGAATAGGTATGATTGAAGTCATAGGTTATACCCCCGATTACAAGACGGAAAAAATACATGTATCATTTGAGGGGATTAACATAGCGCGAAGGATTCGAACCAATGACCTTCTACACGAAAATCCAACACGTTATCGAGCGGCCATATCGCCTGTTGAGAATCATAGTGGCGAAACTACAAAAAAATTAATTTTCGAGTTAAGACTTCCAAATGGCACTAAAATGACTCATTTTTTACGTGCGTAAGTGGCGAAAGTATATTTCAACTCCTTGACGCTTCAAGGAGTTGAAATATACTTTCGCCACTTACGCACGAAAAAAAATGAGTCATTTTAGTGCCATTTGGAAGACTTAACTCGAAAATTTATTTTTTGGAGTTTCGCCACTATGATTCTCAACAGGCGATATACCTCATATATAATAATATAATAATATTAAAGTGTTGATATAAATTGTGTTTTTTTCGACAATATTTAATATCGATTGACCGACCATTTCTACAGTTGACAAAGTCAACGGACCGAGGAAAACTATATCTAGTTCATTTGTTTTTCTTACAAATTTTTTTTGCCCTAAGTCTGGCATCAAGTACGAGTACATGACGAAATTATAAGTTTGGAATTTGATTTTTCGGATACGTGCAACACTGTACTTGTTCAGTTTTCCGAGTGTTAACTGTATAGTTAATGTCACTACTTCGAAATATACGGTACTATTCGAAAAATACTATTCGAAATATCATCATTATTGTCAACTAGGGTCGATCCACTGCTGGATGAAGGTCTCCCCAAGCTGACTCCAAGTAGTTCGGTTTTTTGCTCGTTCATGCCATGTGATGCTGCCATGGTTCCTGATTTCATCTATCTAGCGTACCTTCGGTCTTCTTCTGGGCCTCTTTATGCCTCATGGGTACCATTGGACTATTTCGGATGTCCATCGGGAGCCTGACATTCTAACTACGTGTCCGACCCATTGCCATTTCATTCTTTTTCACACCTTTATAACATCTTCTACCTTTGTTATATTGCGAATCCAGGTGTTTCATTTACGGTCTCTTTTAGTATATCCCAACATGCATCTCTCCATGCCCCTTTGTACGGTCTGGAGCTTTTGTGTGTTCTTTACTGTGAGCGTCCATGTCTCGCAGCCATACGTAAGTACTGGAAGAATGCACTGGTTGTAAACCTTTCGCTTCAAGGATATTTGAAATATACACTATTCGAAATATACCTCAATCGGTATTTGGTAGAGGTTGACTCAACAAATGGATTTGACTGTTCACATAGACATATTCAAAATGATCTTTAAGTTCCCCATATTTGAGAGACCTCTTTTGAGTCCGAACATTGTAACTTATATAATTTAGATGAGTTTGAGGTAGCACAAATTTAAACAAATGACACTACCAACCACTCTCACCAGAATACATTGCTTAAACCAAAATAAAAGACGATAAAAAATAAATATCTTTATCAACTCTTCTGTATATAATTAAACTGCATCGAAAACATTCAAAATTAAATAAATGTGTATCTAACACAAACTGCACTTTTTGTCGCATTTATCTCACTTTCATATAATTTTTCCCACTTCCAAGTTTTGCTTGCATATCCTAATATAAAGGCCAATATTCCGTTATAAGCAATCAGTTTTGCTTCTGTTGAAGAAATACTTAGGCCTCACCTTATATAGTAGACTCACGTGGAATAAACACGTCCACATTGTCAAATCAAAACCCTTGATCAGTTAATTCAGTAAACTAAGCACGCGCACCAAACTCCATCTTTACAAAGCGATCGTCAGACCGCAATCGACAACCACCCTTCCGGTCTGGGGTCACGCGAAAAAACCAACATTAAACCACATTTAGATAATTCAAAACAGAGCCCTCCGCACGATCTTAAAAGCACCCTACATAGTCCGCAACTCAAGACTCCACGCAGATACCAAACTGCAAACTATCCCCGAACACATGCGCGCTCTGGCCGAAAGGTTTTACAGCTCTATATCCAGACACCCCAACCCAATCATAAAAGCCTTAGGTAACTACAACGCGAACACTAGATACAGACACCCTCGCCCGAAATCAATATTACAAAACGTCACTCCAATCCCCCCTTAACCGTAACCATCGCCTCGAACGACCCTCCGATCGTCACTCTGAACGCCCCATCAGCGACAACTCCTCCGGCAGACAGCTTTCCCCCATAGGCAACCACGTATCTCTCTATCCCTCTCAATAAACATGTACATATCAATATCTCAATAAACATTTACTTATAAAAGTCACACACGTCTCCCCATTTACCTATATATACTATATTCATCTATATTCATTCTTATATTTTATTCACCATCATCATTTTTCACTCAACACCCTTTCAATATATTACCATGTGTGACGAGATATAAATCCACAAATTTATTAATATTCGTATGTAATATTATGTATATACTATCACATTTATATATGTATTTAATCGTTTTATAATTTCTCATAGTCATTCATAAAAAACATTTACCACAAACCTATCCTTTCCCGATTACTAAAAAGATCCAAAATATCCAATAAATATCATAACAGTCAGCACTTATCCGATGGAGTAAGGTGTCCTACCATCGGACCGAAACTTCGAACAAGTTATCCACCACTTCTGTTGAAATGCAACTGTCGGTAAACGAAATATATAACTCACAATTCACTCTATTTTAGGCTGCTACTCTTCTTTCAATATGAATAACGATAATGTGTAAAAAGGTATTACTAGAGTGAACATTTATTTTTCATCGTATATTTTTCTCAAAAATAGAATTCCGAAACACTCACTGAATTGAATTAAATCCAAACCTAGTCCTGATTAATTTAAGCCAGAGAAACAGTGTCACCAAGTACTACAATCTTGTAGTTCGCAGTCGAATACCTCTGTTCACCACTGTGTTTGGTACAACCGGGGTCTAATTACGAGCACAATCGGTGTAAAGTACGGTTTTGCGCAATTAATCCAATTACAATGAATGAGGAATTCTGTTAGTTAACTCGTTATTGGTATATCGGCAAGTAACGGCGGAATAGTGTATCTAGTTAAGAGAATTTTTTTCACTGTTTGAATTGATTGCGCCTATGTCGTTCCGTTCATTAAACCGATCGATTTTCACGGCAAATTCCGCGCGAGATAATAAATAATCAATATATGATATTTCAAACATTATTGGTAGTAAGATTTAATAGGCTAGATTTGTATCACAACTAAGCTATATTTGTTTAATATAAGATGTTGTTCGAAAAGTAGTTTCGTATTCTCAGATATATGTCACTAGGACAAAATTTACGCTTTTACTTTATTACAAATTTGCTGTATCATAGTATTTTTTAAGTAAAAATAATATTTAGCAAATACTATGATAATCATTATATTTAAAAAGAAAGATGACTTCTTCTTAGTCGTGTTGCTTATGCTGAGCGTCGTGGTTCCCTGATGAATCTGGAACTGAGAATAAGAATCGACCCCACTCTTAGTCGTGATTCTCTGATGAATCTGGAACTGAGAATAAGAATCGCCCCCACTCTTAGTCGTGTTGCTTATGCTGAGTGTCGTGATTGTCTGATGAATCTGGAACTGAGAATAAGAATCGCCCCCATTCTTAGTCGTGTTGCTTATGCTGAGCGTCGTGATTATCTGATGAATCTGGAACTGAGAATAAGAATCGCCCACACTCTTAGTCGTGTTGCTTATGCTGAGCGTCGTAGTTCTCTGATGAATCTGGAACTGAGAATAAGAATCGCCCCCACTCTTAGTCGTGTTGCTTATGCTGAGCGTCGTGGTTCCCTGATGAATCTGGAACTGGAAATAAGAATCGCCCCCACTCTTTCTGGTCCAATGAAAAACTAGTCATATTTTTATTTAGTCTATCCATCTTGCTGGAGACCGACCTCTCGCTTTTCCATACTGTTCTGTCTCTTCTAGCAATATATCTGAAATATGACAGTATTATTATCCTCCATGTCGTTGACAGCCTTTCCTTAACCTGTAAGCTCTGTAGGATGGACACATTGGTGTATCTTGAAGTCCAGATTCGAAGTATTTGGCACCAGCACTACATCTCAAAAACATCCAGTATATATTTTCCCTTTTCTCTCAGCATCAATCTTTCCATTCCACAGATTACTATGAAAAAAAAAAACAGAGTTCTCATCAGACAATTTTTGATGTTAAGAAATATAGATCTTTTTTCCATATTTTCAGTAGTTTGGCGATTTCAAATAATTTAAATAGTCAAATTAATAAAAAATTGTCTTCATTCATGAAATAATTTTAGTAGATTTATGTTAATTTGAAAACTAATTAAAATTCAAAACCACATGGTTTATAAGATTGCACAATAAATCGAGGGCATTTTTGTGAATTCTTCCAATGTGTTCTAATTAAGTTTGACAGCTACCATTGAAATTCAAGACATATTTGAAGAAACACCTTCGTGTCTCCGCTACGTGTTTAATGGCGAGTTCCCAGCGAATCTGTTGCAGTCGCGAGACTTTACTGTGAGGTTGTTCATTAGGACGGTTTCCACATCAATCTGAAGAGGGATCAGGAATCTGGTTCGTTTCCAGAATATATGTACATCGAGAAATCTCAACAGGTTTATTTTGAAGTTTTAGTTGGTTCATCGAATATTCTGTTTTTCAGCGCTAATTTGGTTCAAATGGTCCTTCGGATAATCTACATTTAGTTTTAGTCCAACTCTCATTTTACAAATTAAACGTTATCATTACACTTTTACTACTTAAAAATAATGTATATAGTGAGTTAATGAGTTAACCATTTAGTGAGTTAACTCACCTCAATGAAGCTTTTTATGAATCTCAATCTCGGCTCAAAGGGAACCCGAGATGTAATAATAAATGAAAAATATTTTTAACGCATTTATTTTATAAACAATAAATAAATGAAAAAAATACATGTTAATGATATAGAAATAAAACAGTTATATACGTGTAAGGGCAGAAAGGTGTCGACTATCGCCTTTATCCAGAAACTTGCATTTGATTATTAGATGAAAAAAATCGTATGGTACTCATCAGTACCTATACCCGAATTGATGCGGAAATATTGAAGACCCTGACCGGAAGACAATAGTCTTCGGTTCCCCTGATCGAAGCTGGGAGTTAAGAACCATTAGAGTAGGCACATAACTCACAGTTCGCCATCGCACGTGCCGGAAATAATACCGCTCATGGACAGGCAACAGCACTCGCACTAGTCTAGCATTTGAAAGTGTTTATACCAGGCAAACTCTTTAACCAGACCTCTTTAACCTCTCCTTTTTATTTTCTTTTCTTTTTTGGTATTATCGGGAATAGACCCCGAAACACTGGAAGAACAGCATCTTACGAACTAGACTATGGAAGATGTCAATTAGATATAAAAAGATTGACATAGTCTCTTCAAATTATAAGTGATCTATGTTTTCTCTTGACTAAGCATTTTTCGTCATATGCTGAAATGGAAGCTCATTCGTCATATGCTGAATGAGAGCTTATTCGTCATATGCTGAAATGGAAGCTCATTCGTCATATGCTGAAATGGGAGCTTATTGACTTCATTTCCTTTTTTAACTTTTTTCTGATTTGTTTGTTTTGTACATTGTTCGTGAAATGCTAAGCACACGTCCCCAGCATATTTTCTTGCATCTTCCGTTCCTCTTATCTTATGTATATTTTTATCATATTTTCATTGTTGTTAATTTTCTAATTTCCACATTTTTTTAGTTATGGATACGACCGAAGCCATGGGTATCATATAACAATAATTATATAATTTTATTGCGAAGCTAAGTTTACACCGATTTTGAATCAATTTTGAATATTTCATAGTTATCTAAAACACATCGCGTAGATCGCTACGAATATAAAGCTTAACTTAGTTCTTATAAAAAATGTAAGTTAAATAAGCTTATATGAGTTATACAAATGCATCGACTGTTTTAAGCTCAGTTATTTTATGTCAAAATTCAGTAATTTTTATTATTAAAATTAAAGATTATTCATAATATCCGTATTTACTTAGTAAATAAATATTTTGTATCCAGAACTAATTTTAGTTTACTATAAATTGTAAATAATTTATCTAAGCGAAGGTTCCAGTATACGAGTACATTTACGATAGGTCTAAAGTATTCACATTTGATTGCTTTCCCAGACTGAAGTTCAATTAAAAAATAATTTCAATTAAATTAATAAATGTGATTGATTCACTTTGATAAATTGTCACATAAGTAGAAATTAACTTCGTACATTTTTTTCAATGGGATAATATTTTATGACCAACCTAATAAAAAAATGCAGGGACATATAATGTTTGTTCTATTCTTAAACATTATACGAGTATGTTCACGAATTTTTTAAGGGAAATAATCGTTTGAACAAAAACATATTTCGTAGTATAAAACACGAGCCATTAATTAACACATACCTACAATTGTTACAACAAAATGATTTTAAAGTTATAAACTGCTTAGTTTGTATATAATATTTGAAATAAACTTTTTATTCCCATTTCCCAAAACACTTTAAGTCATTTAAAATCTGGGCTTGAAATATTCGATATGATAGATAACAATTCAAAGTTTTCAAAGAAAGAAGATAAAATATTTAAAACAATGTCACAGTTCGCATTCAAACCTTCTGTAAACTAATTGACGACAATCCGAAGCATTTCCCCGTTTTGGAACACTTCCCACTGAACACTGTAACGAAATATGGTCTGGTCCATCAGTTGAGACTCGCTGCCGGAGAAGATCAAAGTCGGCCTCGGGATTAGCGAAGGAGGAAGGGCCGCGCCAGATCATTAAGGAAGCGGCAAATCTAATGGGGTGATTGATAGATGTGTGGAATCGAGACAATCATTATTATTTCGCATGGATATCAGAATACCGTGATGAATATGGAACAGTTGGGACATGTTTGCAACAATGAACAATCGTTGCTCGCTCAGGCGCCGGCTTATAATTGAAGACATTATTTCATATGACACTCTCGTATATGTTATCCTTTATAATATTTCTTTGCTGAGACTCTTTTTATAGTTCAAATATTTTTGATCAGTCAATAATCGGTACTGTGGTGTAACAGTTAAATTTATGCTAAGCAAGCGAGTATACCAGGTGTATGCTAAGCAAGCGAGTATACCAGGTTTATGCTAACCAAGCGAATATACCAGGTTTTACACATTGTTCTACTCTTAGATTTCATTGTATCTAAATTATTTTTCTTTTTGCTTATTAGATACCTTGCAAAGATTCTTAAAGCGCTATTTAGCAGCATAAAAATGACGCTATCAGTGAAACAAAAATACTGCAGCTCTTGAAATCTGTAAAATTGGCATAATTTTATTAAAATTACATTTTTTCGTGTTTTTTAGAAATCGCGTGTTAAAATATTGTAGTATATTGTTTTAACGTTATGAATTTCCCTTGTTTTTCTTTTCTTAGAATACACCTTTAAGGAATTTATATAAAAGAAAAACATTAAATGCAATATTTATAATTATATAAACGTCGATTTCTTTATTGTCTGCGATTTCCTGACATATAACCTTCCTTAACAATAATGAATATATGGTTATAACAATAATGATGAATATATGGAGTAAAAAATCGAAAACACGCACAAAAGTAGATGTACTCAGTACAGCGTAACTTTTACAAATGTCAAGCTATGACGCTGAAATTCGGAGGGAAGTGTCAATGATAGATGTGGTAACCTCACAAAAAAAAAGAATTTCGATCAGGTGACTGACAGCGCCACACGGTAGCCGGTCCTAAAACTTTTTGATCAAGGTAGGTTAGCACTTAATCTTGCACTGCCGAAGTTAAAGATTCAAGTTATTATTGCAGAAAGCTGATTTAATCTTGAGAAATTCTGCATCGAGAAATTGATGCACAGTTGATGCCATTATCAAACTTGTAAAAAATCGAAAACACGCACAAAAGTAGATATACTCAGTACAGCGTAACTTTTACAAATGTCAAGCTATGACGCTGAAATTTGGAGGGAAGCGTCAATGACAGATGTGGTAACCTGGCAAAAAAAAAGAATTCCGATCGGGTGACTGACAGCGCCACACGGTGGCCGGTCCTAAATCTTTTTGATCAAGGTAGTATACTCTACGTGTCAGACTGATAAATTATTAAATACAGGTTTATTGATAGCAACATAGTATTTACATTCTGAAATCGCACATGTATCTCAAGATAAATAGCAGAAAATATATTTAATTTAAAAAGAAGCTATTAAAAGGTCTGGGCTTATTTCATAACATTTTCCCGGTCGAGATACACCCCGCCAATATAGGGCAATACCGGCCGCGAAGACATCTGATGTTTTTCAGCCCGCACTCTGTTATACCCAATATGCCCTTATCAATATGCACAGCCCATCCTCAATTCTAGTCTGGTTTTCACTTAAGGCCTCTGAGATTTTTCTGATTGTCTGATTAGGCAACAAATCATATTTCAGGTTGTAAACAGCGCTTGCAAAATATTATACGAGTATATGATCAGAAATGGACTGGGGTGTCAACGTTAATTGCCAAGTGTTCATGGCTCATGCGTGAGAATAAAAAGTGGTGATAAATTGAAAGTATCACGTAAGGTGATCAGTTTCCATGACGGCATTTTGATATCCCTAAGCGTTATTCCCGCATAGCACCACGTTCCAATCCACTAAGCGTTTTGTATATTTTTTGCAATGTTTGAAGCTTGTTGTTTCAATACGTGTTGCTATGTATAAATAACAACTGAAATTCTCACTTCGCTTATTCACCTTCTTCTGTCCTTTTATTTGTTTTTTTTTTTGAAAGACATCGAATACAGATAAGGTGATTGCACGTTTCCTCTGTATAAAGTTTACATAGTTTTTGTAATGAAGTGTGCAGTCAATAATTTGCATGTTTTAGATCCTAGCTTTTGGTCATTACCTTTTATACAACCAATCAATTTCTTCATTTCATCGTGTATTAGTCTTGATTATGAATTGATATAATCCAACGTTTTCAGAATCATTTTGTTTCTCAAATTTAAAATGTTTTTCGGAGGTGTTTCAGTATTAAGTTAGCTTAAATTCATAATTTATTCTTTCTTCGGATGATGTCGGAAAAACATTATAGTATGCACGCAGGAAACGCCCAGTGTTTACAGCGCACCTACTTATTATATATCCAGTTATATTTGACTTAATCCAGAAAATGAAGATCTACGTGGGCCTAGTTGGTAAAACGTCTGTCTTTCAACCCGAGGGTTACAGATTGGGATCCCGTTGAAACCTAGGTTAAAAAAAGAATTCCTCTCTAATTTCTATCTGAAGCTTCTTTTACATATTTCTGGTTAGTTGAAAGAAATTGACATGCCAATAAACCTGCCAGGTTGTACGCATATATTGAAAGTGTAACACAATACAATGAAGGCTGCAACGGCTTCGAATATTGACTACCATTTAAATCAAATCAATACCGGAATAACTCCAAAAAAAACAGTATTTAAAACTGGCCTTAAAATTTTTATAATTAATCATTTCCTTTCTTTTGTTTCTCACAATCCGAAACATTCCGTCATTTTAATAAAACTTATTGAAATATATGAAATATTTGTATGTAGTGTTTCAATAAATCTTGACGGGGTGAGACTGAACGGAGTCAAATAAATGCTGTAGAAATGTTTGCACTGAGAATAATCCATGGTTTACCAATGTATGACAGAATACGGAATAAAGCCATAGGAGTGAATGCGAACTTAGGGCTGATGTATTCAGCAAGATCAAGAAGAGCAATCTAAGATGGTTTGGGCAAGTAGCTTGAATGAATGAAGAAATACTTACAAAATAAATATACATTGCAAATATTAGTCGAATACGTGGTATAAGAAGAACAAGGAAGGTGTGGTTGGATCAAGTGGATGATATTTTGAAAGAACGGAATGTTAAATCAGAGAAATCGTAAGAGTTGTGTGAGAAGGTATATTTTATTTATTTATTTATTATTACACATGACAAGAAATATACACAATTTGAGAAAAAACAACAGGTAATTTGATTTGGACATATAATTTTAATGGATCTGGGTTTGTTGCCTTTTATTTGTCGTATCCCCAGTAAACTAGGATTTCGCCTGTATCTCACTGAGGATATTTAGCATGAAAAAATAAATCGATACTTCTTTCCGATTTTTGATTACACAAAAAAAAAACCCCGTTGCACGTTCTCGTCAACCTGACAAACAGTGACACTCAACTCCTCACACATTATCACTCCAGAAAGACCAAAAATGTTCATCCCACAATTTACCGCACACAATCATAAGAATAAAAATTAAAACAAAAAAAAATACACAGAAACACAAATACAAAAACAACCAAAATTAAAACAACAAGAAGAGACCCACACTCACGAGCTCACATAAATCCTTTCCACTCGTCATTCATCCTGAAAGCCCAAGTACTCAAAATCCTGTCGCAATAACAACCACGCTCCGATCGACTGTCTAAATGGTTTTCCTACCTTTACCTTTATTGAAGTCGGCACGCCATTGTATGTCATGGGAGCCAAATAAGCATATTGCCTTTGGGCAAAAGAGGTTTTAACTCTTTTGCCCAAAGGATGTCGAAGAGACGAATGATTCTGGCGTTCTTTCCTCTCTTTGTCTAAACCGACAGCAAAACGTCATGATGGTATGTAATAAACTAATCAATATAAAAATAAATTTTGTGAGACGCAGAGGTAATTTTATTTATTCCAATGTTGATTGCTGGTCAACCCAGTCTCCTTTGTCTCGGTTCCCTGTCTTACTGCGGGTTTCTTTAAATGGAAATGAATATGAAAGGTTAGATTCTGATCGATTGCCCGAGACAGATTACCGCTGAAGTATATCCGGCATTTGTTGAACTTTAAAACTAAATCAAGATTTCAATAACCTCTAATAAGTGTACGTAATATGCTTTAGTCAATTGCACCTTAGAGCGTGGGAAATGGGATTTTCTCTCGGAATTAGATGATCAAATGTTTTTCTAACCTTTCATTTATTTATATTTTCTTTTTTACTTCTTCATGTTCTGGCATTGTTTATTTTTATATTATTTAAACAAGTTAATTGAAGTTAGATTTAATATATTTTAATCATTTGAACCTTCGTTCGTGGGAGATTGGATTTTTCTTTCGGAATTAGATGATTAAACATTTTTTGAACCTTTTTTGGGTTTTTCTTTTTTACAGAGAATGTTTGTTTTATGGTTATTTTAAAATGATTTAAACAAGTTAATGCCGTTATCGTTCTTAAGCATGCGTGTTTATTTTAGTTTTAATAATATGAATTCGATCTTATTTAAGTTTTCGTATATTCGTTTAGCCATTCTCCTCGCCTTCTACACATCCGTCATCCTTTCAAAATTTCACTCACCTTTTCACTTTCATTTACTGTCATATTTTTATCGGTCTTCTTCTTCCACCACAATCCCCACTTATGCTTGCATAGTAAATTTGTTTACCCATCCATTTAACATCTCCAAACCACCTTAATGTGCTCTTTTTCACCCTACTTAATAGTTTTAAGTTTACATTCATCCTCAATAATTCAATTTATCATTAAATTAAATTTACATACCATTACGCTCTTTCCTTGTCGAGGTAGGCAGAAGGGCTGAGCGCCTTACGTACTTAGCCTCTTCTACATTCATATACCTTCCATACAACTACAATTTCTCTGACTTTATACCTTTCTTCTTTAAAAATATCATTCACTTGATCCGTTCATACTTTCTTTGGTCTTCCTCTTACACGCCCTCCACTCATATTTTTGTTTATTGTTTATAAAAATAACTTATGATTTTAGTGTTAATTCATTTGTTTATCAGAAACGGATAGATTATGAAAAAACGAATAAAAAATGCCTTGAGGCTTTATATGTGCAAAAATAATCCAGTCCATGTTCTACATGTTTTGAGTATTTTTTAATGGTTCTTCACCTAAATTTACGTGTTTATAGCCAGTGAGCAATGATATATTGGTGTCTTGTTCCACAGCAATCTCGCTGGTCCTCACAAAGAAGTTATGTGCAACTCAGCTTATAAAACTCCAGGATTTGTAATGAGAATCTCTAAGTCGTTTGAAAACCAATTGGTGCTCAAAACGTTGTTTAATTCATTGATTCGTAGCAAACTAGAAAGCAATGCTTGCATTTGGAGCCCGGTGGGGGCGCAGAACTCGCTCATGGTGGAGAAAGTACAAAAAAAATATCTACGATATCTCTATATGAGAGAGTTCGGTGTCTATCCATGGCTTTATCCTACTCAGTTTCTGCTGGGCATGCTCGGGTATAACTCCTTGAGCGTAAGAAGAGATCTGCGTCTCCTGGTATACGTTATCAAACTCGTTCGAGGAGTTGTGAGCTGTCCAGCATTATTACAAAGATTATCGTTAAATGTTCCTAACAATTACACTAGACTGCGCCGGCAAGAACTGTTCTCAATAACATATGCAAGAACGGGTCTTCCAGCCGCTATGCCTGTTGGAAGGGCCTTCACGCTTCTGAACGGGACTGCTTCGGATATTGACATATTTCATATCACATTACCAAAAGCAAAAGTAAATTTTCTTCTAAGATTGAGCGCGTTAGAAAGCACTCATCAACGTACTTAAGTGACTGTGAATATATGTGTATCACATGTTTGTGTGTATATACTCGTATGTATGCATATGCATTATTTATTATTTTATATAATTTAAAAAAAAAATTCTATGTAATTTTTCTTCTGTTTTAATGTCGTATTTTTCAAAGTAATTGGGCTAAGCCTGTTTGGAAAAAATAAATAAATAAATATTGATTATGTTCATTGAGAATATGTACTAGAAGCACAATCGCAAGAGTAATCTCTTGTTATAAAAAAAAAAAAATGTGAAAACATAACGTTTGGGCTTATATGAAATGATTTTTTCATGAAAAGCACATTTAACATACGAGTATTGATATTTTTTCATATAAATGGGTTTATATGAAATGATTATCAATTATTTTTTCATGAAAAGCACATTTAATATATTGATATTTTTTCATATAAATGGGTTTATATGAAATGATTGTCAATGATTTTTTCATGAAAAGCACATTTAATATATTGATATTTTTTCATATAAATGGGTTTATATGAAATGATTGTCAATGATTTTTTCATGAAAAGCACATTTAATATATTGATATTTTTTCATATAAATGGGTTTATATGAAATGATTGTCAATGATTTTTTCATGAAAAGCACATTTAATATATTGATATTTTTTCATATAAATGGGTTTATATGAAATGATTGTCAATGATTTTTTCATGAAAAGCACATTTAATATATTGATATTTTTTCATATAAATGGGTTTATATGAAATGATTGTCAATGATTTTTTCATGAAAAGCACATTTAATATATTGATATTTTTTCATATAAATGGGTTTATATGAAATGATTGTCAATGATTTTTTCATGAAAAGCACATTTAATATATTGATATTTTTTCATATAAATGGGTTTATATGAAATGATTGTCAATGATTTTTTCATGAAAAGCACATTTAACATATTGATATAAATGATTTATGCATACTCATCAAATATTTCCTATAAAATAAAAAATGGGTTTTGAAGCTAGATTTTTTTTTTGTGTATCAAAGTGTAAAGCGCAAACTATATCATCACTTTTTATTGTATCAATACATTTTATTGTAGCTATACATTTGCGGAATTCCGTATTACAATATTTATTCTTAAATTAATTTATTATTCCACTAATAAAATTAATGACAGCGACACATGTTTCTGCCTCTGCGAGAGCCTCGTGATGGAAAGCAGAAAAACGTGTTGTGGCGATTAATATAATAACAAAGTAATTTATTACTAATTATTCTATATAATAATATCATCACAGTTTAAACGAAATCACAGAAGAGTATTTTTTTTAAGCTTTTGCACATTTAAATAACCACAATAAAAATGATTAAAAAATACGTATTGAAATAAATCCTTTTTTTTGTTTTCGAAATATTAAAAACCACATTTCTGAATTCGTTTTTTCCAAAGCATTTTGCGATAATTTTCAACTGAAGTCAAAAAGTTGACGACCTGAACTAGTTATAGTGTGTATGGACAGATACCTGATGACCGCGAAAGATACTTGATAATCGCGGGATATTAAATTTTTAACATTTCAGATTATAACCAAACAACACTTCTTATATCTTGTCTAGTTAATATATTACTATGGATAGAGGTACATTATTTTAACTGTAACATCACTTAACCGTGTGGTGGACGTGGTATCTGTCAATCACGTTTTAACATGTTGAGACCGGATTTTTATTTATCGTAATGAAGATCTACCTCTTTAATATATGAACCTTTTAAGTTGTGTATAATACCGAATATTTTTCGTGGTAACAGAAACTAACTCGATTGCGTTGATTTTGAAAACGTAATAACTCATATTTACATTAAACAGAGATGTTGCTGGCTCCGCTTTCCTTGACGACGTAACATATATGTACATTTTACTTTATGTAAGTATATATTTATGTTAATTCAATATAAGCATAGCTTCATATTGAGCGTCTCATATTGTTAAACAAAACCTCAATCCCACCACAGTGTGAATCTGATTACCATAGTGATAGGTGACTGAACCAAAACAGAAGCCCTTAATGACCTCTGCTGATGTCTTTATTGTCGGCCGTTCCGTACAGCTCCTGAATTGTGGGCTGTGGGGTATAATACTTATTTGGAAATGACCGTGCTGAACTGTCAGCGTTGCGCCCTGAAAGTGACCGAAGTCACTATTTAGCCTGCACCAGGACATGAGTTATTTCCTCGCCCATCAATCCTCGTCTCTTTATTCCAACTTATTGCATCGATTTGAATGGGAAAGGGTGAACTGGCAGAAAAAGTGACGAGGGTATTTTATTCGCTACAATTAAATTAACAGTTAATAATAGTTTTGATGAAAGTGTGTTAAAAATAATTGGCGTGTTGTAGAAAAGTGAACTTATAGTAATCGAAAAATTGTATACTTTATATTTTACAGTCTGATTATCAATGCTAAACCATAGTTTACTTTATTGAATAATTTATTTTGAACGTAATACTTGACACTTTATTAGTCCCATTGTAAATTTTTACTTAATTTAAAACTCAAGAGTTCCTGATCTATTAAGGTATTCTTAAAACTTTTAAAATATGCCCCCAATAAATATAAATAACCCTTTAAATATATTTAAAATTAAACCCCGATGTTTTGGAGGACCAGCATGACGACCTCCGTATTGCAAAGATAATTAATTCTTGCGAAGGATTTTTAGTTACTCTAAAATAAAATACGTTCCAAAATCACAGATATACGAGAAATAAAAAAATAATTGCATTTCTTAGACGACTTAAGGATAAAATCTTGGTTTTTCAACTCGAGAGATTCCCGTTGAAACCCAGATTAAAAAAAAAACGACTTTTGTCTGATTTTCACATCTGGCCTCTTTAAGATCTTTCTGTTTGGTTGAAAGAGATGCTTCGTGGAAATATGCCCTCCAGATTTAACTGTATACAACGAAAGTGTAATAAAATACAAGACACATACGTCGAGAGCCATTATCAGCCTCACATATAAATTAAGTGGTCCTAAGACTAAATGTCCTATTTGAAAAAATTAACTCTTTTTAAATATGCTTATGAGTTAAGTCCGCTCCTGTATCATATATTTCACCACCAGAGAACAAGTAGAGACATGTTACCAAAAAATTATAAATATTTTGGGTGGCATACTTTGTTTTACCTCGCAGTGATCTTTTTTTTTTTTTTAAATAAAATGGTAAAAACAATAAACACTTTAAATTTAAAAAAATATTCTACTCAGTATACACTTTTATTATTTAGTAATTTATGAATTGTAAGGTTGAAACGTATTTCGAAACCTATGAAAGAAAAATTCTCCACGAAATATAAGGTCCGATTTGTGACAATGGCATGTGGAGACAAATGCACAACGATTAACTTTCCATCCTGTATGACGAAGATACTTAAGTAAGAATGATTGACATTACTACTAGTATGCCGCGCTGGCTAGAACATTGATGTCACCGAATGAGAAGACTCCGATTCTACAAATAAGGTTCAAGTCAGCGATTCAAGTGGAGGCAAGAGATTGAGTAGACCGAAATATCATAGGATTAATAATTCAAGGGACACTTTGCACTACGGATGTTAGTAACTGGTGGAGGGGTGCTACTGATAGAAACAAGCGCTAAAACCCTGATTCACCTAGATTCATTACCAGGCTACCTAGATTAATTCTTGGTTGTAGTGCTGATGATAATGTTACTTCTCGTGTTGAATAACAAAGATTGATTATTCCGTATAAATTCAATACGGCGGGGTATTATGACAAGACTTTTGCCATTACTAGTTCTGGGGTGTGGAATGGTTGACCTGTCTTAGTGTTAGATATATAGATGGTTAGTTAGATCTTAGTGTTAGATATATACGTGTGCAGCTTTAGGAAGCACTTGAAGACAGCCTTTTTTGGGAGGTCTTATAAAAAATATGATCATATATAAACACTGCACATACACAGTACTCTACACATAAAGCCGTATGTATTACTATCACATATCGAAAGATCCTCAAAGGTTTATTTGTAGTTGGTTTTCCTTTGGTAAGTTTTCTGTGGTTTTCTTACGAAATATTTTTTACATATTTATTTTTTTATTTATTTATTTTACACATGACAATAAATATACATAATTTGCAAAAAAAAAAACAACAGGTAATTAAATTTGGACTCACAATTTTAATGGATCTGGGTTTGTTGCCTTTCATTTGTCGTGTCCCCAGTAAACTAGACTTTTACCTGTATCTCTCTGAGGACAATATGTAGATGCGAAGAAGAACGTAATCTTATGGCCGCAGTCACCACCTTCCTATCCTTACACTCAACTTATTTCATTTTTTGTAATATTTTTGATCTATCAATACGAGTGAATTCGATTCCCGAGTTAGGGCGCCTTTAGGAGAGCCTGTTTTCTAAACGACGCTATATAAATTGTCATTTTATTATTAAAGAAATTTGATTCAATGAGTTCTGTCTAAATCAACATTTTAATAATCTTCATTCATTCACCCTGTCGTGTAGCTCATGACTGATCATCGTGACTCCTATGATAACTCCACAGCTCGAAGGGCAGTTGTTAAGGGTAGTCCAGTTAGGAGAATTAATTGGTCAGTCCAACGCATTGAGATTTTTCCTCTTGTGATTTGAGTAACCACAAATCTCTCCAAACTGTCTTCTTGGCCACGAGCAATGTGCCCAAAAAATCGTAGGACTCGTCGAAGGCATATTGTTGACAATCTGTCGGTGGTTTTCAGTTCTTCGAGAATGGAGACATTAGTTCGCCTTGCTATCCATGGAATTCATAACATCTTTTTTTAATAATCTTATGTAAATTATATTTAGCTTCGAGATACCCCAAGTTCCCCCATTGAAACTTATCTTGCTCCCTGCTAAATATATTTACGCCACTCTCGTTCCAGCGCCACATAAAAACATCGCATGTATCCCTGGCTATTACCACACACTTCTAGCGCTCTAAAATCGCCTCTACATTGTAAAGTCTCTCGGAAGTCCGACTTGGGAATCGTAAATATCTGACAGTTTATGATTATCATGGAATATTTTGTGTCCCTCCATCTCTTGCATCACGTCAGGCAGTAAATATGTTATGTTTGAGGAGTTTATTATTAAGTTCATGATGCGAAATCATAATATGCGACAGCTTATTGCTTGCTCTTCTGAGATTTAAATGATGCTAAGACAGAAATAATTATAATCATAGGTTTCGGCCTTGACTTTATGAAACTTTATGTTTGAATTATAATAACTACTCAGATCAATCCGGAACGCTCTGAAGTTCGTCCAAAGTGAAAACAAATTGTAAAATCTAAAGAACAGATGTCGCCCAAATAGCACTTTATTTTGCGAAACGATAATATAATATAATATGTAAAAAGTTTTCTAATTAATTCAGTGATTCCCTAGTCCTTTAATTTATTAAAATATTTCTTATTACAAGAGGTAAGCTTTCAAAGGTTCAAATCAACAATAATCGATCGGCTAAGTTGGATTTGACAAAAATCTTTCTGATATTATATTCATAGATCAAGGTACATTTTTGTTTTCAATGAATAATACGACCTCCGTGGCTTAGTTGGTAAGACGCTTGTCTACCAATCCGGGACTTGCGGGCTAAATTTTCATTGTAACCAGATTTAAAAAAAACTATTCCAATCTGGTTTACACTAAGACTTCTTAAACATATTTCTATAATAGTTGGTTGAGAGAGATTGCTAGATGGTAATAAGACCGCCAAAATGTACTTGTAATAAAAAGGAAGGTTTTTTTTATTAAATTTTATATATTTGTTTTTCTATTGAAATAATGCGTAACCCTTAAACATATTTAAAGAAGACCATTAATAAATATTAGTTGCAACCCTTGAAATATTCACGGAAGTAAAACAAATTCTACATTTATGAAAATATATATTCATAAATAAAAAAAATGTTAATATGTATCATTTATACACCGTCCCCTTTTACACCGGTTCAAAAATTGTTAGATAGGTATTTAAAATTCGTTCAGTATCACGGACCCACCGAGATTCAAATTTCGAATTACTTTCGGAGAGAATCCAAGTATTTCTCTCTCGTTCTGTTGTATTCAAAATTCAATTCTCGTATTATTTTTTTGACAGCAACCATCGTATGGGTTTTGGCCTATTTATACTATGATAGTACATTCGCAAAAACTTTGTTGGATGTCAGAAAAAATATTTTCTTCTATTGTTTTATAATGGTAGTTTAAATAGTCCTCGCTGTAGACGAATTTCCAAGTTTTTCAGTAAATGTATGCATTCTTTGCTTCTTCCTCATTTATTATTCACGATTTTTGATATGAGTGCCTAGTCCTAAAGTACAACATCTGAATCTGACAGTCTATTACAAATATAATGATTTTTTGTGCTCCTCTGAAGATGAGGTGCAAGCCTTGAAACCGGTAGGGTTGTGCCGTTATAAAAAAAGTGGAATAAACAGTGTTTGATAAAATAAATTACAATGTCTTTAACCCTTCAGGCCCGTATGCCTAAAACATTTTTTCAGTCTCAGGGATGTTTAATTTTTTTTATGGTGATAAACTATTGCTCATATAAATAGATGATAAAACAGGGCACTGTTTTCGTCCACCCTTGTGTGGGATTTTTGGTGCGCGTGCGGTGCACGTCATACGTCCCTGTGGGGAGTTTTTGTTTTGATGCGCGTGCGGTGCACGTCATACGTGCCTGAAGGGTTAAACCTCCACAACGTTAATGCCTTAACTATAAACAATATATATATAAATAGAATGATGATTTGAAAACAGTTACGTAAAATCTGCGCAATATGCTTACTTATACGAGTATTTGTTTTTTTTCCATAATTGTCTATTACGAATAGATATTATGAATTTGAAATGTGATTTAATTGTATATTCTCAGTTTAAAAAGATCCATGCAATGTCTAAATTTACTTTTGCTACTTCTTAAACTTTTAAATCATGTATTTGTGTATATCTATATTTTACAGGCAGTAAGGTATCCAGATACTCTCTCTCCTATATAAACATCACGTCTGATCTCAAACTATCACCACGTTCTGCTTTCCATCACTTCGAGTCGGTCGCAAATCTCATCTGCTTATCATGACAGCCATCACCTGGAAGTCGGACCTTTGCCTCGTAAATATTACTCGGTTTATTCATCTCGCTGGAGATTTTATGACGGTGATATCTCTCACGTACCATTCGGTTTATTGATGGGACTGAGATCACAATAATATGGGTGCCGTGGAGAATGCCAATCTTGGCCCTTGGTTGATTTTTCAATAAATCTCGTTGTCAAAGGACTCTTCGATTAATTTATTCCCATTATTCTTGGTGAAGAATTTCAGACTATTAGTGTCCTTTTTGTGATTTGTTTGTTTTCGTGGCAAAAAGTCTTCCTGAAATGCAGATTTTAAAATGTTGTATTTAAATGAGGTTAGTTCTTAACATATTTTTTCAACAAAGAATTGAACAAAGGGATTTGGATAAATTGTAAAATATTTCAATTTTAAGTACATAGTTCGCCACGTATAATTTTTATAGATACGTAAATATAAATCGGCGAACAAAATAAAGTACGCATGAGTTTTTTTGCTTAATATTAAAAAAACTAAATATTGTTTATTTCAACTATCTATTCATTTTTTTAATACTAATTAAAAAAAATGCGTACATACAAACCACCACAAAATTTCCCTGGTGGAGGAGGCAAAGAGGACAGAGCGTCAGACTTTCCTATCTCGACACTCATATTTCTCTTCTGCCACATCCATACACCCCATAGAGTTTCTACGATTTCTCTTACGTATTACTTTTCCCTCTTTTAAAATATAATTTACTTGATCCAACCATACTTGCCTTGGTCTTCCTCTTCCACGCCTTCCACTTTCATTTGCACTGTTTATTCATGTTATTAGTATTTCTTCATTCATAAGTTTCTCTAGCCCAAACCATTCTGAGTGATCTTCTTCATCGTAGTCAACACATCGACCTTAAGTACACATTTATCCCTTTATCACTTCATTTAGTATTTTCTTACATATTGTCACCCGTTCTATGTATTCTTCTAATTTCTACTGCATTATTCGGATCTTTTTACACGCATTTCTACTGCATTATTCGGATGTTTTTACACGTTCACGTTTCACTCCTGTATATCAAAGTTGGCACCAAAATACTGTTGTGTGGACTTTCATCTTAGCAGATTTTGATACTGTCCGATACGAGTATATATGTATGTTTTAGTGCCACCGTTATTCTATTTCTTTTCGCTACATGCCGTTCGATATCCATAATGACTATAATCTTACTTATTAAAAATCTAATAAACTTAACGCTCTTTTGTATTGAGTATACGAGAACTTTCAAGTCAATGAAAGTTAACACTTGCCACCCTGTGATGGATAGCGAGTGGCCAAGAATTATATTTTATTTGATTATTCGACGTTTTAATACATGATAAAAGGATTTTTATAGCTAATTACATAAAATTACCTAGCAGATTTTGCATAATTTAAATTTAAAATATACGTTTTTCACTGACGCTTAGCGTCCAGCACCGTGGCTGGCGGAATTTTTTTAGCACAGTAAGGCAAGTGTTAATATAGTATAAATATAACTCGAGAAGTTGAGACTTCCGAAATGATTAGGTCACTAAGCAACGGTAGAGAATGAATTATTTATATTATATGAGATTATAAAAAAATTATCTAGAATTCAGATATTTACATTCCAACCACCAGGTCCCTGTATTATGCACTCTCTAAAATATATATAACTAAATATATATTCTCGTTTTCCCTGCTAAATTGAGACCATAATAAAAGCTTAATGCGTAAACTGTAACGGGTAATGCGGCTGTAATTTTTAATGGACTAACCGAACAAGCCAACTTAGGGATAAATTGTCACACTAAATTCTCAAGCGATTGTTCCTTTGTAACTTTTAGTATTTAAACTTAATTTAAAAAGCCATATTGCGTTATCTAAATTTGGTCTAAACATAACTTCTATTTTCCATATCTTAGTTAAGAGACTCTTTTGTTTAAAAAACATTAAAATCCTTCCGTTATTTCAATATAATAGTCTCTTGTCTCTCGAGTTTACCTTACTTAATTAATGTTTCTGTGACGAGTACTTCAAAATGTTTTGGAAATCAATTAAGCTAGTATTTTTATGTGTTTATGGATCTCCATAAAGAAATCGAGAAGCTATCAATAGTTAATTTGAATATACAATTTACTTAGTTTTAACCAAAATTAAGAATACTTATATATTTTTTCCAACTCACTTTTATAAAATCTTTGATTTTTTATTGATAATTTATTCATTTTGATATTTTACGGTTGATTCAATTATTAAAATATAAAGAATCACAATATATATCACACTAATCAATCCAGTGACAAAAACCCGGCATTTTTATAAATCAAAAACAACATATTGTAAAAATTTATCTCAAATAGACAAAATGTATCTAAAAAGCTAAATTACTACTGTAGATGTACAATTAATATAAATCCTTTCATTTTAATCAAAACCAAACAACAACAAATAATAATAAAAAATGGTATGCAAAATAATTTTTAGATACGTCGTATCTTTCACGTTTTTTGTGTAATATTTTTAATCTGTCATTAATAGTGGGGTTGAATCCGAGTTAGAGCACCCTTAAGGACAGTCTGCTCTCTCAACGGCGCTATATAAATAATATTTTTATTATATTTTAAGACGCCTTAATGATACATGAATAAATTTATTTTATTGAAATGCATAGCAAAAAAATGTTATCTTTTTCTTCACATTTTGGCTTTTAAAAAGTGATTTTTATCACTGTAGAAAGTCATATTACAAAGTTAAGGAAAAACCAGTTGTTAATATTTCAAGAAATATCAAATCATAAAAAAAACATTACAACTATATAGACAAATTGATACCGAAAAAGGTCCAGCTGTTGTTTGAATGTTGTTGAGAAATGAAAAGTTGTCTTCCGTGGCCTAGTTATATTTATTTTATTTTTTTCTACACATTATAATTAGTTTATGGTATATATCTCATCCATAGCGATGGACGATGTGCAGCAGATGTAACACATAGAATTAGTGTGGGATGGATGAAGTTTAGATCAATGACGGGAGTTCTATGTGATCCGAAAATGCCAGTAACGTTAAAAGGAAAAGTATACCAAACGATTGTCAGACCCGCACTCCTCTATGGCTCCGAATGCTGGACGATGTATAGTATAACTCTTACTCTAGGCAACTAGAAACTGCTGAAATGCGCATGCTAAGATGGTCAGCTGGTGTGTCCCTTAGAGACAAAATAAAAAGCTCACGCATTCGTGGAAGCCTAGGTGTTACAGACATCAACATCAAGACGGAGGAGAGGCGATTGAGATGGTATGAGCACGTTGGACGCAGAGCACCCGGTCACATGTGAACCAGGCAATCTCCATGGATCTTCCTCGAATAACAACCAGAGAAAGACCAAAGAATTCATTGGTGGTGCAAAAAGATAACCTGATGCAGATGCACGGCCTGGGGGACGTAGTCCGGGACAGAAGAGCATACAACCTGAGGACGAAGAGAGCTGACCCCAACAGTCTTCGCAGACAGTGATTTGGGATGGAGCCAGGGAGAAGATTATAATCAGTTTATGGCAATATCTTTCAACCAATCAGACTGTCTGGTTAGTTGAAAGAGATTGCCATAAACTTGCACAGATTTAAGTAAAATACTGGATGTTGTGTGACAAAAAAAAATTCCATTACGAAAATAAACAAACACATCTTATACATTTCAAAATCTCACTTATCATATATTTATTATAAAATAACAAAGAAGATAAGATAGGAAAAAATAATGGGGAATAAAGAAAAAAAGAAGTTCGTCACTTATTAGTATATTAGTAATGTGATATGTTTTAAGCAGCTGTTTGAAAGAAGCTAACGCGGTTGTGTTACTGTTGCTGGTGGATGGGTCCATTGTCTGACTTAGAACAGAACGCTCGGTTTCTGGCACAATTCACGCTGGAAACCAGTTGGACCTTGAACATCTTTCCAGTTAGTTTGAAGAAGTTGGAGCTATGAAAATAAGTATACTAGATCATATTGTATACAATACAACTAATAGTGCCTCTCATGTATCGTCGGAAATGTTCAACAACTATGCATGTGACTCGCATTAGTCTCCAGCACAGGTAGCATTTTGGCTTTTCCGTTTTACTGCACTTACTTTTTACTGTGTGTACTGTTTGACTCTGAAATGCTTATATAAGGCTGGTATCACCGTTGACGTGCTCTAAAAAGTGAATGAAAAACATAATATGTCCCTTCAGTGACTTTGCGTATTTTTCCATCACCCTTTTCCAGTCTCACTTTCCTTCTCCTGGACATCACGTTACTCGTAAATTTATAGTTTTTTTTGTTTATTTTTATTACATGTTTTTTTTTTCGTTAGTTTTTGTCCTATAGGCATTTCAATTTTTTTCTGTACATCAATAGTGTGAAAATTTCCCACGTTTCACTTAAAACTTAGTAAAAATAAGTGTATGGTTGGTTGGAACATAATGCCACTTGGCGAGAAACCATATTGTATACTGTATAATAACGTTTTGAATAAATATGTATATAAATAAATTTGTGACACAATACATTTATCTTGATATTCGACGATTTCTTTGAAATCATTAAAACCTCTGAAAAAAGAACTTCTATAAAATGAGACAGGGTAGCTAGAAGATGACTAACTAAACGTTGGGAACAGTCGCTTAAGAGAAACTACTTGCCAGTTTGCTAGCCGCAGTGTATGTGTCTATTTACATATGGCGAACATACATATCAGATTTATAGCTACCATATTAATGCAATATAATATGGCAATTCCAAATAATTTATTGGCCATCCACGTGATTGCAATGGGAATCCATTCATCCAGGTGTTCACCGCACTCTGGCGAACGGTGTTGTTCTTTAACGACTTGGCGCTGTTCATTTGCGTTTAATTTTATATAACTATTTTATATTATTTCGGTCCCACGATGCTAATTCTTGGTCCAAATTAAATAATAATTATTAATGGATAACATTTATAGTGCTGTGTTTTTAATAAATAAAAGGCAGATTATTAAGTCTGAATGTAAGATTACAAATAAAACCAGGATGTCAGTAATAAATAATAATTCTTGGTCCAAATTAAATAATTATTATTAAAAGATAACATTTATAAGGCTGTGTTTTTAATTTAATAAAAGGCAGATTATTAAGTCTGAATGTAAGATTACGAATAAAACCAGGATGTCAGTAATAAATAATAATTCTTGGTCCAAATTAAATAATTATTATTAAAAGATAACATTTATAAGGCTGTGTTTTTAATTTAATAAAAGGCAGATTATTAAGTCTGAATGTAAGATTACGAATAAAACCAGGATGTCAGTAATAAATAATAATTCTTGGTCCAAATTAAATAATTATTATTAAAAGATAACATTTATAGTGCTGTGTTTTTAATTTAATAAAAGGCAGATTATTAAGTCTGAATGTAAGATTACGAATAAAACCAGGATGTCAGTAATAAATAATAATTCTTGGTCCAAATTAAATAATTATTATTAAAAAATAACATTTATAAGGCTGTGTTTTTAATTTAATAAAAGGCAGATTATTAAGTCTGAATGTAAGATTACGAATAAAACCAGGATGTCAGTAATAAATAATAATTCTTGGTCCAAATTAAATAATTATTATTAAAAGATAACATTTATAAGGCTGTGTTTTTAATTTAATAAAAGGCAGATTATTAAGTCTGAATGTAAGATTACGAATAAAACCAGGATGTCAGTAATAAATAATAATTCTTGGTCCAAATTCAATAATTATTATTAAAAGATAACATTTATAAGGCTGTGTTTTTAATTTAATAAAAGGCAGATTATTAAGTCTGAATGTAAGATTACGAATAAAACCAGGATGTCAGTAATAAATAATAATTCTTGGTCCAAATTAAATAATTATTATTAAAAGATAACATTTATAAGGCTGTGTTTTTAATTTAATAAAAGGCAGATTATTAATTCTGAATGTAAGATTACGAATAAAACCAGGATGTCAGTAATAAATAATAATTCTTGGTCCAAATTAAATAATTATTATTAAAAGATAACATTTATAAGGCTGTGTTTTTAATTTAATAAAAGGCAGATTATTAAGTCTGAATGTAAGATTACGAATAAAACCAGGATGTCAGTAATAAATAATAATTCTTGGTCGAAATTAAATAATTATTATTAAAAGATAACATTTATAAGGCTGTGTTTTTAATTTAATAAAAGGCAGATTATTAAGTCTGAATGTAAGATTACGAATAAAACCAGGATGTCAGTAATAAATAATAATTCTTGGTCCAAATTAAATAATTATTATTAAAAGATAATATTTATAAGGCTGTGTTTTTAATTTAATAAAAGGCAGATTATTAAGTCTGAATGTAAGATTACGAATAAAACCAGGATGTCAGTAATAAATAATAATTCTTGGTCCAAATTAAATAATAATTATTAAAAGATAACATTTATAAGGCTGTGTTTTTAATTTAATAAAAGGCAGATTATTAAGTCTGAATGTAAGATTACGAATAAAACCAGGATGTAAGTAATAAATAATAATTCTTGGTCCAAATTAAATAATTATTATTAAAAGATAACATTTATAAGGCTGTGTTTTTAATTTAATAAAAGGCAGATTATTAAGTCTGAATGTAAGATTACGAATAAAACCAGGATGTAAGTAATAAATAATAATTCTTGGTCCAAATTAAATAATTATTATTAAAAGATAATATTTATAAGGCTGTGTTTTTAATTTAATAAAAGGCAGATTATTAAGTCGGAATGTAAGATTACGAATAAAACCAGGATGTCAGTAATAAATAATAATTGTGGGTCCACATTAAATTATTATTATTAAAAGATAACATTTATAAGGCTGTGTTTTTAATTTAATAAAAGGCAGATTATTAAGTCTGAATGTAAGATTACGAATAAAACCAGGATGTCAGTAATAAATAATAATTCTTGGTCCAAATTAAATTATTATTATTAAAAGATAACATTTATAAGGCTGTGTTTTTAATTTAATAAAAGGCAGATTATTAAGTCTGAATGTAAGATTACGAATAAAACCAGGATGTCAGTAATAAATAATAACAGGGCAAATTACAATATATAACTTCGTTTTGAGAGCAAATTCACCTCAAGGGCGCAGCAGACTCTCTAAATCGGGAATCAAACCTACACTTTGATAAAGCCATTGTTAGGCGAAACAGTTGTCACTTATTAAATTAAAATAGGACATCAGACTATTTAAGCCTTAAATTTTTACTATCCTAGAAAATGTATCCACTAGTATTTAAAAAAAATATTTTTTAACACTTTTATTCCAATACAATCTGGCGGGCTTATTGCCAGGCGGCAATCTCTTCCAACCAACCAGACAAAAGTAAATGAAGCAAGTTACACGGTCGCATAAATCATTCAAATGACTATCCATCCCCACGAAATCCATAAACACATACGGGAGCACATGCCCACGAACCACACAAAGACGGACAATCACCCGAACATTATTGGTATAACTAGTATTGAAAGATTAAAAAATATTATCACTTATGTTTAGTAAAAAGTCTATCATCTTTTTTTGTTGATAATGTACGAGTATTATTACTTCTGTATTTAATGTATTATCTGCAATTTATGTGTTTTAGAAGTGTTATTTAAATATAATCTGTACATACTATGTTGCTATCAGTAAACCTATTATTTATTTATTTAAAGTAACAAGTTTCTCCACCAGATTATTCGTACCGGTAAGCTGCATAAAATATTCATACAGTCTAATGGGGAGTTTTAAATATTTTATCATTTTTAGGCCCCTAATTGAGCGACTTGTAGTTTCTTTTCATTATATTTTCTTTGCAACTTCTTTTTATATTTTTTTTTATAAAAATAATGAGTCGTAAATTGTATTCCATCCCCAAAACCTAATCGTTTAATATTTTAGTTCTTCTCCAGAAGACGACCAGGTTAATTCAATGTATTCAAGGCGAGTCTCGAAATATTTATACGAGTATATTATATAAAGCCAATTAAGTATTGTAATAAGGTGATTATTATTATTTATTTACTATCCACAATACGAAATTTGCACTTAAATCGTAAATAATTGAAAGACAAATCTAAGAGTAAAAAAAATGTATAAACCCACCATTTATTTTAATATACAGAACCACTTCACGAGGCAAGACCTGTAATGAAATGGTCTCATTTCTTAATCACAAATTAAATTTATTTCTCTTTAATACTATAATTTCAATTCAACTACTTCTGTAATAAATAAAATTGTATATTTGTAACAAAAACCGTAATAGAATAATTTCTTCACCTTCATTTCGTTATAGTTCACACTTTGTTTTGCACTTCTCAAATCGTTTTCTTGTCGAGTTAATGAGTCGTTCGCGTGTACTCGGCAGACTGAGAGCTCCACCCTTATTTTTTATCCTTTTTGAACGTCTGTATTTAATATTAATACAAATTTTACATGGTAAAATGCATTTTCTATAATCGCCCTCATCCATCACAAACTCACATGGGTGGCAGGTTTACGTTTAAAACATTTGATTACATGTTTACAGTGCAAATCTGTCTTATTAAAATAATTAAATAATTTCAGTTATACAAATGTTAATCAAACTTCCTTTTTTTAGAGACACTAAGATCGTACGTAAAGGAGTAAGGTCTTAGTATGAAGGTCAGTATCGGAATCCGGACCTCAGACATTATATAACATACATGCACAATGATATTAGTTTTTCCATAGTACATTTTTGTCTTAGAGAATTGAATGATTTATTACAATCCCAATTATACCAGATTGAAATGTTTTCCAGAGTTTATTGAACGCTTGTGGAGTAAACGTCTGTGTTGTAAATTATTAGAATTTACGTTTGTTAGGGAAAACAAAAGAATATATGATACAAAACGTTAGTGAGGCGACGTAAAAAAATATTCGTAACGTTTGTGATGCAATATGTAAGAACATTCACGACGTTTTTGAGGTGATACGAGGGTTGTTACTTAAGGTTTGAGATATGGCAACACTAGTGTAGATACGTCAAATCTGACATCAGCATCGTAAAGTTTGACGTTTTTAATGGTATACGTGCTCAGAAAGTTTTGTCATACGAGTGATATTTGTGTTGTTTACAGTGACTTGAAAAATTCATCTCGGCCAAAATTGGAATTAAATCGTGAACATTTTCGTGCGATGATTTTTTATGATTTTCGACGTGGACTAACTCAACAACAGTGTGTCGATCAACTCGCTTCGACTTTCGGTGATGAAGCACCATCGTGGGCCACTGTGTTTTGTTGATTTTCCGAATTCAATCGTGGTCGCAGTTTGCTCCAGGACGAATTTCGTGAAGGTCGTCCAAAATCGGTTGTTGTGCCAGAAAACATCGATGCTGTGCGTGAACTAATATTGTAAGATTGTCATGTGACTTATCGTGAGATTGAGGCATGTTTGGGCATTAGTTCCACTCGCATACGTTCAATATTGCATGAACATTTGGCCGTTAAAAAGATTTGTTTGCATTGGATACCGCATAATTTGACGATCGCTCAAAAAAAGGCTCGTGTCGATTGGTCCAAAGAAATGTTGAAAAAATTCGATCGCGGTGCTTCAAAACATGTCTATAAGATCGTGATAGGCGACGAATCATAGATATATGCATATGAGCCAGAAACTAAACAGCAGTCGACTGTATGGGTCTTTCAAGACGAGCCAAATCCAACAAAAGTTGTTCGCGCACGAAGCACTTCGAAGCAAATGGTGGCTTGTTTTTTCGGTATAAATGGTCATGTCGCTACAGTGCCTTTAGTGGAATGTTGTACGGTCAATTCTGAATGGTACACCACCATTTTTTTTGCCAGAAGTGTTCGGAGAAATGAGGAAAACCAACCGCCGAAGACGGATCATTCTCCACCATGATAATGCGAGCTCTCACACATCAGCTCAAACAAGTGACTTTTTGAGCACTCAAAACATCGAATTGATGGGTCATCCGCCGTACAGCCCTGATTTGGCTCCCAATGACTTCTTTTTATTCCCGAACAATAAAAAAACAAAACTTAAGTAGCAACCCTTGTCTAAGAATATTCGTAACGTTTATGAGGCATGGTATACGAATATTTGTGACGTTTGTGAGGCATGGTGTAAGAATATTCGTAACGTTTGTGAGGCATGGTATAAGAATATTCGTAACGTGTGTAAGGCATGCTATAAGAATATTCGTAAGGTTTGTGAGGCATGGTATTAGAATATTCGTAACGTTTGTGAGGTATGGTATAAAAATATTTGTAACTTTTGTGAGGCATAGTATAGGAATATTCGTAACCTTTGCGAAGGGGTTTAGAAGAATATACTATTTTTTAAACTGATATAATTATTTATTTTATATTTTATTGTATTAGTTTCGTTATATAGTATATAGTGAGATATAGGCAAAATCCTAGTTTACTAAGAATACGACTAATTAAAGGCAACAAACCCAAATACATTAAAATTGTGTATTTATAGATTTATTATCATGTATAAATAAAATAAATAAAAATAAAATAGTACAGCCTGGCAGAATCTCTTCTAACCAACCAGAAATATGTTAACGAGGCCTTTTGTAAAAACCAGACTGGAACCATTTTTTTAAAATCCATCAGAAACCCTCAGGTTGGAAGACAAATAACAACAATACGTATTTAATGCGAAGGAAAAATGTTTTTGAAGTGTGAAGGCGTTAGCATTCTTTTATCAACTAAGCTACAGAGGTCATATGTAATTTTCACTGAAATAGAAAAAAGTTAAGTCATGAACATAAAGTGAAGGGACATGCCTGTTTTGCTTTGTGAAAGCAATTTCTAACTAACTATTTTGTTTAGTGAGTATAATTTCAGTTTGTTTAGTTACGTGTTTTCTGATAATAAGTTAATATTCAAGTTTACTTCAATTTAGTGAATGTGTGAATTTCATGAAATTTATTACAAAATTGTAAGCACTTTACCGCAAATAAACAATAAACAATTAGAAATAAGCGAGAGAAATAATAATTAACATGTATTTCGTCGAATGGCCAACGATAGTAATGGGAGATATTCAGCCACTCTGAGAAGGAACAACTCGCTTGCGCTGGCATATCAGCGCAATTTATGGCTCAATAGTCGAATGGGAAACATGAATGAAATAAGATTCTCAACAAGACACACTTGTACAACAATGATCGAAACTAATAATCCTGTTTTGTCTGTGGCTAAAGATAAATTCTGCGTACGACGGGTTGCGTACAGTGAAATTGACCCATTGGCACAGTATTATACCGAGCGATAAAAAAATAATCATCACGAATTTTTGGTATCAGTATTAGAATACCAAAAAAGCGACGAAAGTAAAATAAGTGTTGTTGTTTTCCTTGCGCAACATACGACCTTGAGCCTTCTGGGGACTGGCCTGTTGTGTGCGATAATACGTATTTACTTATGATTTACAACAGTTTGCATGAATCATGCCAAGTGATGAATATCTCGTTCGGAGTCTCGGTCCAATGGTAGGACGCCTTACTCCTTCATCGGATAAGTTCTGACTGATATGATATTTAATTGGATATTTTGGTTATTTTTTAGGAGACGGGGAAGGATAGTTTTTTTGAATTTTTGATGAATGATTATGAGAAATAATAAGAACGTTAAATACTTGTATACATGTGATGATATATAAATAATATTACATACGAATATACATATATTTGTGGATGTGCGATGTCACACACGGTTATATATATAAGATGGGTGTGAGTAAAAAATGATGGAGGTGAGATGATGGTGAGTAAAGCATAAAATGTTGTATATATTTAGGTATGTGGGGAGACGTGTGTGACTTTTTTTTTTTAAATATCAATACATATATATAATAAATATGGGAGATACGCGGTTGCCTATGGAGGAAGGCTGTCGTCTGCCGGTGGAGGTGACAGTGATGGTGTAGAGTACAGGGGGCGTTCAGAGTTGCGGGGTCAGTTGCAGTTGGGGGGGGGGGGCGTTCTGAGTGGTGGGGACGTTTACTGATGGGGGGCGCGGAGAATAGATTTCGGACGTGGGTGCCTAAATTTGGTGTTCGCGTTGTAGTTTCCTAGAGCTTTTATGACGGGGTTGGGATGTCTTTAGTGTTTTGATATTTATGTACGAGTACATATTTTATTTAGCATCTTGTATTTTTATATATTCATTTTTTTTATTATGTTTTGTAAAATTTATAAAGTTTGAAATTGACCGTAAATGGCCGGAATGGCGTTGCTGTATATTGCATTAAGTGCTCCGTTTGCCATCTTCACTGCCGTTCTTTCAATGTCCCTTTCAACTCGCCCACCATATAAACATACTGCACAATGTCCCTTTCAACTCGCCCACCATATAAACATACTGCCCAATGTCCCTTTCAACTCGCCCACCATATAAACATACTGCCCAATGTCCCTTTCAACTCGCCCACCATATAAACATACTGCCCAATGTCCCTTTCAACTCGCCCACCATATAAACATACTGCCCAATGTCCCTTTCAACTCGCCCACCATATAAACATACTGCTCAATGTCCCTTTCATCTCGCCCACCATATAAACATACTGCCCAATGTCCCTTTCAACTCGCCCACCATAAAAACATACTGCCCAATGTCCCTTTAACTCGCCCACCATATAAACATACTGCCCAATGTCCCTTTCAACTCGCCCACCATATAAACATACTGCCCAATGCCCCTTTCAACTCGCCCACCATATAAACATACTGACCAAAAAACAGGACTCGTTAACCTGTACGAGAAGATCAATTTCTTAATGTGTTTATGTTAGAGTAGATAATACGACTTGATGCAACTAGTCCATGGTAGATCGAACTTGTAGTATTCATCATATACTACCTTGATCAAAAAGTTTTAGGACTTTATTCATAAAATCGAGGATACAAGTTTATTCATCAAAATCAAAAAAATATGGTCCCCTTCAAAGTACTCCCCATCGACTGCAACGCACTTACGCCAGCGCTTGATCCAATCCTCGAAACACCGCTGGTACTCAATTTCCTGTATGTCCATCAGAGCCGTCTTCGATTTTTTCATGACATCCTCTCGGGTGCTGTAACGCGTTCCGCGAAGCGGTTTTTTTAAGTCGGTTGAACAGGAAAAAGTCGCAGGGAACCAGATCAGGTGAATTCAAAGGCTGCTGGATAGAAGTCGTGTTGTTTTTGGCCAAAAACTCATGGAAATCATGTCTTTCGCGATTTCAACGCGGTTCTTTTTTTGCATGAAATTGAGGTCTTTCGGCACCAGTTTTGCAGCGACACGTCTGAGGCCCAAATCACTAACCAAAATGTCTTGAGAGTATCCATAAGCGATGTTCAAGTCCTCTGCCAGCTCTCTAATGGACAATTTACGGTTTTCGGCCAACATTTCTTTGATTTTATCGATGTTTTCATCGGTTTTCGACTGCCACTGCGTTCGTCATCCTCGATCGACTCACGACCACTTCTGAAGCGTTCGTGCCACCAAAAAATACTTCTCCAACATTTCCAAGGTCTGCGGACCGTTAAATCCGTTTTTCACACAAAATTTAATGCAAACTCGTTGATGCACAGTTGATGCCATTTTCAAACTTGTAAAAAATCGAAAACACGCACAAAGGTAGACGTACTCAGTACAGCGTAACTTTTACAAATGTCAAGCTATGACGCTGAAATTTGGAGGGAAGTGTCAATGATAGATGTGGTAACCTAACAAAAAAAAAGAATTCCAATCGGATGACTGACTGCGCCACACAGTGGCTGGTCCAAAAACTGTTTGATTAAGGTAGTATTATGTTACGAGTCCTGTACTAGTATATCCCTACAACTACATTCAATTCTACTTTCGTTCAAGAAACCCTATCTCTGTATATTCACCTTGCACCTAGCCATCCCTACTCTGAGTATATTCAATGCTCTCCAAGTAGACCAAAGCAGTTGATATCCAGGAGCCATCTTTTCTGAAAGCTCCATCCAGTCGACAGGTGTTTTTTTCTTTCCACTTCAAAAAAACGTGCGTTATTCGAAAAAAATGCCAGTTCTTGCGCTCTCTTCATGAAGCTCTTCTTAGATATCAATCTCGATATTGTAGGCTGGTGACGATATAAGGGGGATCTTTGGATCCTGGGCTTGTTTGGGGTTTTCTATGTCAGCTACAACAATTCAACGGATCTTAGGTGGGGCAATACCTATTATTTTATACTTGTCATGAGTAATGGACATTATGAATAATTTTGTACGGTACATTGTATCGTTAATATTAAATGAAATAATTATAACAAGTTCCAAACAAATCTGATTAGAATAATTCTATCATCCGAAAATTTCATTTTTAACTTAATCAGGAATGGAATCTTTCGGAACATTTTCGAAGTTCAATTAAATAATAGTCCAAGTTTTGTGGAAGTGCATAGCCGCGCGGTAACGCACTGGATTTCCGTGCGGAGATTCGTCGTCGGTTCGAACTCTGAGCTGTGCTACTCTCCTCGAATGACACAGGCCCTTTTCCTTATTGTATTCGGGATTATAAGGATACCTATGACTTCGGTCATATGTTATTTAAAAAAAACATTCCAATGCGCTCCGATCGTCTCAATTCGGAGTGCCATCGGATTCAGTACAGTGGTGTGGCCGGACAATTTGCTGGTGTACAACGGCTCACTAACTTTAAAAGGAAAAACACAACTTCGCTTTCCAACTGAATTGACGTTGGAATTGCGAAGGGATCCTCGACTTCGATATCCAGCTATGACGAGTCCAATTTTGGATTTATTGTATAAATCTTTATCCAACAATGCCGAACAGTAAATAGGTTGTTCCACAATAAATACTACTTATTAAACTGTAGATGAGAAAGTAACAATGATAAATTGATAATCGAATTGACTCTTACAAGTAAAACAGATCTTAAAATTAAATTTTGATTTAAAAAATTTTTTGAACTAAATTGACACACGTACCAATTCGGATGCCAATGAGTTAAAACGGGTTTATTATTAGTGAGCAAAACGGTTTTATGGGCAAAAGATTCATTGTTTTCTGCTACGTGCAACATATTTATAATAAATACTTCACAATAACTACTATCTGATCGGACGGGGATGCCTGATATTAATTCAAGGAGTGAGTCTTAAGGCGGACAAATGCAAATATTGTGCGCATATGCACTACAAAGTAATTAATCCAAACAAAACATTCCGCTATTAATAAACAACTGTAATCAAAATATATTACTGTGATACATACATATTCCACGTTTTACAAAATATATTACTGTGATACATATTCCACGTTTTACAAAATATATTACTGTGATACATATTCCACGTTTTACGAAATATATTACTATGATACATATTCCACGTTTTACAAAATATATTACTGTGATACATATTCCACGTTTTACAAAATATATTACTGTGATACATATTCCACGTTTTACAAAATATATTACTGTGATACATATTCCACGTTTTACAAAATATATTACTGTGATACATATTCCACGTTTTACAAAATATATTACTGTGATACATATTCCACGTTTTACAAAATATATTACTGTGATACTCGTACATATTCCACGTTTTACAAAATATATTACTATGATACATATTCCACGTTTTACAAAATCATTTTTTATATAAGTGACTAAGAATTGTATTTGATTACACTTTTGCTGTGTACGGTACAGGCTGGTTGGCTTATTGCCATATTGCAATATTTTCCAACCATACAGAAAGATGTTCAATAGGCATTGAGTGGAAACCTAGGTGTCATATGGGTGAATAATGAAAGATTGGAGCAAGTTAAAGAATTCTTATATTTGAGTAGTATTTTCTTAGATTATGGAAGAATTAAGAGTGTAATCAGACGGTGTGTAGGGATAGGAAACAAAGTCAATAGGATACTTAACATATGTTATATACTCGAACCGGACAGTATCGAAATCTGCTAAGATCATAGTCCACAATAATATGCTGTGCTGTAGAAAAATGAAGTGATATGGGGTTACTGTGAACTTAAAGCTGATCTGTTAAGATGGAGAAGAGCACGCTGAGATGGTTTGGCATGCGTAAAAAAGGAACGAAGAAAGACATACAGTGCAAATGTGAGTGAGATGCGTGTGAGAAGAAGACAAATCGTTGAATTTGTATTAGAGGTGTGTGAATGTAGGTTTGGCTAAACATATGTGTTAAGATAGGAAACTCTGGCGCTCTGTCTTCTCTACCTACTCTAAATAGAGAAATGACGTGATGGTTTGAAGGTTTTATGAGAAGAGTTGGCTTATCGAGATAAGTGGAGGTCAGCGGTCTCGACCCTACAACTCCGACTCTAAAGAAGAATGGTACGACAATCATAATGATAATTTCTATATAATATGTGTGCAAATTATACACGTTACTACGCAACTAAAAAAATCATCGCTTATTTCAATTAAGAGATAAAGAGCAAAGAAAGCTCATAAAGCCTCGCCTCACCGAGCTGCGTCTTTGCGCCTTCTTCGCCGTCCTCTCCAGCATCGTCACCTCATCTCTACCGTCTTCACCATCGTCGCTACACTGAGGCCCCCGGAACGAGCAGGAGGACGCCTAACCTGAACTGCGCCACCAGGGCCGCTGACATGAGCGTTCGAATGCCTTTGAAGATAGTCACCATGCCCAATTATGGTCGATTCAAATGTAAAACAAAAGCTCATCGAGCCTAAAAAATCCCCATAAATTAACACACAAATACTTAATGTAAGTATACACATATAAATAACACAATCACACATATGACACAACAGTGGAAAAGGTATTCCCTCAAATCACTGACAAAAAATCTACGGTGCAGTAAAAATGCGCATGTATTAAAAATTTAATAAAAGTCAAAGAACTCGTACAGTCAGTCAGTCAGCTTATTTCAATTGAATACAGAATATCTCCCAATCGATTCGTTACAATTACGCGTAATTGTTTCTTTTTTATCTCCTCTGTCCTGGATTCTGCACAGCGGTCCATGACAATGAGCCGTAGCGTCTCGACCCGCCGCCCATAAATCTCTTATCGGCCTTTCAGTGCTGCGATAATTATTATTTCAGAGCGCCCGCCCGCGGCACGGCCTGCCAGCCTTGTCCATTATGACATTCAGCCACAATGAGCGTTTATATAATTCTTTATATCGGATATTCGCACTTCAATTGTGTTAACTTGCCCCGAGGTACCCGTGATTCCACTGTGCGTTCGGCAGTGGTGCAACTCACCATTGGAGATAATAAGTCGAAATCGTAACATCAATTTAACCAAAGTTTTTCACCATAAAACTTAAACTATGACCGAAAAGCGAAAGACGGAAAAATGCCCGTGTTATTCGAGGGGAGTAACATAACGCGAAGTTCGAACCATCGACTTACCGCACAGAAGTCCAACGCGTTACCGTGCGACCGTGGACATCATTCATTCATATGTCAATTCAAACGTTAAAGTCTGTCGTCCAGAGACACTTTTAGCATCTCTCTATTTTGTTTTCCCCTCGTTTATGAAGGACCTCGTAGTCTAGTTGTGAGTCTCCTATTGTTTCCTCTCCTAGAAATTGTACCCAATCTAGCTGTATACTTTTTCTGCAGTTCTCCTTCATATGCTTCCTCCAGCTCTTTCTCTGTTTTCTAACTTAATACTGGCAATCTGTTTCGTCCAAGACATTTTTAGTAGTTTTAGTGATGGTACTTACATGTCCAACGAGCGCAACCAAGATCTATAATGTGAGACACTAAAACGATTCAATTCTGAGTTCCTCTTCGTTACGTTATTTCTGATTTGGTCTCTCAAGAATTTTCTCACAAATATTCTAAGGCAGGAGTCTCCAAACTACGGCCCGCAGGCCAACACCAGCCCGCAAGCACCACCAATCCGGCCCGCGGCAGCGGGCCGGATATGCCCGGTATGCAGCACGTCATAGTTTATTTTGATTACATTACAAAATTTACAATGTAAGTAAATCATACAAAATAATAATCAGATGTTTTTATTTAACCACCAATTAAGAAACACAATAACTGACATACGTAATAAAATTGAACATTTTAACTGTAATTAATGATATGAGATTTATCCTAAAAACTTACAATAAGTGACGTGCATATGTTAGGTAATTCACATAATGAAATTAAACATTATAATTATAATTAATGAGATTTATGTAGCTGTAACTTTTAAGGGACAATTGTTTGCAGTTGTGGATCAAGTTTACTAGTGAAAATTATCAGCAGCGACTTCAAATGCTCATCAGTTAATTTGGATCTGTAAATATTTTTTGTATATTTCATTTTAGATAATGTTTTTTCACACAGATAAGTAGTGCCGTAAGCGAATAAAAAGTCACCAGCTAATTTATGCAAATGATCAAACTGTGTGAGTGGAAGACTCATAAAATTCCAGCAATGATGACTTTAAATATTTTTCTTTAAAAATATCGCTACACCAACCGTAAGTACCAACCGAAATTGTGAACGGAGCGGAGTCCACCCCCGAACCCTGCGCCATAGACATCTCACTCGCCGGCTAGTCCCAATACGAAAATTTGCGCGTAATTCAAAACTACAGTATGTTAGTATAATGAGCTAGCTAAGTCTTGACCCTTGGGACTTAGTGGAGGAGTCAGTGTGGCCCTTAGGCTAAAAAGTTTGGAGACTCCTGCTCTAAAGCATCTCATTCCCGTATTCATAAGTTTCTACGTTCACCATAGCACCACAGAGACTCATTGCCAAATAAATTCGAAAAATAAAATATTTACTTTTATGAAAATTTTAATTGGTTTTTAATCACTCACATGAAAAAAACAAAGCCCATCACACAGTTGAGTTGAGAAATCCTAAATAACTGATTAAATTACTAAGCTTTATTGAACCCTTTTGTTTACAACCGATCTATGTGGATCCCCTAAGTTCACAACATGTCCTTATTTCAAAACCTCTCAATCTTTTTTATTGGTTATAAAGCAAATTGAAACTCAGGCTATCAACGAGCTTTATACTCGTATTGACATTTGGGTGGATGATCTATCAAAGACCATTTTCTTTTACAATAAGATTATGCGATTTTGAAAAGAATTGTCCAAGTTGTGTGACTCAAAATTTCGTAAAAAATATCCGAAGCTAAATTATTCATTGATACGTTTTATATTGCTGCGTTACTGGCATTCAGGGTGCTCTTACGTATATGTTATTGTTGTTATAACCGGAGTAATATCTTGAACTTTAGGACTAGTTCAAACCACACTTCTTACTGAAAACCATTTTTGTTTTTTTTTTGTGAAGCTTTCTTTGAAGAGAACAATCGATGCACTGTGATACTTTTCAAATCGTAGAAATCTTTTATCTCGAACTTTTAAAATATCGCCTTAACACGTTCACATCTGACCTTATTTTTATAAAGTAATCTATAATACTAACATTTGCCAAGGACTATACCTATACACAAATGTATAACTTTTCTAATTATAAGCAAACTTAATTTATAACTTATTTAATTATGAGCTTCGGATAACTATAAGCTAACTTAATTTTTATTATCTATAATATAACTATAAGCTAACTTAATTTTTATTTCCTACATGTATAATATTTCTTTTCATAGAAATATTAGGTGTTAACATAAGTTGTGTCCGTTTTTAATTCCAATTTAAAAATGAGCACCAAAAGTAAAACAAAATGGTAAAGGTTATACGTCATTCGAAAGAAAATATTATGCTCTACAAGATATTGTGTTTGCTTTTACGTTACATATATTATTTTATTTGATAACAAGCCTTCAAAATGGAATGTCAAGTAGACGAAAGTGAGCATTTTCGACACCTCCTTCTGTTCGCGTTCAATCGAGGGAATAAAGCTGCCAAAGCTGCTCGCGATATTTGCGAAGTGTATGGTGAAGATGCTATGAATGAAAAGACAGCGTCGTCGATGGTTTTTACGTTTCAAAGACGGCAATTTTGACCTGAAAGACATGAAGCATTCCGGACGACCAGTGGATTTCTAAGAGGACCGCTTAAACCATATTACTCATGAAGATCCCCTTCAAACATTTTTTATCACCATTTTTTTTTCATCACTAGTAATGATGCGGTAAAGGAACCTTTGCTTGTGGCCATGTGTAGCTCGATGACGCGCGAGCAAACCAGCAGAAATTGTCGAACGTTGATTTTTGTTGTTTTCACTCAAAACATGTGGAACCTAAACGCCGAACTTCTGGACTTTTCCCATTGATTTAATGGGAAAAGTCCAGAAGTTCGTGACGAATACAGTCATGTGACTACAATTCATCTGCTCAGCCAATTCTACGGTGGTTTGAAGGGGATCTTCATGAATAATATGGTTTAAGCAGTCCTCATCGAAGTCCACTGTTCGTCCGGAACGCTACATGTCTTTCAGGTCGAAATTACCGTCTTTGAGACGCAAAAACCATCGATGAGCTGTCCTTTAAATTCATAACATCTTCACCGTACACTTCGCAAATATCGCGAGCAACTTTGGAAGCTTTATTTCCTCGATTGAACGCGAACAGAAGGAGGTGTCGAAAATGCTTACTTTCGTCTACTTGACATTCCATTTTGAAAGCTTGTAATCAAATAAAATAATATATGTAACGTAAAAGCAAACATAATATCTTTTAGAGCAGAAAATTTTCTTTCCAATGACGTATAACCTTTACCAACACAATATCTTGTAGAACAGAATTTTTTTTTCGAATGACGTATATATAACCTTTACCATTTTGTTTTACTTATGGTGCTCATTTTTAAATTTAAAAAAAACGGACACAACTTATGTTAACACTCAATAGTTGACACCTACGTACTAACGTATAACTAGGTGACGACTCTTACTGGTTATTATTTTATAATTTATTTTTATGCAAACATACATGGCCACTCGTTCAAGCTACTAATAGTAACGAAGTACCCCATGGCCAAAATTGTCTGTATTTGTGGGTTATTCTATGTACACTTATAATGTATGTATAATGATATTTGTACTTATTCATGTATTATTTTTCAATGAAAATTTTACATACTGCTATTTACTAAATTAATTACTGACAACGCGAGCTTGTATGTGCAAAATGAATACGGTTGTATAGACACGGCTGTCAATTTTATCGGGAGTTATTACGTCAAAAGTTAAAGCGCGCGAGAATGAGTGTTTCGGTGGGTAGGTGAAATTAAGTTAAGTTATTGCTGATAGAAAATAAAAGTACTATCATGTTTCTAATTTTCACTGTTTTTTTTAATTGAAAAAATCGTGAAATTACCCTATTACGTATATATGATAATGTACACGTATGGCAGCGAAAAATACATCTACTTCCCGGTGTGGCCTGGGCTATACTGGTTCATGCAAGTCACTGTAACTCGCCACGCTATATCGTGTGGGTGGCCTCTAGTATGCGCCTTACACTATGCTATATCGAGTGGTTGGCAGTGGACGTATTGAGAGTTTATTATTTATGAGATTGTAAAAGGCAACTTATGAGAGATGCAAAAGCGTCTGAAAGTGATATTAAAACTGGCGTGTCAATAATGCTGAACATGTCTACTGTTGTAGAGACTATTGGCACTTATAATGCTGCTTCTGATATTTAAAAGGATATTAACATTATTACCAACTAATAATGATGTAAAAGGCAAAGTATCATAGTCATATTTAAGAAACCCTCAAGGAATTTCAACATGTTTACCATTTGTTGTGAAATTTGAAAATGTTTGCCATTTGTTGTGAAATTTGAAAATGTTTGCCATTTGTTGTGAAATTTGAAAATGTTTGCCATTTGTTGTGAAATTTGAAAATATTTGCCATTTATTGTGAAATTTGAAAATGTTTGCCATTTGTCGTGAAATTTGAAAATGTAATGCAATGTAAAACTTCCACGCATGAGAATTTTTGTGAATTTTGACACAGCGGACAAAATGAATAAATTTTTTATCTTTCACTGACGAATAACTACGAGTATATATTTTTTTCTTTATATATTTTTTATTTCTTTCTTTCACTTCGTCAACAACATTTTAGACGACTTATTCTACGATTTGCACCACCACATCATCAATATCACGTTATGCCTCAATTGGGGTAAATAGAGACAACAGTTCTCCACATTTTTTTTCCTGGTACATGTCTTTGACTTCCGCTATGTCCGCACATTCCATGATGTATACTCTCCTATTGGTTAGGCTTTTTGCTCTTTCCTCTTTCAAAATTTGATTCATTAGGTCGTGTCACGTTTTTCTAGCAATTTGAACCACGAATACTATATTATAAACAGGAATGATTTAAAACATTTATGCGTCCTAAATATTAGCATCTAATTTTAATAATTCAAATACCAGTTAGTACTAGTTATAAGCCAAAGAAAATATATGACATATTTTATTTTCTGATATAACGAAATATTTCAATGAATCACCTTTTAAGTAAGTTTTTTTTATACTTATAATGTGTGCAATGAACATTTATTCAAATGAAAATATAGCCGATATTGTAAATCTTTGTTGATTTTAATCTAATTCGCGCTCAAGTCCTTAAAATTTATGTTTATTATTTCAGTTATTTCCACCGTTTATTGCGAAGGCAATATTATTAACTAAGAAGGCAATATTAATGGTAAGTATGATATTTGCCACGAATGATAAAACGTCCTATCTGCCTCCACGCACACAAACCATTTGCAAAGCGGACACTGCTTAATAGTTAGAGCATTTTGACATTAATTCCTTATCTTCTCACGTGCCATACTTTTCCTCAATGAGTAACACTGCTCCAAATTGCTGAAATATGCTACATTAAACCAACTTTAACAATTTAACGCGTAATAATTTTGTTCAAACGATGTCCAGTTCGTGATATTTCAAACATTAACTGTTCTCAATAATATATGTTTTTTTTTATTTCTTCCCTAAATTAATTAAATACTTATTTTTTGCCCTAAACTAATTAGAAGAAAAATATTTGACCTTATTTAAGATTGTCACTTCGGATTTCAATAGTCTGGAACATGCAACATGATACGTATAACCAGTGAAATTGTTGCAATTAATCATTTGAATTGCCCAAGTTGTCCACTCTTGCATAACAAGAATGCACAGCTTGGGCAATCAATATCGACATTGTATGGATTTCCATAACTTTGACTATAGGAGTAAAGTGAGGAAATTTTCTTGCCGGGATGAGTTTATTAAATAGTATTTAGAGGTGCATGGCCGCACGGTAACGCATTGGACTTACGTGCGGAAGGTCGTCGGTTTGAACCCCGCGCTGTCCTACTCCCCTCGAACGACACATACACTTTTTTCGCCTAGTGTACGAGGGTATAAAGATATATATGGCTTCGGTCATATCTATTCTTTAAAAAAAAAGTATGCACTATTATTTTCTTCTACAGTGGTTTTAAAATATTGTTATGAACTATTCTTAGCAGATTTTGATTCTGTCCGATTCGCGAATGTATATTGTGTCCTATTGGCTGAATGATTATAACGCATTCTTAAAACTGCAAAGAGCAGCTACCAAGAATGAAATATTTAGATGGGCTCCATGTAGAAATAAAGTATAAATTCAAGAAATTCAGGAAAAATCTAATGAATACAATGAAAAATAGATAAAGCCGAAAAACACGAGTCAAGGACGTCATAAAACACTAAAGGCAACGAAAATTTATCTAGCAAATCCAAGCAAATTAATCTAGAAAATTCATTGTTTATCATATTTGCTCGGTCTCGATCAATGGCCTGTATCAATTGTATGTATTCAACTCTCTCTTCCACCTTCTTCGGCGCTTGTAATACAAGTTTCTTTTACCTGGTCAATCCATCTCATGGGTATTCGTCCTCTACTTCAGTAACTAGCATACTACCACGAACCATCAGCTTTTCAATCATGTGTCCTTCTATTCCTTAAGTCCGTTTATCTAATAGCGGCTTACGCATTATAAATTCTCCATACTCATTGATAAATTGTGGAGATAACATACATATATATCGTATACCTCGGCCTCATAATTTTTTTCTTGTAACCCCAATAAAACGTAGAATTTTACTTATGGGATTTATTGAGGAACTGCTCGTATGTGAATCTGCTTACAGGGTACTAGGGTTTGTTATATAAGTCATTTGGGGGAGGGGGGTAAAGTTTTCTATTCCTGACAACTATTCGAGGTACAGAAATATTGACCTATTTAAACAACTAAGAAGTAGAACTTGCCTACCATGTGCTCTACCACTGTATCATGACCTGTGCCTTTTAAATAAAGCTGCGGATAATAAATCTTCAACATTTCCGATAGTATTTTTAAAGAAATCATTTTGAGCTTTCTTAGCAATGGAAGTTGTTGTTTTGACCGAACAATTTTTTTGTGTCTACTAACTTTTATATTTATGCTGCTGTATTTTATGTCAGTTAAAGCTTTGTTCTTTTTTTTTTCTTTTTTTTCTTGTTGCTGTGTATAATTTATCTGAAGCTTTGCATGTAATTGGAATGAAAGAAAATGTAAATGAAAGCTTTATATAAATAAGTAATATTCAAGTTAGCACTAAGAATATTTTTTTCATCCAGCTTAGTCAAAATGTTTAGTTGTTAAATTTAATCTCGCTATGATATATGGTTTGTTATCAATCTTTAACATCAATTGATTACGTCTGAACTTTTACGCTTTAATCAGAAGCATTTTAGAATGATGAAATTTGATCTTTATATTTACAAGTTCAATATGATTTTGTCTGCTCAACTTCTAACTTTGGTTCACATCTGCTTAGTTATATCCAAACGAGCTTTCATTAATCGGAGACTTCTCAGTGGGACGGTTGGCATATGACCTTTCGCATAACTGAACCGCGGGATTGCGCAACTCGCGTAATGGACGCAGATGTGACGTCACATAATTGGAACGAGAGATAGATAGAAGTCATTAAAATGTGTATCAGATATTACGTGACCATAATTGTAATTTGGAATTTGTCTAAATGGATTATATCTTTGTATTTCCAGGTGAACTTTGGGTACTTAAATGACATAATGAAAATATGGTAATGTGATTTGCTAAGTGCTATGAGAAATGTAGGGCTTATTAGTATATTACCACTTACGATTGGACTGTTGTGTTCAGTACAACTGGTTTCAAATCGATGACATGCTTGGCCTCTTGGATAACGTTAATGTTCCGCCTGGAAGTTTGGGTAACGATTTTCCATTGTGACTAAATAAAAATTTCCAAGTCTGTTTTTTAATCAGGCTTTGAACAAAATTTTTGCCTAGTTGGTAGAACTTTGTTCAACTGGGGAGTTTTGAGTACGATTGAATAGAATCTAAAAACCTTCTAAAATAATTATGGTATGTTGAATTAAATTGACGAATGTTTATAAGTATACCATGTTGCATTGTTTACAAGTGTAATAGTTCTGACTTTATTTAGTTGTTTAATTGAATCAGCCGTTTAATACACTTATCGTACAAATAACGATTATAAACGTCAATAATACGAGAACTTTAATCGCGTGATTGAATAACAAATTGAGTAAAAATTAGGGATGTAAGCGATGTGTCAGGTTAGAATTCATGTGTGTAATTAACTGCATCAAAACATTTTTTTAATTTTTCTCAAAAAAATGTGGATTTTAGATATATTTTTCAAGATTAAGTTTTCGATAAAGAATATCCAAATATAACTTAGCAATACAATTAAAAACAAATATATATATTTTTTGCTTCTTCTCCCTGGCTCCATCCCAACTCACTGTCTGCGAAGACTGTTGGGGTCAGCTCTCCTCGTCCTCAGGTTGTATGCTCTTCTGTCCCGGACTACGTGCCCCAGGCCATGCCTCTGCATCAGGTTATCTTTTTGCCCCACCCATGAATTCTTTGGTCTTCCTCTGGTTGTTATTAGAGGAAGATCCATGGAGATTGCCTGGTTCACAATGTGATCGGGTGCTTTGTGCCTAACGTGCCCATACCATCTCAATCGCCTCTCCTCCATCTTGCTGTTGATGTCTGTAACACCTAGGCTTCCACGAATGCGTGAGCTTTTTATTTTATCTCTTAGGGACACACCAGCTGACCATCTTAGCATGCGTATTTCAGCACTTTCTAGTTGCCTGGAGTAAGAGTTATACATCGTCCAGCATTCGGAGTCATAGAGGAGTGCGGGTCTGACAATCGTTTGGTATACTTTTCCTTTTAACTTTACTGGCATTTTCGGATCACATAGAACTCCCGTCATTGATCTAAACTTCATCCATCCCACATTAATTATATGTGTTACATCTGCTGCACATCCTCCATTGCTATGGATGGGTGATCCAAGATACTTAAAGGTGTCACAATTTGGTAATGTTTCTCCATCCATTTGCATTACGGGAGCGACAGCATTTGTGTTCTCGAATGATAGGTACAGATACTCTGTTTTCTTTCTGCTCAGTCTCAATCCATTGTCCTCCAAGACTCTTCTCCACCTTTCCAGACTATTTTGCAGGTCTTCATGTTTTTCACTTATTTATACGATATCGTCTGCAAATAGTAGGATCTTTAGGAGACTATTCATTTCCTGGTTAGTTAAATAGTCCATGACTTAGAACAAAAAATATATATTTATTGCGACATCCTATATTTTAACAATATTAAATATGACATACTACATTATGTTGTATCACACTTTTACTGTATACAGTATAACCTGGAAAGTTTATTGACATGGAGTAATCTTTTCCAATCAACCAGAAAGTAGTTAAATCAGCTTTTAAAAAAATCTAGATACGAACAGTAATCGAGCCTGCATCCCCGGGCTGGAAACACAAACGTCTCACCAACTAGGCCACCGAGGTCACGTGAAATCTTCTTGCATATGGAAAATGTCATTGTTCTTTCATATTTTTCAATAATTGCATCTAAATAATATCAACATTATCAGATCGAACCTAACAACTTAGATTTGTTTAAAAATACGATATAAAACCAATGGCGTCAAACCCTGCACGTGGCATAGCATAATGGCAAATTACGAATCTTAAACTGTTCAACCGATAGAGGTGTCTGCAATAAATATGAAATAATAACAAAGTGCAAAGACTTAATTCGATAGGAAATAAATATCACGGGGTTTCTCGCTGATATGATATCCTTTTTGATCTCTAATGACTCACACGCACGCAACGTGCGCAATGCGCCGTGTGCAACGAGATGTGAGAATGATTTCACTTCACGCAATGCACAGTTTACGGCCATAAAGCGCGCTTCTAACTCGTCTCGTTCTCTTGCTTAGGTGATTTTTCTCCAAACCAAGTAATCCATATACTCCTAAGTTGTGGATTGTAATATTTCATTGGTTGGATCCAAGATACCGATGTAAATAGCACAAAATAAAGCAATACGGAGGACATTTCCAAAGGATTACTTCTTTCTGTTGACACTCATCATGATGTTCCTATTATTTATATTAAAACTGTATAATTAATTTTTCTACAACTATATAAGTAAAATAAAAACAAAAGATAGTCCGGAAAGTAATTTCGTATTTCTAGGTTTTTATGCATTATGAGTCACTTAAAATCATCAATGCTCAGCACAACTGGGAGCAAATAGCAAAACAACTTTTGCGGGAAGACGCAGACATGCTGTGTGTACTGAAGCTCCTTGCCCTATATACAATACGACAGAAATGCCTATCACAAATTCGTATAAGAGATAATTCTCCTTGCCCTATATACAACAGAAATGCCTATCACAGAAATGCCTATCACAAAATCATATAATCTCCGGTGGCACCAACGTTATGTACCATGACCACCACTTTGCATGTGACCTTCTATTATACTCGTCACGGGAAATGGGCATTTTTTTAATTCATTGATTTTTAGGTTTAATTTAAAAGCAAAATTGCACCGAATGCTCGAGGACAATGGTTTTTAATATTTTTTTAGTGTATCAGCAATATTTCGTGTCGTAGAATGCTGTTTTTTCTCGATCGAAGCTGAGTCCGTCACCAATGGTAATCGCCCTCCAGAACGGACACCATCTTCGAGTATCGTATCACTAGTACGAGATGTTTTAAACCACATTAGAAACACACGATCGCTTACTGCATTGCCGCCATATACTGTGAATATATATTTTTTGTTTCTGATGCAGTTTTTTTCTTTGAGGTAGTTAAAAAAAAATCAGGCATAAAAAATTACTGATTATTAAATCCATCTTCAAAATGATGCCAAAACCCCCTCAACCAATTTGGTTAAACAATTATATACATTATCAAGTCAGCGGCATTTTTTTTATCTTAACGATATCTATCTAAGAAATACGAAACTACTTTCCGGGCATCCCAATATAATGTATTTTATAAAATGGTTTGCAAATCCCTGTTCCAAACGATGTGCAGTCGTTACCCTCCTCGCCTTCTCCTAATAACGGACTTTATCGATCGCTCTCTGTTTCTGATTACAAGACAAGTTTCTTTACAACCGAGAGCACTGTATATCTTTTGGCATTTATGATACCCGGAGTAGGAACGTATGGACTCGAATGTAGATTTAGCTTTTATGCGCACATTAACGATTCATCGGTACTTTGCATTTTCTTCTACGATGGTTTTATGGTGAACATACATACTCTCTTATTTGTTTATATGCATTCAACTTCAAAGATTCTCTTGAAAACAATAAACTAGCGTTAGAATAAATTAAAGTTTAATTTTTCAATATCATATTTACACTTGTGGATTCCAAAAAAAGTCGGAAGTTTTTTAAATAGTATATTTACGAGTTATATAATGAAATATTTACATAAAAAATACCAAAACAAAGCTTGTCCGTTTTTCATCTTCCGTGGCGTTCATGATAACACAGCCTAACCATCAAATTCCTCAAGCATGGTATTATCAAGGTAGATTAAGGAAAGTGACGGACTTAATAACAGGGGGAAGAAAAAGTATTTTCGATATCTCTATATGATATTGTTACCTATCTATCTTTTACATGCTCATTTTTCACTGGGCATGCTTGGATATAATTTCTTGAACGCACGAAGAAATCTTTGGTTTGTGGTTTATGTATCTGGCTCGTTAGAGGAGCGGTGAGTTTTTCAACGTGACTAAAATAAAAATTGTTAGCGTTAAAACGACAGAACTTGTTTCTTAGTCACTCACTTGTGAACGGGCCTCTAGCCACTATGCCTATTGCAAGGATTTTATCTCTTCTCTACAGGGCATATTTCTTATCACATTGTCTTAAGTAATATAAATCAAAATGTCCTTCTAAGACTAGGGACGTTTCAAAGCACTTATCAACTTATTTAAAGATAATTATTTGTATTTTTTTATGTTTAAGATTTCTTTTTTGTTCTTCATTTTTTTTAATATGTTTGTATATGAGAAAATGTGGAAAATTCTGATGTAATTGGGCTAAACCTGTATGATTAAAGACATTGTAATTTATTTTTATCAAACACTGTTTATTCCACTTTTTTGTGACGGTATAACTCTAACGGTTTCAAGGCTTTTACCTCATCTTTAGGAGACCACAAACAAGTCTTGTTTGTGCTCCCCTGAAGATGATGTGAAAGCCTTGAAACCGGTAGGGTTATACCGTCACAAAAAAGTGGAATAAACAGTGTTTGATAAAAATAAATTACGATGTCTTTAAACCTCCACAACGTTAATGCCTTAACTATAAACAACATGTATGATTAAAAATTAATAAACAAAGGAACCTGAAAGACAAGCGTATAATAAGAAGAGGTGACCATATCTCGTGAAATGATAATTAGGACAGAACATATAATCGTTTAAATAAATAAATATAGGTTTATTGATAGCATCAAAGTATGTACAACATGTAAATACATTCCGAAATCGCACATATATCTCAAGATGCAGAAAATACGTTTAAGAGAGAAGGTGTCAAAAGGTCTGGGCTCATCTCATAACATCTCCCCCGGTCGAGATACACCAACCAATATAAGACGAACCCGGCCGGAAGGATATCAGATGTTTTTATCAGCCCACAACCTTGTGCATGTAGGTAAGAAAAGAAAAACAGAAGATTAATAAATGGCAGAAAATATATAAAAGAAAACTCACTAATACCATCTCACATTAACTTTCAGCGAAAAAAAGAGAAAAACTGATAGGAGTACAAATTTTATGAAAATTAAATCACAAATGAAAAATGATGTTCATATATACAAACCAGAGTACAAAAATTAAAATAATAAGCAGTAATATTAAAATTAATGAAAAGACAACGCACATACACGACCCCCGGTTCATCGCCAGCAAAAAAAAAGAAGAAACCAAATCAAAACAAAAAAATCACTAACTATTTAGAAACATTTCTGAAGGTCCAACTATTGGCCAGCTCTTTCAAGGTAGAGGCAACTCATTCCAGCATTTACTGGCTGAGTATGTGAAGGTCCCTCGAATAATTTTGGATTATGACTCCGGATGATTAAAAGGATTTCTCTGCTTCTTGTTTCATAGCCGTGAAAATATCTGGCCCAATTCAGTTTTTCGAAGAAATAAGGTGATATTTATGTCTTGGCAATTTTTGTTTACACACTCCTGCCACTGCATCAAACATAGCATATATTCTACGTAATCCCTTTGTCCATGTACATATGTTAAGTGTTAGTCTACACGCCGTTTCGATTCTTCGTCAACACCCATGTTATCACGGGCGTAATTATCTTAAGAGGTTATTAAAGAGATCTCTAATCTCGGTGCTGGCCACTCGCCTAACAATGGCTACATATTTCTCAACTTCCGTCACCCAGACAAACACCCGCAGTGGATATAATTAATTAGCTGCTTCTCTCTGTCTCACTCTCTGCATTATTCTCGCCTTTGTTGCCGTTGTTGTACCTTTTGTTGTTTGAGACTTGGTCGTCGATTACCCGAAGATAACTGGGCGTATTACGAATTGTCCGGCACCGGGATATAAGCCATTCTGCCCTCGAGGCAAAGACACATGGCTCTCTCGAGGCCCATTCAGACCGCTCTGTGGGTGGCGGAGAGAAACGCGAACCTTATGGCATTATTCCATCATCCAAATCTGAGCTTTGCAACCTTTTCAAAAGCACGTCTCTCTCGTGTTATGGACATTGTGTTCTTTCTAACTATACATTAATCAACTTCATCCCTTGAAACCTTTTCGACTGGTTTAATCAAATTATTTTCTTACTCAAAGGATTCAATTAAGAATATACTTTAACTCAAACATGTAAACATGGTATACGAGTATTATGAAACGCTGAAGAAAATTTAAAAAATGTCCTTTAAATCTTATTCTTTGATAAAGTTCCTTCAAAAGCAACAGAAACGTTCTTTTTTTTCAGATTTTAAATTAATCCTTATGAGCTATATGCAATCAAATTAATGAAAAATGATCGACTCACAATCGATAAAAAAAATACTTATTTGTGATAATTGGATGCTGTTAAATTATAACAAGTAACAAGTAATAATTGGATGCTGTTAAATTATAACCAATTAGTATAGTTTATAATAAGTCGAGGAATATTTTAAAGTTTAATTCATGAAATCTTTTTTTATGTATGTGGTTTCACATTGTATGTCTGGTAAGTCCTTCTAATTTACCTGATTCAGATAAAAAGAGTTTTTAATTCATAGGAGATTGAACGAAAATGGAAGGGCCTAATTTGTTGTAAACAAAAATCGATTTTTTATGCTAGAAATAAAAATAAAAGAAACTACAAAAGTTTTATTTTTTTTATGAGTTCAATATTAAATACAACCCTTTGATGCTATTTTTTGTACTCTGTCCTCTCTGCCTACGTGATGAATGTAAATAATAATATAGTATTTAAGTCTTTCGTTTCAAATCCCGAAAAACATTTAAATTGTAAACATTTTGTCAATCTTCTTCTAATGGTTAGCATGTTCAGTGCGTGTCTTGACGTTCCTATTCGATTCCCGACTTGTTGAAAGCTTTTTAGACAGCTTTTTATCTGGATTTATAAATTACACTGACATCTAGTAGAATTTGGGAATTTTATATAAATTTTCTTTTTTTGTTAAATATTTATTCATATTCGTTTTCGTGATGCCCGTGGAATTTCATTGTTGTTTAACCAAATTCATTGTTGTGATAATCTTTACCACAATAAATACCAGTCATCTAGACCACCTTTAAAGAATGTTTATTAAAATGTCGTTGCTGTACTTGTGCCCAAGCATCGAAATTTTCTTCCTGTTCCGTTTACGAGTATTGTCCTCGCACAATATGTAAGACTTTGTAAGACATTGTTTGTTATTAATGATTGCTTCAACTCACAATGGATCACAAACCATTTATACGTGAAATCCTTTGACTTTAAAAATTGTAATACATTTTATTATTCTGTTACACTTTCGTTGTATACAGTACAATGTGTCGGGCTTATTGCCATGTAGCAATCTCTTCTAGCCAACCAGATAGATGTTAAAGAGACCTAAAGTAAAAACCAGATTGGAATCCTTTTTTAAAAAATCAAGGTTCCAGCGGGATTTGAACTCGCAACCTCCGGGCTGGGAGACAGTCGTCTTACCAATTAGGCCACGGAGATCGTCACACATATATGTTTTGAAATCATATTTTCTTTTATTTATTATTAATTTATATCGGTAGAGTAAAACCAAGGAAATCATAGTTAGATCAAGTAAATGATATTTTGAATAAAGTTAACGTAGAAAGTCAGATAAATTATAGGAGTTGTAGGAGAAGGTGTAAGGATGTAAAGAAAACGAAATATATGTGTCGTGATAGGAAAATCTGGTTATCTGTCCTCTGCCTACCCTGACGGGGAAATGGCGCGATGATATGTATGTATATTTCAAATATTTTTCCTAAGATTTTGTCGCATGGATTTAAATAGTGTGTCGTCTTCCATTTATTTTTGGCTTTTCCGCCTTAAGGCTCTTCTCAAAAAAATTGTAAAGAAAAACAATAATCGAAATAAATATAATATTTTTCAGATGTTTTGTGAATTAACTCAGTAAGCTCATGTTAGCGAAATACACATGCTGCGATGAATTTCATGATTGACCTTGAGAAAGTAACGAATAAGCAGGTGAGAAGTGTTCTGAAAGTTGCTCCCATACGGTAAACCATTGAAATATGTGGAGACCCAGACTATTAGAATAGAAGTTCTTTGAAAAAGAGGAATAGGTGGTCCTAAAAAGCGGTAGATGGATAGCGTCAATCAAGATTCGAAAAAGCTGAACTACCTTCGAAGATGACCATGGACACATGATACAGAACGGTTCTAAGTAAATGGAAACAATACGAGGATAATGGTTAGTTTAATGAGCTACAGAAGGACAAAAGGAGTCTATTTTTCCTAGGTTCATTTTTAGAAACTATTAAAATCGTTTTTTATTTACAATTTACAACAATAATCAAAATAAATCTCGTTCGATTATGCAATGATATTATTGACTAAGAACTCGAGTAGACATAGATAAATGGAATTCTAAGAAAGTGGTAGAAAACTGAGCTAAATAATATATTAACATAAATAGTTCCTCAGGTATATGTTTATGTTTATGGGCGATATGCAAACTAGACAAACATGATCCAGTCTCTTTTCAAAGCCTCTTTCAAAAATATGTAATCCGTTCAAGAACAAAATATGTAATCCGTTCAAGAACAAAATATGTAATCCGTTCAAGAACAAAATATGTAATCCGTTCAAGAACAAAATATGTAATACGTTAAAGAACAAAATATGTAATCCGTTCAAGAACAAAATATGTAATACGTTCAAGAATAAATATGTAATCCGTTCAAGAACAAAATATGTAATCCGTTCAAGAACAAAATATGTAATCCGTTCAAGAACAAAATATGTAATCCGTTCAAGAACAAAATATGTAATACGTTCAAGAACAAAATATGTAATCCGTTCAAGAACAAAATATGTAATACGTTCAAGAACAAAATATGTAATACGTTCAAGAATAAATATGTAATCCGTTCAAGAACAAAATATGTAATCCGTTCAAGAACAAAATATGTAATACGTTCAAGAATAAATATGTAATCCGTTCAAGAACAAAATATGTAATCCGTTCAAGAACAATTTATATGTAATACGTTCAAGAATAAATATGTAATCCGTTCAAGAACAAAATATGTAATCCGTTCAAGAACAAAATATGTAATCCGTTCAAGAACAAAATATGTAATACGTTCAAGAACAAAATATGTAATCCGTTCAAGAACAAAATATGTAATCCATTCAAGAACAAAATATGTAATCCGTTCAAGAACAATTTATATGTAATACGTTCAAGAATAAATATGTAATCCGTTCAAGAACAAAATATGTAATCCGTTCAAGAACAAAATATGTAATCCGTTCAAGAACAAAATATGTAATCCGTTCAAGAACAAAATATGTAATACGTTCAAGAATAAATATGTAATCCGTTCAAGAACAAAATATGTAATCCGTTCAAGAACAAAATATGTAATACGTTCAAGAACAAAAATTAAACAATGACACAGTCGTATTATTTAAATTGTCTTCATGTTTTTTTGCTGAGCTTTATCATATGGAATGATGGAAATATAAAAAGGTATTTTAAGATTTTTTTAAAATTAGTATATAAATCTATTATACTATATTTGTCATGTATATTTATAATTTTTTAATGGTTTTTCGGTATAAATTTTATTATGGTATATCTAATATTTCGTTGTTGATAAAACTTACACTTTTGAATAGGTTTAAAAAATGAGTATGGTATATCTGAACCTGCATTATTTTTAAAAGCATGACAGACAATTCCTCACGATTGAAATTATTTTCACACATTCCATGGATGAATGATACCTGGGTGTACATTACTTTAATGTATTGTTTATAGTTAAAACATTAACATTGTGGCGGTTTAAATACATTGTAATTTATTTTTATCAAACACTGTTTATTCCACTTTTTGTAACGGTATAACTCTACCGGTTTCAAGGCTTTCACCTCCTTATCAAGGGAGCACAAACATTAGTTTAATGTGTATATTCTGTTGTTCTTCATCAAGCACAGTCTTGATAGACAAAACACAAAATTCCGATAGCAAGATTATCAAAATTCCATGACAATTGGTATTTTCAGTTTTAGCTGATTTGTATAGTTACAGCTATAAAAATACAAATATAGATTAAATAAGGTTTAAGAATAAAAGTAGGTAGCTCTTAAGTTAATCCGCCAGAATCGAACCTGGGACGCTCACTGACTTTGTATGAACTTTGCTAATCGTTAAACCCTAATTCTAACAACTCTTGGTATTTGCATTTAAGCAATATCTAATATACCCAATAAATATTAATATACAAAGTTAAATAAAATACTTGTTTAAATTCTACTTCTCGAAGGCAAAATCTTTCGCCCATGTTTAAATTTTTTTCATCCACGAAACTAATCAAAAAATATTTCGTCGCATTTTTACAACGATCGTTTCGCATACTTGCAATCCAAATAACAAATAACTAAAGAGACAAACTATAAACATTTTATTTCTTTAGTATAAAACAATTACATTGTTTTTATACGCATCTCCGAAGATTCACCACGTCTGGGCCGTAACAATGGCTTGTTGAACCGCCCCAGTTATGTCAAACCTTTAATGAATCTGGTCGACAATCCTTTTGTTAGAATTATCCCGTACAAGATGTTACACGTTCTTTACCTTTGACGTTGCGAGATGATCGTTCAAATTTGCAATATTGCACGGTCACCATGATGAGCTGCTTCGCCAATACTGGTTTACACTTCTCTCTTTCGAGACGATCGACTGTCTCATCTTCGGTTATTTTATTATTGCGCCTAAGTATTGTTTAGACTGTAAATTATGTTTATATTTAGAAATAAAACTCACACACTTAGGTTACCGAACGAACGAAAACGAGTTCTTTAATTTTTAATAAATTTTTAAACGTGCGCATTTTACTGCGTCGTCGATCTTTTGTCAGTGATTTGAGGGAATACCTTTTCCACTGTTGTGTCATATGTGTGATTGTGTTATTTATATGTGTATACTTATATTAAGTATTTGTGTGATAATATCTGTTTTATTTTTAGGCTCGATGAGCCTTTTTGATCTCTCTTGCCATTATTAATCCGAATTTAATCTACCATAGTTGGGCATGGTGACTACACCCAAAGGGATACGACAGCTCATGTCGGCGGCCCTGGTGGCGCAGTTCAGGTTAGGCGTCCTCCCGCCCCTCCCGGGGGTCTCAGTGAAGCGACGATGGTGAAGACGGTGGAGATGAGGTGACGATGCTGGAGAAGACGGCGAAGAAGGCGCAAAGATGAGGCGTGGCTAAATGAGCTTTCTTTGCTCCTTATCACTTACTTCGCTACATGCTCTACCGTCTGAGGGACTGTAGGCTATAAGAGCGAACATGAAGAACTCTGCTAGACCTTTAAGGAGCATAAATACATATATTTATAAGATCAAGTGTAGGTGTAGAGTGTGGGGATGGGAAGGTGTCGGCTGCGGCCTGTGTGATTGGAGCTTCCCCGCATTCGCATATGTATTGAAGACATATTTGGTGAGAAAACCGCAGAAAACTCACCGAGGGAAGTCGAGCTTCAGAGGACCTCTGGGCTCTACCGTTCTGTGACTTAGGTTACCAAAAAGGCAAATCGTATAAATATATTTAATTTGCAATGCTGACGATGCCACACTTATGTTTAAACCTGAAAAAGTTTTACCTTGGATCATCGAAATATATAATACGTAGTAAGGTCTAAATATTTAATTTGCAATGCTGACGATGCCACACTTATGTTTATACCTGATTTTTTTTTACCTTGGATCATCGTAATATAATATATTATATAATACGTAGTAAGGTCCAAAAGTTTCCGTCCGAAGGATATAAAAAAAAAAGTGTTAGAATGACACAAAAAAAATGTTTACAGTGCTTTTTTTTAGAATTATGAATTAATTTATCAATACCACTTAAAAATATAGTTAAGCTTTGTTCTCAAAAAGAAGTAACACTGCGGAAGAAGTGTTCCATAAATTTCGGGATTATTCCATCAACATGTAAAATTAGAACGAATAAATGAAGAAAAAAATAACAAAACACATATAATCTGCAAATGTTAGTGGAATTTGTGATAGAGAAAGACTAAAGAAAGTTTGGTTGAAACAAGTGGATAATATTTTGAAAGAAGGAAATCTAAACTCAGATAAATTGTAGGAGTTGCATGAAAATGTGTATGGATGTAGAGGAGGCGAAATATGTATGTTGCGATATGTTCTGGTGCTCTGTCCTCCCTACTTACACCGAAAGGGAAACGGCGTGATGGAATATACTCGTATTTATTTATTTATTTTTTTAAAACAGGCTTAGCCCAATTACATTGAAAAATACAAGACATTAAAAAAGAAGAAAAATTACAGGGAAAATTTTTTAAATTATATAAAATAAAAAATAATGCATATGTATACAAACGAGTATTTACACACAAACGTATGTTACATATATATTCAGTCACTTAAGTATGTTGATGAGTGCTTTCTAACGCGCTTAATCTAAGAAGAAAATTTACTTTTGCTTTTGGTAATGTGATATGAAATATGTCAATATCCGAAGCAGTCCCGTTAAGAAGAGTTAAGGCCCTTCCAACAGGCATAGCGGCTGGAAGACCCGTTCTTGCGTATGTTATTGAGAACAGTTCCTGCCGGCGCAGTCTAGTGTAATTGTTAGGAACATTTAACGCTAATCTTTGTAGTAATGCTGGACAGCTCACAACTCCTCGAACGAGTTTGACAACGTATACCAAGAGACGCAGATCTCTTCTTACGCTCAAGGAGTTATACCCGAGCATGCCCAGCAGAAACTGCGTAGGATATAGCCACGGATAGACACCAAACTCACTCATGTAGAGATATCGTAGATATGTGTATGTACACGTAATACTCTTCTTGATTTGTACTTTGTTTAGTAAAACACTGTTTATTCCACTTAACATTTGCCTCCCTGTGATGGATAGCGAGTGACCAGGACTTATATTTTGTTTGATTATTCGATATTTTAATACACAATAAAAGGATTTTTATAGCTAATTACAAAAAAATAACCTAGCAGATTTTGCATAATTTTATTTTAAAATATACATTTTTTACTGGACGCTTAGCGTCCAGCACCGTGGTTGGCGGATTTTTTTTAGCACAGTAAGGCAAGTGTTAAAGAACATGCAATGTGATCTAATTATTTTTTTAATATTTAATAATAAATCACATTGTTATTTCCTCTGATGACGAGGTTAAACCCTGAAATCAGTAGATTTATACCGTTATATTAAGAATAAAAAAATAATTAGATCACATTGCATGTTCTTTAAAAATAATAAAGAGTAATGTAGGATCTGCCAATACATTTGCATCTACTATAGTAAAAAAAAAAACAATGTTTGGACTCGATAAAAAAGTAACTGCAAATTTTCTAGACTTCATACCAGCGATCGTCTCTATCCACAATCAAAACACAGATGCACCAAAAGTCCCTTTTTTATTTCGAAAATTCCCTTTTAGACTAACTTTTGATAAAACTTGTACGAGTATGTTATAAATTTAAAAAAAGGTTTGAAAATAATAGTTAATGCGATATTTTTTTTACATTATGTGTGAAATTATGTCAGGTAAATGTAAGCCATTATGTTGTACGCAGAAGTACGCTCTTTTCATGAAGTTTTCCATTATCTTTTTTAGTTTTTTTCTGTGATATCAAGGCAATTTCCGCTCAAATATTCGTTTTCAACTGCTGTAAATGTTGTTGCTTGTTATAATATAATTAAAAGCATTTGAAAATTGTCTTGATATTTAAGAAGGGTAATGGAAAACTCCATGAAAAGAGCGTACTCCTACGTGCAACACGATGGCTCACATTTTCCTGATTTAATTTTTGTACATAATGTAAAAAAAAACACCAAGTAATAAACTCTTATTTCCAAATTATTTGTTGTATTTATTACATTTCGTTCACAATTTATATCAAAAGTAAGTGTTGAATGGGATTTTTTAATAATAAAGGGACTTTGGCCGCGCCTGTACCATACAGGCAGAAGTTCTTCATCGAGTAACCGAATTCGAGGATTTGGGGATTATTTTTAATACCGGTCTCACATTTACTAACCTTTTTTCACAACTGGTATCTGACTGCTACAATTGTCTAGGCTTTATAGTTAAACTTTCTCGAGACTGAGCTCGGGACTCGATTCTCGAGACTGAGCACCGATATCTTGCGAAATTCGTATTATTATTTTATTCATTCTAAACTGGAATATACCTCGGAACTTTGGACTCCCTATCAAGTAAAATACCGAAATATGCTCAATTGTTATAACAAATATAAAAAAGTTCCTGAAATATTGATGATATACCATAGAACAGAGTGCAATTATCCAAATATGCACACCATATCAAACTTTTGACCGTACGCAATTGATATTAGAGACGCTTAATTTTTATATTCCCGACAATTACGACTATACAAGAAATTGTAATTTATTTTTATCAAACACTGTTTATTTCACTTTTTTGTAACGGTATAACTCTACCGGTTTCAAGGCTTTCACCTCATCTTCAGGGGAGCGCAAACAAGACTAAATGCTGTTCGAACTGGTACCGATATACACGCTTCAACAGTTGGAGGCTGCGGGATGAGGGAGGCATGGGACAATTTCGGCCAAGAGCGGAGAGATTTTTGGGAAATAACTGTTCAACAGATGTTCGGATCGGTCTACTGACTTAGAAATTTCTAGGGCCTGTAATCTGTCCAATTTATTTCCGTTACTACTGATATTAAGGATTTGGCATCATCAATAGAAAAAGTATGATTTACACGGTGACAATGATTAACCATTTCAGAATAAATTAGAGGATTTGTTAAGGCGGATTTGTGTTCACGAAATCTCTTTTCAAAAGATCTTCCTGTCTTTCTTATATATTGTAGAAATTATCACAGTCAGCACATAAAAGTTTATACACACCACTGTTGCTAAGTCTATTTTTCCCTTTCCCATTAAATAAGAGTTTCCGGAGATTAAAATTAGTGTAAAAAGCTGACTTTATGTGACTTGGAATATTTTTGGTTATTTCATATATGTTTTATAGGGTTACCCCGGTAGGGTTATACCGTCACAAAAAAGTGGAATAAACAGTATTTGTGTCAGGACTTGGGTACGGCCGACCAATTAGTTTATTGTAGTTAAAAATAACCATTAAAAATAGCGAACCGGGACAGTCAAAGGGAGATCTTGCGTCATTTTCGAGAAGGATTGCTTCCTATTGTTTCAAGCTTAACTGCCTCGAGTGGCTGGCTTTGTCGTCCCGTTTGTATAGAAATACACGACACTTTATGAGGATCGGCAATTAGTGTTCCGTCTTACGATCTGATTTATTGCAGTCACAGATAACTATTGTTACTAAGAAAAGAAATAAAACTTTGCGCAAGATATATTTCAGAGGGTGTATGCGCTTTTATGACCGCGATTGTTATGCGAGAAAGAAAAAAGGGGTCAAAAAATTTCTCTTCTCCTTTCTAAAGAAATACGTCGCGCTTAATTTATTGCGGACATAGTTAAATATGGATTCAACGGTAAGAAGACAAAAAAAAACACTTCACTCGAGATACATTTCAAAAGAAGTGACTATTGTCCCTTAAGCAATTTTAAGTGTCGCCTTTAGGGTTACCGGATGTTATACAAAAGGGATTCTCGACTTAATTACGCTGTGAAAGTTTAAATATACTATTCATTGGCAAAATAACGTCCGGCCGGACAAAAAAGATTTATGATTTTTTTAACGGTCGCGAGCAACTTTCTAAAGAGTTCCAAAATGGCGGAGCTTGGGGAGATCCCTTAAATAAAGGAACCGCGATCTCCCCACAATCTTCCTCGCCACGAAGTTATCAAGTCAACATCATTCTCGTCTTGACGCTGTTCGCGAACTTGAACAAGCTTTTCTCACATTTGATTGTTCATTCTTATTTGATACAATTTGTCCGGTAAATTCTGGAGGAACTGAGTCGTGTGGGTGTATTACGGCACGAATTGGCGGTCGCCAACCACTGAGGGAATTTCTTCACATCAGCGGCCCTGTAGTAACAGTATAAGGTCAGAGGGCCATATACGAGTCGACCTGGTCATACACTTGAAGCGGATCTGGGATAATACATTTTGTCCTGTATTGGAGTAAGATCAACCTTATTTATCCTCTTTTGCTTGTCATTTTATGGTGATATCTGAGTATTCTAGAGATTGGCGAGATCTAATCTTTGAGAATTGACACATTCCCGCAACGGACTGTTGTGTGATTACCCCTGATAATAAATTACTTCGACTGCCTGTCCATCTGAAAGGTTAGCGGAGTAGCAGAGAGAAATCTGCCCATTTGATTTTCCTGACGGAGTATCAGCTCGTCAGGATTAAATATATAACCTATTAACAGCAAATATGTGTTTCATTATGTATTTATACCTACCCAAGCACTGACGAATGCCTACCTCTTCCCACGACATCTTGAGATCTTATTGAGCCTTGTTTTACCTATACTGAGCTACCGGAGTAAGAGTCATACATTGTAACATCCAGGCTTTTAGTAATCCAACTTAATTAATTAAAGGGCAAAAAGTCTGAAACTGGCGCCCAACGCGGGGCCTAGAGGTTCGTCGTCGGGCTTGGACGGTATAATTTGTATTTTTATGTTTTTTTTCCTTTCTTTCTTCTTTTGGTACTAGAATAATTTGTGCATTACTGTATTGTGTACTGTGTATTGGAATTTTATGTTTTTTTTCTTCTTTTTTCATTTTTCGATTTGAATATCTTGTGCATTACTTTATTGTATACTGTGTATTTGAATTTTATGTTTTTTTTTCTTCTTTTTTTCTTTTTTTGATTTGAATATCTTGTGCATTACTTTATTGTATACTGTGTATTTGAATTTTATGTTTTCTTCTTTCTTTTCTTCCTTTTTTTTTTTTTTCTTCCGAAATTTTGTGCATTATTGTATCGTATACGGTGTATAATTTTGTTATATTATTTTGATTAACTGCGTATAACTCGGTAAAGAATCGAAAGCAATTCAGGACCGTTAAAACGACAAAGCATAGGCTTTGTACTTCAGTCAAGTCGGTCGGGCGGAAATTGATTCGAGTACCGTTTGTTTGGCGGTCATTTTGTGTATAAGTTGAGGATTTTATTTAATAATTAAATAAAATATAATAACCAACTAATAACGTGCGGCTGATAAAAGCTGTGCGAGTGTAGGTAGTTATTTTCTAAAATTAGAAAAAATCGAGTTGAGCGTAGTTTTACGAGGAGTATAATCTCGAATTTGGCCGGTAATCGGATAGGCAGAGCTAGTGGAACGCCATAGTTTCTTGTGATTGGCCGGGTGTTTAGCAGCTGATAGAAGTTCCTTGTTGCATTGGCAAGGAATAATTCGTTACGTTTTCTTTCCGGTTGGATAGAGTTAGTGGCGTATTCCGGAGTTTGGATCGCTTTGAAGATTTTTAAATCATCAACAAAAAATAGAATATTTAGAGCACTAAGTTTGCCAACTATAACATTATTCGTTCAGAGCCGTCCGGCTGTTTCGCTAATTAAGTTTGACGAATACTAGCTGTCGTACATCTGGTCGGCGAGATTAGTAGTAGACCGGTGTTATAATAGCGTGGCCGGGTGATCGAACTTATTGAATTATTCTATTTTAGGCCTTTAAGGTAGAGTTGTTTTCTTCGATTACATGCGATTGGAATTTCTGGTGAAGGCTATTCCTGAGATTGGGAACGCGTATTAATAACAGCGTGGCCTAGAGTCTTGGGGATTTCTAATCTTTCAGATAGAACTCTCACCTTGCTAGCTGAGGATAAGTCCACAATGAGTCCTATTGACAATATTACGAGTGCAACTAAGGAGAGATTGATTGGGGAATTGATGGAAAGGGGAATCACTCCGGGTAACAAACTCCCCAGGTTGCGTCGGCAAGCATGGAGCTACAATCGGGGCCTCGTTCACTCTCCTACAGAAGAGGTTATATTGCCTCAAAGGTCTAAGGCACATGTTAATTTGCGAGGAGCCCCGGAATTTTCTATGGAACTGGTTTCCGGAGCGACAGCCCCTCGTTCGGACTCTTCCTTGCCATTTACCGGGTCTTGCCCTTCAAGAGACTTGGGAATGTTGCCGTCTCCTAGCACTAGAGGTAATCAATTACCTCCATTAAATATCAATTTTTCATCGTGGCCAGTGGATCCGTTTAATGGCTCGGGTAGCGTACGTCAGTTTTTGGTTAGGCTCGAGGAAATAGCACACGCACGTAGGTTCGATGTAGACTCTCTCTCTCCCGTCCTACCTGAATTTTTGCGCGACAGAGCCCTGACCTTTTTCAGGATTACGTATAGGAACCCTATGAGATGGGCTACATTGAAGGCACATTTTTTGGAGAGGTTCGAATCTGAGAGTTTTATGATAGATAGAAAGCTGGATATTTGGGCATCCAAGCAGGGTCACGAAGAATCTTCCACCGATTATATCTCCCGAATTTTGGAGGTAAACAGTACACTGGACTCTGCCTTGACAGAGGTGGAGCTGTTACAGGTGTTCAAGAGAGGGCTTCACGTTAGGTTTAGCTCAGTCCTTGTCAGTACGCGGCCTGCGTCAGTACGAGAGATGGAAAGAGTATGTGCCTCTTTCGAACAAATGAACAGGAGTGGTGAGGTATCACCCCGGCCGCTGCAGATGCAGCCAAGGGTAAGGGCACGTGTGTCATCCGTCTCACAGAAGGTTATCGGTAGAGGGCCGACCTTGTTGAGGTGTTTCTTGTGCAATCTTCCGCATCATATTGCCCGCGACTGTCCGCACAAACCACTTATCCAGAAGGAACCGGATAAGTCGCCAAGTAATCGCGTAAGGAGTCGTGCCGAGACTTCTAGACCTTTTACTTTGCTGACGGATACTTCGCGTCCGCCGCCGAGCTCCTTAATTCCAAAAAACAGATAGGGGACCAACCCGGTCAAGGTAATTCGGAGCTAAGGGGTTGGTCAAATACAATAGAATTAAGAAATAATAGCCGTAACCTTAGTGCCATAGAAATTTCAAATGCTAGGGATGAGAGACCCTATCTTCATTGTGAAATTCAGGGCTCACCATTTAGGGCGTTGCTAGATTCAGGTGCAGCAATTAACGTAATAGGTGGTAATCTGTATAAGAATTTTAAGGACTTACGGTTTATTATGTGAACTGCTGAGGGAGTTGTTCACACGGCTGATAGTCAGGGACATCGAGTGCTGGGTACAATCCAGTTGCCTCTACATTATGACCACCAAACTGTGTTGGTGGAATTCCAGGTAGTTCCTTCCTTAGATACTTGCTTGGTGCTCGGTATTCCCTTTTTGAAGCGTTCCGGGCTTTCGCCGAAATTGTTTTCTCATTCGAGTAGGAGTTAATGGCTCAATAATGCCTCCATTGTTCCGAAAAAGGATGATTCTGCTCGGATTTTATTGGACCTCGCAAACTGAATTCGGTGACGCAGTCGGACTGTTATCGGTTACCGAACGTCAACCGAATTCTCGATAATCTTCGAGATACGCGCTACCTCACTGCTTTAGATCTGAGCCATGAGTTTTGGCTAATGCCATTAAGCAAAGAGTCTAAATGTAAGACGGCATTCCTTGTAGAGGGTCGGGGACAATATCGGTTTGTGGTCACCCCATTTGGCTTAAAAAACATTCCTGCTGAGATGCAACGAATGATGGAACAATTGTTCGCCGATCAGGGTGACCAGGGTTCTGTACCATGTTGGTTTAATAATATGCAAACAGGACTGAGAGTCTTGGAGATAATTAATTATTGACTTTATTGATCTCAGGTAAAGGCTTGAGAGTTATAATTCTTGTGTGTTTTTCCGTATCTGATTATCTGCCATGCATACATCTTATTATCCTGAATTGTATTTTTTTTTGTTGCATTAATTATATTTATAATTTCATTTCTGTTAGTATTGTATTGTATTTGTGCCTATGTATTGTATTTGGTATTGTGTTCCTTTGAGGTTGCCTTCTAGACGTACGGCTATAATTGTTTGTGCCTGTGCGTGTATTAGGAAGCCGTACTACAGGGTTATACAAATCCGAATTTTGCGATGACGCATGCAAATGTCTAGGTCATCTTACGTACCGCGACGAACTCAGGAGGGTTCCTAGTAGAGAGTAATATTGTAGAAGTTTCATAACCAGCGGCATGGTAAATAAGTTAGAATTTTACTCGTATTACCCGTATATTGTAGTTAGTTCAGTTTAATTTTCGAAACAACGCCTAGCCTTGCGGTAAGCTCGCCAGCCATAAGCTTCATGATACCGCAGATGTAATAGAAACCTAGATCGCTGATTAATTAGTACAAGTATGTCACCAAAGGGCGAAAAAACTTTGATTTGTTTTTCTATCGCAAGGGTATTACACACCCTGATTTTTAGAACGTCTACATATATAACGCGTGGTGACAACTTTAATGTGCTCGGGCAGGAAATCAGAGACCTTAGGGCGCATGTCTGTATACAAGCGAGCGAGTATACCATGCAGTATTGAAGCATATGTCCGTTTAACCTCCTTCATCGGAAGCGGAGCATGTTTTCACGATGCTGGCCGTAGTATGAAGTTGGCAAGTTGTTTAAACTTCATCGTTGAGGTGGCGTCATCGAAAACTATTAGTTATAGGTATATGAGGAATACATATCCCCGCCGTGATCCGCATCATATAAGTACAGCTGAGGGTGACGAGGCTAGTCCCCTCTGCTGGAAATTAGTGGATTACTAGAATCATATGATATCACGGATAAAGGGTTAGCAGCGTTAGTTACCATCCGCAGAAGACTAGCATAGGAGAGGTTTAATTCCTCATTAATTACGTGTTCGTCATGTGGTTTAGAGTAAACCAATGTGAGTGATGCGAACACCTAGGGAAGGATTTGTTCATGCCTCAATGATACTGTGAGAATAGCAGGATGAGTTCACCTTTCCTCTCATCGGCATAATCTCTACCCTGCCCCTCATGGATCGTTCTTCGAATAGAGGGGCCGTGCCGGAAGAACGTTTTGTTCGCACTTCTTGCGATAACTAATGGTATAAGGCAAAGGGAACAACCTTTAGGATAAAAGTACAGATAGGTTGTGGCAGGCTGGAAGCTAAGCGCTGCTTGGTGTAGTTCACACCTAGGTTATAAACCACCTAGTTGGACAGGTGGTATGGAGAGGGTATTTTAGCCAATCAAACGCTGGGCGATACTTCAGCAACAAGTTAGCGCCCCGATTTGTCAAGTGTGTGGTCACATGGAAAATTTCCGACACAATATATGAACTGTCTGACCTGAAGGGGAAAGTGGCAGGTAAATTTCACGTCAAAGACATCGCCAAGGTGGAATAAGGGCTCCACTACGGTGAATTGACGCGAGAGCTGCCGTGGCACTTGTGGTAATTCAGTTATACCAAATTAGGTTTCCATGTTCCAAAAAAAAAAATATGGTGGCGCTCAATAGACCATGTGCTGGACAATGAGTGGTGAATTTTTGCTGATAGCATAGCGTTTGTATGCGCGTCTTTTGATAGAGCGTCGACGCTCACCTCCTCATGATGTCACATTGGATACATCCTTACCAATTCCTTATCCTGTTCTGTCAAGGGTCGCTCACCTGGCACGAGGTCGTATAGGTTGAATGGAAGGCAGCTCCATGATAGGGAATGAGTGGGGTTGCTACAGGGGTTTGGGAAGTGCTGCTGGGAAGTATGAATGAAAGGGATTTGGTGCGTGCTTTGGTGGGGGGGGCTTTCGATGGGATATCCTTTAATTGTGAGGCTTCGGCCAATGATTTTTTTTTTTTTTTTGTTGTTTTGTATATTTTTTTTATTGTAACTGTCAGTCCGGTCTAGGTGGGCAGGCGTCCGCGACGCCATCGGTACACGGAGGTGCATAGTATGATATGACTACGTCATGCACATCTTGGCTCCGCCCGTTGGTTCTGCGGCCGTCGCACCGATGACAGAGGTGGGCGCTCGCGGCACCATTGGTACCAGGACCTCCATAGTAGTGTGTATGGACTCCGCCCTTTGGGTCCGCAGGCGTCACACTGGTGACAAAGGTTTTATTGTCAGTCCGGTCCAGGTGGGCAGGCGTCCGTGGCGCCATCGGTACCCGGACGTAGGTAGCATGGTGTGGGGACATCATGCGTATCTTGGGTCCGCCCGTTGGTTCTGCGGCCGTCGCACCGACGACTTAGGTGGGCGCTCGTGGGCACCATTGGGACAAGGACGACCGTAGTTTTGTGCGTGGACAACATGTACAACTTGGCTCCGCCCTTTGGGTCCGCGGGTGTCGCACTGGTGACAACGGTTGTGGAGTAGGCTCCAACCAATCAGCGAAAGGCTTACGGATGGCCTATATACATCCAGTAGGGGGCTTACGGATGGCCTATATACATCCAGTGGAGGCTTACGGATGGCCTATATACATCCAGTGGGGGTTGTTGAGTGTGACTCCAACCATGGGCGTCATGAACCCAAATTTGCATGTGCTCCCGGTCTAGGTGGACGCTCATGGCACCGTCGGTGCCCGGATAACCATGGTATTTTATGGATCATGCGAGTTTTGGCACCGTCCGTGATGTGTGTGGGCGTCGCACTGACGACTCTGGCTAGCACGAGAATTGGCACTAAAGGGATGACGATCCCCGAGGTGATGATATTATAAACACATATTTGCTGTATTGTATAACCAAGTGTAACTGTTTCTTGTCAGTTTTTAGACCTGGAGGAGGCCTATAGTCAGATGTCGCCCCTATGAGTGGTGTCTCAGGGCCGTGTAATGGAAAATCGTATGTTAAATGTGTCTTATATAGTCTCATTATTGATATATCGCCAGACTTGTATCTTGCAATATCAAAGATCACCAGACAAGCGGGAGGAAACTCACCTTGCTTCCTTAATTTAAGTGATTAGGTTAGGAAACTAAATCAGTGCCCCTAAAAGTGCAGACTATCGGATCCGGTTCTGGGGAAGCCGTTGTGAACTAACATAATTACTATTAAGTAACTTGATCTGTTTTTGGGCATTACTCTTGTGAGTGTGTTGCCTTTGTAATCTTAAATGTTTGTACATTTTTCTATTGTAAATTAATAAGAATTATTATGTGTAACCATGCTGTAGAGAAGGCGATAGTATCTGTTCTTGAACATTACTCTTGTGACTGTTTTGTCTTGTTATCCTAAATGTTGTATGTTTCTTTTTTTTGTAAAAATAATAATAAGACTTATTATGTGTAACCATGTTGAGGGGAAGGCGATAATTGATGTTCTCCTGTATTGTGCCTTGCTCTATAAAATGTTTAACTGTTTCCAGGTGTTCTTAGATAGGGAAGCCCTGAGAGTTAGTTTTTCGTGGTTTCCTACTCTTTCGCAAATGCAGGGGCTTATTAAATCGTCCACGAGCGTATCCGGCATGACCCAGTAACGTCATGCCCTTTAGCATAGTATCTAATCCTTGTTTCGGCAAGCAGGTGTATGACCAATTGACACAGGGCCGTAATCAGTACTTAAATTATTATTTTTTTTTAATATTTTTTTTTCTTTTCGGTAACATAAAATGGAGTGTCAGGACTTGGGTACGGCCGACCAATTAGTTTATTGTAGTTAAAAATAACCATTAAAAATAGCGAACCGGGACAGTCAAAGGGAGATCTTGCGTCATTTTCGAGAAGGATTGCTTCCTATTGTTTCAAGCTTAACTGCCTCGAGTGGCTGGCTTTGTCGTCCCGTTTGTATAGAAATACACGACACTTTATGAGGATCGGCAATTAGTGTTCCGTCTTACGATCTGATTTATTGCAGTCACAGATAACTATTGTTACTAAGAAAAGAAATAAAACTTTGCGCAAGATATATTTCAGAGGGTGTATGCGCTTTTATGACCGCGATTGTTATGCGAGAAAGAAAAAAGGGGTCAAAAAATTTCTCTTCTCCTTTCTAAAGAAATACGTCGCGCTTAATTTATTGCGGACATAGTTAAATATGGATTCAACGGTAAGAAGACAAAAAAAAACACTTCACTCGAGATACATTTCAAAAGAAGTGACTATTGTCCCTTAAGCAATTTTAAGTGTCGCCTTTAGGGTTACCGGATGTTATACAAAAGGGATTCTCGACTTAATTACGCTGTGAAAGTTTAAATATACTATTCATTGGCAAAATAACGTCCGGCCGGACAAAAAAGATTTATGATTTTTTTAACGGTCGCGAGCAACTTTCTAAAGAGTTCCAAAATGGCGGAGCTTGGGGAGATCCCTTAAATAAAGGAACCGCGATCTCCCCACAATCTTCCTCGCCACGAAGTTATCAAGTCAACATCATTCTCGTCTTGACGCTGTTCGCGAACTTGAACAAGCTTTTCTCACATTTGATTGTTCATTCTTATTTGATACAATTTGTCCGGTAAATTCTGGAGGAACTGAGTCGTGTGGGTGTATTACGGCACGAATTGGCGGTCGCCAACCACTGAGGGAATTTCTTCACATCAGCGGCCCTGTAGTAACAGTATAAGGTCAGAGGGCCATATACGAGTCGACCTGGTCATACACTTGAAGCGGATCTGGGATAATACATTTTGTCCTGTATTGGAGTAAGATCAACCTTATTTATCCTCTTTTGCTTGTCATTTTATGGTGATATCTGAGTATTCTAGAGATTGGCGAGATCTAATCTTTGAGAATTGACACATTCCCGCAACGGACTGTTGTGTGATTACCCCTGATAATAAATTACTTCGACTGCCTGTCCATCTGAAAGGTTAGCGGAGTAGCAGAGAGAAATCTGCCCATTTGATTTTCCTGACGGAGTATCAGCTCGTCAGGATTAAATATATAACCTATTAACAGCAAATATGTGTTTCATTATGTATTTATACCTACCCAAGCACTGACGAATGCCTACCTCTTCCCACGACATCTTGAGATCTTATTGAGCCTTGTTTTACCTATACTGAGCTACCGGAGTAAGAGTCATACATTGTAACATCCAGGCTTTTAGTAATCCAACTTAATTAATTAAAGGGCAAAAAGTCTGAAATTTGATAAAAATAAATTACAATGTCTTTAAACCTCCACAACGTTAATGCCTTAACTATAAACAACATATACAAGAAATCATCCTCGATTCTATGTACCAACTTACAGAATTAATGTGATGGTTAGATAGATACCCAGTGAGGTGCAGTTTAGAGATATTGAACCAATTAAGTGACACAGTGGATGTACCCGTAGTTTCTGCACCGCCTAGCACTATGAGAAGAATCTTTCCCTGTATTAATATGAATGAGAAATCCGACTCATATTGTAACAGGAGAAATCCGTATAAATATAATTTGAACCAATTTTGTTGGAATTATTTATTTCATTATATGTTATCCTTCAATACCCCAGTAGCAAAATACGGCAATTATACGTATCCTCAACAATTAAATTTACTCGTTGTTTTTTATGATTAATATTTACTAGTTGCAACCCGTGAAATATTCACGGAAGTAAATAAATTCTACATTTATGAAAATATATATTCATAAATGTAAAATTTGTTTATATAAATCATTTATACATCGTCCCCTTTTACACCGGTTCAAAAATTGTTAGCTAGGTATTTAAAATTCGTTCAGTATCACGGACCCACCGAGATTCAAATTTCGAATTACTTTCGGATAGAATCCAAGTATTCCTCTCTCGCTCTCTTGTATTCAAAATTAAATTCTCGTATTCTTTCTTTGGCGACAGCCATATGGGTTTTGGCCTATTTATACTATGATTTTCTCCGAAGAGGGACAAGAGCAAACACGATTATACGTCGTAGAAACGATTTGTCTTATTCTATATTTTTTATGTTATTCTCTATTCTACATCTTATAATATAATCGATGCTTACACGTTTATAAATATTCTCCCTCGTAAATATCTCAGTCTACTTTTTCATTTGATCTCCAATCTTGTCGTCCATAGTAAATTATTTATCAATCCTTTGAATCTATCTACAAAAACTGGACTTCTTACGTGCCCAAGGCACATGTCGCTTCATATGGTTTTGTCGAAGATGCCTCGCGATTCTTCGCTGCATCGGTGTTGGATCTACCTTCCTCACTATTTATAGTGAATCTTGAAATCAGAAATCGTTAGTATTACTCGTATGTTTAAATTTATAAAATTAACGATGCATTTAGTTTTCTTTCAAAATTTTACTGATGATTTGACTTTGTTTATTGTTTTGACAATTCCATAAACTTTGTTTTATTTTTTATCTCAGTTACGCGTAAAAAAAATGAAAGCTTACTTATACACACCTTTTTATTATTTCTGTGTCTTTGGATCGTTATACGAGGATTTCACCATTTGTAGCGAATATTCCAGTTTTTTTTTCATTTTGTTTGCAATCATTTTCCTTGACTTTCTTAATCGATTCATAATACTTCTTAGTATCTAACAATTCACATCTGCATAAATGTTTATATTTATTACTATATTCGCACTAAATATTATCCAGGCTATGTTATACTATGCGTATCCAAAAAGTAAGTGTACTGAGGCTCTCAAGATCTGATGGATTTTATTTTCGACATGTTGGCTACACTTCCGTGTAGCCAGACCCTTTCCCTCCGCAACGAGACCAGTTTGAGGTCAGTACGTTGAGAAGTGTCGACGCGACAGCACGTTTCGTGAAAAAATTCAATCCAATATCCCGCCAAGTGCTAAATACGCGGCGTCATCCGTTATCTCGTTTGGAAGGGAAAACCTCCGGTTGAGGTCTATAATGAGGTGAAAACTGCATATGGTGATAAATCTATGAATCGTACGAGTGTGTACAAGTGGTGTCGCGAGTTTAAAAACAGTCACGTCACACCTCTTCACCCTCCGTCAAAAAGTTCAAAACCACCATTTCAGCCAAGAAAATTATGGCATCCGTGTTTTGGGACTGTCAAGGCATAATTTTAATTGAATATATGCCTCAACGGGAGACCATCAACTGTGCAAGATACTGTGAGATCCTAAAAAAATTGCGGAGGGCGATTCAGAACAAGAGGAGAGGCCTGCTGCTCGACAATGCCAGACCACACACGGCCAACGCCACGAAGGAACTGCTCGCCTCGTTTAAATGGGATGTCCTGAACCATCCCGCGCATCCCCCTGACCTAGCACCTTCAGATTACTATCTCTTTACCTCCCTGAAGCTGCACATGGGTGGAAAAAGGTTTTCATCCGACGAGGAGGTAAAGGAGGAGGTGGAGAAATGGATGGAGGGGTTGGCGGGAAACTACTTCGAGGAAGGCATCAAAAAGTTGATACCCCGCTTCACCACATGCAATGAGAGGAAGGGCGACTATGTCGAAAAATAGCTTACATATGTACTACGGTAACCACGTATTTTTTTTGTTTAAATAAAAAAAATTGTAACCTACAAAAATTCAGTACACTTACTTTCTGGATATGCCTCGTATATCACAGTAGCCCCGAAAACCAGACGGAATAAATACCCAAAGCTTCCAAGGGGAGTAAATAAGCGGGTTTCGAACAGACGACTTTTTCTAAGTTCAGCGCGTTACCAATCGTGCCAAGAATCTAAATAATAATTCGGTAATTTCGAAGACTTGACATACCACAGTGAAAGTAGCAAGATAAGCATAATACTTTTTTAGGAAGAATTGTTTGAGAGAAATGATCGAGTGTCTACAGGGTACCATAAAACGGGATATATATTTTCTTTTCGCACATACACTAAATCTTCCTATTTCGTGCGGCCAGTACCAGAAGGGATTTTGTTAATATATAGGCAATCCACCCACATCAGGATGATTTATGACTACACTCTTAAAGCTATAGATGCAATTAAGAGTGAGTCAATACAATAAATTAAAATGAAGTGAAAAATACATTTTTGGATGATTTATAACTTCATCTGATGAATTATGATTTATTTTAATTAAACTACTATATACGTGGAAAAATCTTCATAGAAAAACGCAACATTCGTTGGACGTGGCAGATTTATAGCATCAAAACTAAATCTATCACTTAAAGAACCTCCGAAAAACAGTTCAAAAATTTGTTAACTGTACTTAAATAAGTTGTGTACTTAAATAAGTTTTGAAAAATACCATATAACATATTTTTTACAACTTATTTAAGTACAGTGATACAATTTCATTTGAATTAACCATTTCTATTATCTTTCTTACTATCCCAAGGAAATTATTAAACCACACCTTGTGCACGATTTAAAGTTAGATACTGCGACAAATATTTCAAGAAATTCTGAATCCTCCCTGAATTGTTGCATTTAATTAACCTTTAACCAGAAATCCCATACAGCGTTTCATTGCAGATTTGTAAAGTCTTCAGCTTCACCAACTTTTTCTTAGGTTTCCTTTTAATGTTCCCGCCTTGGAAGTTATCAGTGGTGTATCAGACCCCATAAACTGATAGCTAGCAAATGTTTATTTTGTTTTTTTTTTTACATAATTTTATCAATATGATGGATTCAACCAAATTTATTTGCCACCGATAACTTTCAAACGAGTCCGATGATTTAAAGTTCAATCGATGTACTAGTGTCTCGGGCAAGTCACTCACCAAAAAATTCACAATATTAAAATAAAAAAAACACACACAAAGGATGTAAGATGAATAGATTAATAAAAACGTGCTACTACCAGTACATATAATGGATATTGTAAGATTTTCCCTTATTATTCTTCAAAGCGACCTATAATGGTCGACCAACAGGCAGACCACCCAAAAAGTCATGAGAACAGCAGTCATGCAATTTTTAATATATAATTGAAGCTAGTTTAAGCGGTGTCGAGAATATATCCACTGTCTTACTCAATTGCTACAGTTCAGTTCGATCCCATCGATATACACTAGAAGATCGAAATCTTCGATCGAGTCCCGTTAAAACCGAGAGTTCTTTCAAGCAATTCCTATAAGTCTTGGTGATAGCCAATAGCGTCGACCCTTAACCGCCGATCAGCATCCTTTTGGTAACTCAGAGCCAACTTCTATGGACCCAAAACGTGACTGCATGACACAAAAGACCCAAAAATACTGTATTATGATAGAGTTGGCTCTTACGGAACGGTAGGCCCCAAATGGATTTCAACAAACGCGCAATAGTCGGAAACGCCTTCCTCGTACTTAACAGGGACGATCTAATGTGGGAGATAATTTCTAGACCACGGTCGATTGTTATTCCGAGATTTGTTGTTTCCCACTTGACATGAATACGAGTATTTGTTCTTTGAAAAAAAAAACATTGTAGGAGTGGGATGAAGTTTAACGTTTTCTTTGATTCTCACTCACTGATTCGAGCCAAGCCGACCGCTGAGAGGCTCTCGATCGAGCTCCTGGTTTTGGATCAGGACTAGACCGTCGTCTGCATAAACTTGAATCATAAAACGTGGGCGGATAATTTTTTTTAATAATTCGTTCGTGAAGACGATCCTGAACAATGGACCCAATATACCGCCCTGCGGGCAATCGATGTCGAGCTCCATATCAAAAAGTTCTGATCCGCAGCCAACACTCACCCTGCGACTTCTGAAATAGTCCTAAATTAACGATAAAATGTTCCCTGAAATATTGAGGAGCTTTAATTTATTTAAAATATTAGGCCACCAGGCTTTGTCGAAGGCGCCTGAAATGTCGAGGGAAATTAAGAATATATTTCTCTCTCGAGTACGCCACATAACGTTGAAGGTGGCAATTGGCATCCTCGCTGTGGCAAATTACTCCTCTTCTAAACCAATTTGCAAATGTGAAAGTAGGTAGTTAGTTCTGTGCAAAGTGAGAATTGAGCCTATCAATTGGTTTAATTTATCTAAAATGCGCGTTACTGAGTGTTTCGCCGTCACTTTGGTTCTGTAAGTTGACACACATATTTCATTCTTGCGCGGTTGTAACTTTGAAAACTTGGCTAGAAGAGATCTTGCTGCGATCCGTTGTATTAGTTTGATTCATTATCAAAACCATATATTTTTTATCAACATTTTTGATCATGACATTATTTTCATTTGAAACAGCACTGTCTGCCATATTGTCAGTAAGTTTTTTCGTCACTTCACAACTCAGCGTAGACAAGTGCGAACACAGCCACCTCTCAGGATCTCTCCGGAGATACCAGGATACGAGCAGCCAAAGGAGCCGCCCGCCCGGCTATCACGTACGCTGAATACAAACAGCGACACGGATGGCGTACATCTCGTACAGGTGTTTTTCATAATGTGTGCCGTCTTGGCGGGTGGCTGGGCACGTCATACTTTTTGTGGGCTCGCCAAGTTTATGGCATTCTTATCGCTTGCCGTGAAAGGGCCGTTTTGGAATTGTAATAGAATTTATGTTACTCTTTGATGCGCGTTTATTCTCGGAGAATTAAATTATTTTTGTAACAACATTTTTTTTTCTGTTTTGCTTACTTTGTAATGAAGAGAGAACTTGTGTTTTTTTTTTAAAAACGTTGTCAATTGTGTAATGATTGTTACAATATTTCTGTGGCGGCTCCAGAATAATCAAATTTTCTGGAAAAAACTCATATCAAAGATCCAGACAGACTTTCATCTGATCTACAGGGAGAGATTGTAGAGTACATACCACAAATTATGAACTTTTCTCGCCCCTTGTGCGATTGCATAGATGGACTGAGATGGATGAGGAACACGATCAATATAAACATTTTCAGTTGCTTTGGGAGAAGCTGAAATGAGGAATATTTTAGATTTCTCATTATTGATTTTATTATTGTTTTTTTAATTTATTATGAAGAATTTAAAACAGTTTTTACTATAATTATTAATTGAAATTTTTCTTTTTTACTTTTGAAGTACTTATACCATATATATTTTTTCTATTTGTGCATAAATGTTTTTTGTTTTGATTATACGATCAAAATTTTCTTTTTTTTTCTTTTGATTTTGTTGATAATTTTAATTCGTGTTATGTGATATGTTTTTGAGTTTGTTTTCATTTGAGCTTTGTTTTTTTTTGTATGTATTGTGTTAAATTTTTATTATTGGTAACGCTTGAGACCGTTAAAATGAGTTAATAAATAAATTTAATGCGACACTATCTGAAATATCATCATAATTTGGCTTTATCGTAAACAATTGGAAATGAACGACATGGAGGAACGACAAGGCAGAGGTAGACCACCAACATGATGAATTAACCAAGTCTGAAACGTTACAGGGTTCTCTGAAGAAGCCCAAAGTAGAAAGAGGGTGAGAAAATTTGGATCGGAGAGATCTTGGTCACGAGGAATCGGTCAAGAAAAACAACATCATATTTTTTAACATTTTAAAAGTTCAAGGTTGTACTTAAGTCTATTTTCCAAAATCATCCGTCCATTGAAGCTCGCTGCCATGTCATGCCCTCCATTTTATGTTACATATATCATTCGTTGCAGGTCGTTTCCTATGTTGTTTTATTCTTCTCGGATATTCTGGATGTTCCCTCGAACAATTGTCTCTTAATCTGGCTATTTGTCTCGTCAAACCCAATTTTAATAGTTTTAGTTATTTGTATTCGACCCTTGTTTGAAAGCGCGTCCATTGCATTTGCATTAATTTCCCGTGTAGCTTAGTAAGCTTATTGGAGTAGCTGGAAGCTTTTGTGAGAATTTATACAAGCGTGTCGATGTCTCCAACTCGTACAAGAGAACTGGGATTGGATCAGTTTGCAATCCCAGGTCTCTGTTTGCAATCCCAGATCAGTTTGCAATCCCAGTTCTGTTTGCAATCCCAGATGAGTGTTCAATCCCAGTTCTCTGTTTGCAATCCCAGATCATTTTGCAAACAGAGAACTGGGATTGCAAACTGATAGAACATGTTTAGAATAGAAAAGTTGCTTTTGAAGATGTGTTTCAACGGGCCAAATGAATCCCAAGCCAACTTTTTAGTTCTGCTTATCTCTTTCATATCGTTTATTTCTGAAACAAAAAGCAATTAAAATGTAACATACTGTAAACATTTCTTTGAAAAAAAAATACTTCTTTTCCTTTGGTCGTTATTCCTTCTTTGCTAACATAGTAAACCATTCGCCAAAATGTAACGTCTTTATACATATGTATTTATTTCTTTGAGAAATAACTCTTGTGAATTGTTTTTGCTACAATAAAATAAATTAAAATGTACGTACCGTATTCATTTACAACGTAAATGAATAAGTATCTCATTATAATATTACAACTAACGTTATATTAGTGTTCATATATTTAACCATACAATATGTTTCATATTTCTAAATATTCGAGTATTTTCTTTTACATTAAAAACGTTTCTTTGGATTGTATTATTATACATTTCCATCATATACAGTTCAATCTAGCAGGCTTATTGCAAGGGGAAAATTTCTCCCAAGCAACCAGTAATATGTTTGCAGGTTTTTGGATTTCATTCGATTACACTCGAAACTTCCGTATCGAAGGACAGAACTCTACTTAATTGGCTACATAGGTCGTCCAATTGATTGTGTGAATTGTAATTTATTCAGTGTAGTTTTTTTTTTATTACAAATATATTTTCTTTGCAATTTGTTTAATCAAACACTGTTTATTCCACTTTATGTAACAGTATACCCTACCGGTTTCAAGATTTTCACCTTATCAGGGGAGCAATTTGTCTAATTTGTAAGATTGCGGTGATTGTTGGCTTGATTCCCGTTAATCCTCATTTTTTTAAATGAGGATATCTGTCTGTTTTTCAGCTTTGCTTGTTGTAAAAGATTGCCACATGGCAGATATACATATCTTCCGTTCCGGGAGTTGCGGGTTCGATTCCCCTTAGCACTAATTTTTATTAAACTGAGTTTCAGTCTAGTTCTAACTGAAGGGCCTCTTTAACATCTTTCTGGTTAGTTGGAAGAAATGAAGTTTGGCAATAAATCTGCCAGGTTATTCCATTATTGACTTGATTTATTTATTTATTATTATTTATTAAACACATTTATTGCAAATAAAATCTGGCAAGAGTATTGCCAGGCGGCAATCTCTTCCAACTAACCAGACAAAAGTAAATTAAACAAATTACATGGCAATCTTTTCCAACTAACCAGACAAAAGTAAATTAAACAAATAACATGGTCGCAAAAAACATTCAAATGACTGTCTACCCCCATGAAATCCATGAACACATACATGAGAATACGCCCACAAACTCCACATAGACGGACAATCTTTCGAACATTCCTTTTCATATAAAATGAGATATCATCAATCAAAGGAAAAGGAAGGGATGGTGGTGACTTACCTAAGTATCTGGGAAAAAAAACAGTTCATCTGTAAACGATAATGAAAAAAAAACAACATTTCTCTTCATTCCCTGTTACCTTCTTACATATCGACGAACATCAAAATTGCGGAATTGTTAAGTACCCTCGCTAGATTAACGATGGATATCTTATCCATAAATGAATAATTAATATTCCTCCTTGCCGCGCTCCCTTACAGACCATCAGCATGTGCCGTGTTGTATCGACCACAGCAGACAGCTTATCTGCCCACTAATTTACCACCTGAATGGTATCAGCCGGAGCTAATCTTCACTTGGCCTGGTACAATGTGCCCGTCCTATCCTCGTGATTCACCCAACACCATATCGCGTGTGAATCTTCCCTATTTATCTTGTTACTGACAATAAATAACGGGTTTTTGTATCTCACCTATCAAAAGCTATTTTAACTGATTTACTCATACCAGCTGTGTTTATTGCTTGTCCGGTGTTCGTAGATGAAAAAAAATCACAAGTGAATTTTGATTAACACACACTGGTGATGTAATAGCGCTTGTCCAAGTAGGTGCATCCTTTCATCACGATTTCTAATATTTTAACATATTTGTTTATATATTTATTGTGCGTTACGTATATATTCCAGTTAACCAGAAGGCTCGATTACTAGGGTCGAAGACAATAATATCACCAGGTCTGCATCTTCTACGTCGACGAATGTTATACGAATGTAGATTTTTTCAGTTTAAAAAAATAATTATTAGGTGTTAACATAAGTTGTGTCCGTTTTTTTTTTCAAATTTAAAAATGAGCACGAAAAGTAAAACAAAATGGTATAGGCTATACGTCATTCGAAAGAAAATTTTCTGCTCTACAAGATATTGTGTTTGCTTTTACGTTACATACATTATTTTATTTGATTACAAGCCTTCAAAGTGGAATGCCAAGTAGACGAAAGTGTGCATTTTTGACACCTCTTTCTGTTCGACAATTGATTTTTGTTGTTTTCACTCAAAACATGTGGAACCCAAGTGCCGAACTTCTGGACTTTACCCATTGATTTAAGATGGTGGTATACAGTCATGTAACTATAATTTAACTGCTCAGTCAATTCTACGGTGATTTGAAGGGAACTTCGTATATAATATGGTTTAAGAGGTCCTCATCGAAGTCCACTGATCGTCCGGAACGCTCCATGCCTTTCAGGTCGAAATTTCGGTCTTTGAAACACAAAAACCATCGACAAGCTGTCCTTTCATTCATAGCATCTTCACCGTACACTTCACAAATGTCGCGAGCAGCTTTGGCAGCTTTATTTTCTCGATTGAACGCGAACAGAAGGAGGTGTCGAAAAAGCTCACTTTCGTCTACTTGACATTCCATTTTGAAGGCTTGTAATCAAATAAAATAATATATGTAGCGTAAAAGCAAATACAATTTCTTGTAGAGCAGAAAATTTTCTTTCGAATGACGTATAACCTTTACAGTTTTGTATTACTTTTGGTGCTCATTTTTAAATTTGAAAAAAAAAACGGACACAACTTATGTTAACACCCAATACAAACTAATTTTAATCAAAGGATCTTACATCTAAGAACATTATTTTATATCCGAGAACTTACATTTTTTCACTTGAACAATATTCAAATAATATTTCCTTAATGAACAAAACATGTAGACAACGAAAAGTTTATATGCTCTGACTTCTTCAATATGTTACGTTTTGGCGTTTCGTTAAAAATGTTGAAACCTTTGTAGCGTGAGTTATTTTAACTTTTTAGTCGTTTTGATTTTTGGAAGCCGAAATACATCGTAATTAGAAGTAAGCTTGATTAATATTATCACGAATCATCGTAAAATAAAATTTGATTTTTGAGTTTGAATATTTTAAAACAACGCTTGAAAAAAATGGTGACATTCAAATAGCGCCATTGTCTATAGCGCCATTAAACCATCTACGAGCATGCGCACCAGGCATTTGAGTCAACATTGAGCCCTCGATAGGAGAATTTAGCTACGCGGGTTATTTTTGTTAATTGATTTCAACTTATAACAAATCGATATTTTTTTTATTGTTGTATGTCTTTTATTATGTAATATTATCTTTTATTCAGAGCGTGGCCGGGGGACAATATCTTCGCCCAAATTAATCGAGTCTTCGTTACCATTGTTACCAGATTAACTCTTTTTACTAGGCTTTTTATTTTTTCGAGTAGCATCGGGAATCGAACCTGAAACGTCTGACTTACGTAGAAGTCAAACGTCTTTATAACTAGGCCATGGACGGATCCAATGATTTTATATATTGTACAATATTGAAAAATATCAAATTTTAAATAAGCATACTCTGCAGAGGTGTGTCGCGATAGGAAAGTCAAGCGCTCTCTCCTCTCTGCCTACTCCGACAGGGAGATGGTGTGGTGGTATGTATATGTGTATCTTTTAAAATCATTACCTGCAAGGATGTTTTACTATAGAACAAAATTGCTTTCATTACGAGTACCTGTGAGTTCAAACTTAGTTAACTTAGAAAATATTATATAATGTTGAAAGCTTCTATAGGGCCTTTCAAATTGAGCGGTTTTTTAATTCTTGGATAAAACACAGATGGCGCCGCGAACTTGCCTGGTTCTCGTGACATTTGAGAAGTGTAATGTATGGCATTTAAAAAAATGGGGTCGTATATAATATAACAACGCGTTCAAATTGAGAATCATTGTATCTATTGTAATATCCGGAAACGGTGATGTTAATTGGCCACCAAGATCATGTGATCTGACACCGTTGGACTATTTTCTCTGGGGTTACGTGAAAATCCAGGTCTATAAGAATGACCCCCGATCAATTCCTGAGGACAAAATTATTCGCGTTATTTGTGAGTGAGAACCGCAATTATGCCAAAATGTCATCGAAAATTTTGACAAAAGAGTGGACATCTGTAAAGCTGCAAGAGGTGGACATTTGGCGGATATTGTTTATTGTGTTTAAATGGCATACATTATACTTCAATGACCAACAAAAAGTATTTTCAAATCAAAGCAAATTGTGTGTTTTATTCAAGAATTTAAAAAAAAATTAAAAAAAACCGCTCAATTTGAAAGACCCTATATATTCCGAGTATATACAATAGATAGCACACTTTCACTGTGTAACTTGCAGCACCCCATACAACCGATTGTATTTGACAATATAACTAACGGTGAAGCTTTTCATGTGCGCTTAGTGATAAGTCGATTAATCCTCGTCTATTTTTGTATCCTTCGTTGCTAAACGTTACCTCTCAATATTAATTTCTTTTTATCTTGGCAACCAGTATAAGAGTGGGTTTCATGAGAGTTTGCACTTTTTAATACATTGAGAAGCTTAGTGCGTAATATACAAAATGTATCAATGTATTAGTAAGTATCTTTGCCGTGATTGGTTGATGTGATCCGTTAGTATTCAACTTTGCCGTGATTGGTTGATGTGATCCGTTTATTTGACGAAAAATACGGTGACCATAATGTCTGAAGTTATGAAGTTAGGAAAAGGAAGAGCATTGTGTGGACAAACTAAAGAAGTGGTAAGCTATCCACTTTTGCATTACATATCTATGTAAATACTTAGTGAGGAAGAATATAATATTTTTTTTTTAATCAGTGTTAGGGTCATTTATTTATTTATACAATACATACATACCTAGTTATAAGTAATTTTTAATTGGTCTTAGAATTTATTAGTGTTAATTGTGTTTTCTTTGCCTATTGAATAAATAATTAGATTTTATATTGACCATTGATTTCATAATTTTCTTTAGGTACATGCCATAATCTGATATTATATTATTATTGTGGTAAGTATTGTATTTTATTGGAATATAAAGTATTAGATAGACAATATTTTAAAATATATAATAATATATTACAAAATAAATCAAAATATGGTCATTCTAGACCAGCAGTGCAAATTCTCGTGAAACCGACTATACTTTTTACACAATATGTAACAAAGGATTTTCAATCACCTGTTTCTTTCACTTTCATAACATTTGTTCTCATTTGTTTCTGTGTCCAGATTATCAATTATGCCACGTGTTTACAGTGGGAGGCAACAGAGATCACCCTATCATTCGCATCAATCAGATCCTGCCCAGACCATGAAGTCCCTGTGTTCGGACAAACTATCGTGTATTATGAGTCCTGTATACCCCCACAATCACGTTCAATGCTTTTTTTCGTTCAAGAAACCTTTTTTCTGTATATTAACCTTGCATCTATGTGTGTCTAAGATTCATTTTCAACCTACGAAAGTACGATCATATAACTTCATACCAGAAGGCATTGAACTGGTTGAATGTTAGAAATAGACGCCAAATTCACATACTGTCTCTATTGTATAATATCCTTAACTGTCCCGCCGCCCCCTCTTATCTCGCCGAAAATTTTCAGCGTCTTTCCAATCATGAATTAGCGCTACGCTCAAACAGAGATTGTTTATTGGCCTTTCCAGTTCACCGCTCCTTTTTCTTTACTTCGTCCTTTACTGTCCATGCAGTGAGACTCTGGAATCAGTTACAAACCAATATAAGACTCGCTCCGTCCTTGGCATGCTTTAAGAAGCGACTGAAAAAACTCTTAATTTCTAGTCAGTAAAATAACGTGTTTCATTCCTGATTTTTCTTTTCCTTTCCTCTCCACCATCCCTTCCTTTCCTTTTGATTGATATCTCACTTTATATAAAAAAGAATGTTCGGGTGATTTTCCGTCTTTGTGGGGTTCGTGGGCATGTGCTCACGTATATGTTTATGGATTTCGTGGGAATGGATAGTCATTTGAATTATTTATGCGACCACGTAACTTGCTTCATTTACTTTTGTCTGGTTGGTTGGAAGAGATTGCCGCCTGGCAATAATACCGCCAGATTGTATTGCAATAAAAGTGTTAAATAAAAATAAATAAATAAATCTAGCAACTTTTACTCGGGAGTCTATTAAGTGCTTTCTAAGAAGGCCAAGGTTGTTGGTCTCCGGGTGCCATTTTTTCCAAGACCGCATCTTCAATTTTTCCCTCCTTAGAGAACGCGTTTTACTTGAAGATATATTTATTATTTAAGTTAGTAAATACTTGTACTATCAAATACATTTTGTGATAAGCGAAACTTTTTCCACTCTAATAATGTATCAAGGATTTCTTCATACCGATCCGCATTTATTTTTACATCGTCTGATTCCTCAATTTTACCCAGTTGAAGTTTATGCCTTTTTCAGATCATGTTTCATGGCTTCATGAAGATGTAAAAGTCTTTCTAAAAACGATAAAATGAGACAGGTTTGGCTGTTGTGCTCCATAGACTTGACCTCATCGTTTGCATACAAGAATGATGCAAATAAACCTCACGTTTGCACGTTTTGGTTCAACTACGAGTAAATCCTCATGTATGTCTGTTTGTACCGTATTTTGCATATTTCACGTCAAAGCATTGATTTAACTACTAATCTCCACCATTTTATATTTATATACGAGTATTTTAGACACGAAGGTCTCTGTCCTAACTCAGAACTGATGTTTTGCAAACACCATAACTAGACAGTTCCGTGGCATCCTTGGCTTAGCTTCATAATTCACAATCGTAATTATCTTCGAACTGTCTTTGAATTAGTTATTTAACACATACATCATGCCGGCTCCCTACTGGGATGACAGACTTTCCTATCTCGACATACATCTTTCGCCATTTCCACATCCATACACCTTATCATGCCGATGTGTTCTGATCATCTCATTTCGATATACCATCGGATTTTGTACAGCGGTGTTGCTGGTGAGTTTGCTAGCTTTGCTTTATAACTGAAATGACGTTGGAATAGCGATGGGATCCTCGACTACGAGGCTCAGCAACGACGACGACCTTTTCATGCTGCTCCTACGATTTATCTTACTTCTTACATTTCCTTCGTTCAAAATATAATTCACTTGATCCAACCATAATTTCCTTGGTCTTGCTCTACCTTGCTTTAAACTAACATTTGCACTGTATATTTGTTTTTTTTTGTCTTCATTCATTCGTTCCACGTGCGCAAACCATTTCATGGTGCTCTTTTTCATCTTACTCAAAATATCAGCCTCAAGTTCACGTTCATTGCGTAGTCAATCATACATTGTCATCCCATGTATTATTCCAAGTGCAGTAATTGCTACAATATTTACTCGGTTATTTTCACTAATTTGCTACGTCCCCTTTTCACTCCCATATCTAACATCTTAGCAGATTTTGATAGTCTTCGGTTCGAGTGTATATATTTATTGTCTCCATTGACTTTATTTCCTATCATTACACGCCGCCAGATATTCCGCGTAAAGCTTCCATCATCTTAGAAAATACGACCTAAATAGAAGAATTCCTTAACTTTTTCATATCTTTCATTATTCACCAATATATCGCATTTACTTTTCCTTTAATACTTTTCTATTACCATGGCTTTAGATCTCGCAACGTGTATCCCCATAACACGAAAAAAATAACCATACAAATTCAATATTCACATTGACTCGGACGAAAAATGTGTAGTTTTTTTTTTCATAATTAAGAAGTACTCAAAGAAAAGTGGTAGCCTTCTCATATTTAGGCTCAAATTTAGAGACCGACCTAAATACTAAAAATTAATATTAAAAAACCAGGTGGGCATAATTCATCCTAGCTGTACCCGTTTCGAAATATTAAACCAATTAGTCAAGACACCGGATGTATATACTCGTATGTGCAGGCTCTAGTAAAGTTGAAATAGTTCACAATGTAACTCATTAAGAATTTGAGTCCTTTTTTTATTTGCCATTTTCGATGGTCAACCACATTGTAGATACTAGCAATGCCAAATAGTTTTCGCAACGCACGTTCCCAGACAATGCGGTTGATAAAATCGCCGATTATTCGTAACATTGTGTACGCCGGCACCCTGGTGTTTGCTAAGAATCGATTAATTACCAACAATATCCTCAACACACGGAACGCACGGTGTAAACACCTCATTTCAGCGATGGGAAACAATATTTTTAATAAATACTCGTACATCCGATTCATTAAATTTTTTTTTCTTACCTCTTTAACGACGTGACAATTGTGAACGTTAACTTATTGAAAGGTAAAACTTACTTATTCGACCTACTTTCTTCAATAGTTTAAGATTGGTAGTTATCAATGTTGAGCAAATATTTTTTCTATGACTTTCGTTGCCTAGTTGATAAGACACCTGTCTCTCAACCCGGGTGCAGCGGGTCCGATTTCCGTTGGTATCCATATAATTTAAAAATACTCGTAGTTATTTTCTGATTTTCACGTAAGGCTATATAGATGTATTTTTATTGTTGTATTAAAATAATAATGTACTGAAGTGAACTATTTCAAATAGATGACTTGAATTGTCCTGTTACGTAATAAAATATCACCTCAAGGGGTAATTTATAAAAGGCATCCTACTCATAAGTTACACTAAATAAATTCAGATGGAATTAAGTTTTTAAAAAAGTTATATCCATGATGTCAATAATTAATAAAAATCCTATAGATAATTTAGCATTTAAACACCTGCTTCTGATGTTTGAGTAGATATTATTATAATCAAATAATGATTTAAGATTATTAGTCCCATGGGCCTTCCGAAAACCTCGAGGATTTTTTAAGAGCCCCTGGCTCGAGTGAATAGCCAGAAATGTGGCATGACCAAACCAACAACGAAAGTGTTATACAATACAACCAGAATTTGATTGCATTACACTTTCGTTGCATTTCGTGTAACCTGGTGGGCATATTGCTACATATCAAACTTTTTCAACCAATTAGAAAAATGTTCAAACTTAAGTGAAAACGTCATCGAAATACTATTTAAAAAAATCTTGGTTCCAACGGGAATCGAACCTGCGATCCCCGGGTTGAAATACCGGCATCTTACCTTAGACTACGGAGGTTGTCGTAAAATCTGATTAAATCGGAGAAGAGGAAGTTGATTATGTATGCCATTAACATTTTTTGTATGCCAGTATAGGATTATGTGGAGATCTGATTTCACTGCCTATTTCGATAGGCTCGTAGTGCGAATGCGATGATTGACTTATTTAGGTAATATAACAGGGTGTATTTTGATAAATTGGTGTCAAATATGGTAAATATTACATATACATTTCAGATGAAAAAGGTTTCTTACCCCCGACCTTCCTTCAGCATTAGACGGCCAGGATAAGAGCTCGGGTTTACACTCGTATTTAGTTCGGATCTCGATTCATTTTTGCACACCGATATGTCTTGTAAATCTCGGATAATGCACGGATAAAATGGTCAGATCCGCGCGGTGGCGTGTTTTAAGATACGCCGAGAAATATTTACACACCTTAATAAATACTGACTATAATCACCGTACTCTATCTGTTCTTAGTACTGTTATATTTAAATTATATATTTTATTTATTGAAAAAGTAAAGTTTAGTAAAGTAAACATTTAAAAAATATGATCCCAGTTTGATATTCGCCCAAGTCCTGTTGAACGAACACCTTTCAGGTTGGTCGGAGGAGATCGACACACAACAATAAACCCGCCATATTGTACTGTGTACAACAAAAATCTAATACAGTGCTATATTTTTTTTTCTATTTCCTAAACTTATTTATTTAAAACACGTTCACTGCGTTGAACATGGCTCCCGTGTCCATACAAAATAGCCTTGAATATTGAGTGCACTCATAAACGTCTCCCGATAAGGATTCGTCGCCGGTTTCATGTGTTTTGAAGACACGTAAAGACACAAAGGAATACACTTGTATATGATGTTTCAATAGAAAGTAGAATTTAATTTTTAAGAAAGTTATGGGTTTTAAAAAATTCGCGAATTTTCAACATCTCTGTATGACATTTTATACGCAGTGAATGTGTTAAGACGTTTCTTAGAAATTTGATACTAATTTAGAAATAAACGCATAAAATATATCGATTTTGAGACGCATAAATTTTAAAACAGACTTCGTAATAAATGCCTATTTCGCGTGCTTATTCAACAGCTCTAATTGAAAACTGTTATAATTGAAAACTGTTATAATTTACGGTCATTGATGGGAAAACTAGTACACCGGCAGATCTGATGCCGTAAATTGTTTAAAGACTATTATTTAAGCCGGTGTTTGCTTTTGGTTCTCACACTCCGATAGTATATCTGGCTATTAAGTTTCCAGCTTTCAAGTTTTCCTTTTAAGTTAAATGGTTAAATGCCCTCGTGGCGTAACGTTATGCGCGGTATTTTTCAGATTTTGAATGTATTTCTTAATCTGTGTTAAAATCTAAAATCATTACAAGACACCTGCATATTCCTATATTAACATACATATACGAAGGTACTGAACGTTTGGAAAGACCTATAAAACATAGTATGACCAAATAAATAAAATAAATAATAATTACTTGGAAATTTGACCTGTAAAATAGAAGAAAAGCAAAGCAGGCTATCCGTAATAAAATTTTGGTTCCAACATAAAGATTGGCAAGTTAAACTTGAATTTGGCAAAAAAGTGATTCAATAGTTCTCATTTTTACTACGAGGCGTATCCAGAAAGTAAGTGTACTGAGGTTGTCACGACCGGATGGATTTTATTTTCGACATGTTGGCTACACTTCCGTGTAGCCTGACCCTTCCTCTCCGCAACGAGACCAGTTCGAGGTCAGTACGTTGAGAAGTGTCGACGCGACAACACGTTTCGTGAAAAATGTCAATCCAATCTCCCGCCAAGTGCGAAATACGCGGCGTCATCCGTTATCTCGTTTGGAAGAGAAAACCTCCGGTTGAGGTTTATAATGAGGTGAAAACTGCATATGGTGATAAAGCTATGAATCGTACGAGTGTGTACAAGTGGTGTCGCGAGTTTAAAAACGGTCGTACGTCTGTGCATGATGATCAGAGGAGCAGAAGACCTTCAATTGTGACTGACGAAATTGTGGAAAAAATCGAAAATGCGCTCCGTGACGATCGCAGATTGAATATATGCCTCAAGGGGAGACCATCAACTCTGCAAGATACTGTGAGACCCTAAAAAACTTGCGGAGGGCGATTTAGAACAAGAGGAGAGGCATGCTGACAAAGGGAGTCTGCCTGCTGCACGACAATGCCAGACCACACACGGCCAACGCCACGAAGGAACTGCTCGCCTCGTTTAAATGGGATGTCCTGAACCATCCCGCGCATTCCCCTGACCTAGCACCTTTAGATTACTATCTCTTTACCTCCCTGAAGCTGCACATGGGTGGAAAAAGGTTTTCAACCGACGAGGAGGTAAAGGAGGAGGTGGAGAAGTGGACGGAGGGGTTGGCGGGAAACTACTTCGAGGAAGGCATCAAAAAGTTGATACCCCGCTTCACCACCTGCATTGAGAGGAATGGCAACTATGTCGAAAAATGGCTTACATATGTACTACGGTAACCACGTAATCTTTTTGTTTAAATAAAAAAAATTGTAACCTACAAATATTCAGTACACTTACTTTCTGGACTTACCTAGTATATATTTGTTTTGTTAGTGTTTCTTCATTCGTTCGTTCTACATGCCTTAACCATTTCCGAGTGTTCTTATTCGTCTAACTCAGCACTGATTAATTATCTATTATCTTTATTTATATATAGATGTTTCCTACATATTTCCACTCTGTAATCTTATGTTTTTGCTTTTTTTGTTGCAGGTAAGAGTTGTTTTGTGGATCTTTAAAATAAACTTAGTGAAAGGTAACTTAACTTTATTTATGTTTTACATTTAAGATTTTTTTACTAAGAATGTTGAGAATAACAAATACCAATATTGTCATTTATTTAGTCAAACAGTGTTTATTCCACTTAATAAACAGTGTTTGACTAAACAAATTACAATGCCTTTAAACATCCACAGTGTTAATGCCTGAACTAATAAATTACAATATATTGAAAACAGGAATCAAGGCAATACTCAGAGATATGCTACTCCACTGTTGAAAGAGCTTCACTGGTTGACGTGTCCTGAAAGCGTCGTATGGTGGTCAAAGATCTGAATGGCCTGAAATAGAATTATGCGTAAGGGATGTGCCCTCTGGGAGACATGCTACATCGAGTTCGTTTGCGTATTAACCGTCTAATTTAGGTAGCTCGAACACATACATATTTTGTAGTAGCTGCCCTTATTACATTAAATACACTTCCTCGGCAGTGTAAGTAGACTGATGGGTTAGAGGTATTCTTAAGTTCACACTATTTGAGAAATGTTACATTAAAAAGAAGGCGGCCTCGCAGTAATATTTTATTAATAAAGGGTGCCATCAAAATAAATAAACGTTAATGTCGACGTTCAGTGAAAATGCAGGAGGGAGAGAGAATCTTTAATGATCTATTTAAAAGTATATTTTTCTTAAACTCTTAACGACCAATATTTAGGAAAGGGTGGTTTCATCAAGTGATAGCTGTTTTATAAGAAGGAAATGTAAAAGTCAGATAAGTTTATGAGAAGGTGTATAGATGTAGAGGAAGTGATATATGAATGTCGTGATCACAAAGTATGACGCTCTGTGGTCTCTGCTTTACTGATAGGGAAACGTTGATGTTATATACCAATATTCATGAGTCGGCAATACATATAAACTCTTTTAAATTGATGGAAATTAACGTCTGAAAACATATATTGTATCGTTTATAAAAAGTGCATAGTGATGGTGTGGAGAACAAAATATCTGAAGATCCATCAACACTTTACCTGCCGGTCTGCTTCGACTATCCAAGAGATCTTACTCCTAAGCACTAAAAACTCCCAAACGTTGTTAATGACTTGGTTGTATGTTCTCAAGATATGGTTGATCCACGCCAATCACACGTCTCTTAAGATGCCTTCACGACCACTTATAATTGGTTTGATGATTTTTAGTAAATGTATTCTAATTTATCAAGTACTTTAATATTATAAATCTTTGTTTCAATAAAATATTAGAGCAAGTTTAGGGATTTTGCTTTTTATTTTCAGTTAGTGGAACAGTTACGAGAGATATCGGGAAGTGATTAGAGCGACAGTTACGAGAGATAATGGGGCACTAATACATATATTTTCTAGCCGGACAGTATCAAAATCTTCAAACAAAATGATTGTCCAAAACAGTATTCTAGTACCAACTTTGATGCATAATAGTAAAATGTGGAAAAATGCGTGTAGTGAGAAGAATATATGGGGGAACAAAGAATCACATAATACGGAATAAAGTTATTAAGAATGAATGTAAACTTAAGGCTGGTGTTTTAAGTAAGATAAAAAAGAGGACTCTGATATAGATTGGTCACGTAGAACGAATGAATAAAAAAATACTAAAAAAACAAATGTACAGTGTCAATCTGAGTGGAAGGCGGGGTAGAACAAGACCAACGAAAGTATGGTGAGATCAAGTGAATTTTATTTTAGAAAGAAAAAAATTTAATTATGAGTATTATGAGAAGGTATATGGGTGTAGAACAAGCGAAAGATGTGTGAGACAGTATGAAAGTCTGCCGCTCTTTCTGTCTACCCCGACAGGGAATTGCCGTGATGGTATGTATGTATATATGTTTATCTATATTCATTAAAACTGAATTCCAACAGGTTCTCCAAGAACTCTTGTGACTTATTCAGTTTCTGATAAGGGTTGTTTGTGTCCGTTACGTTTAGAGCCAGTTGAATCGCTAATTCTTTGGTTATCTATGCTATTTGCACTCAATCCCCTTGTTAACACCACCATTAGGATTATCTTAATTGTACAATGTATACAACACGTAAAACCATCTAATCACCTTAACAGCTGTTAATTATTGGTTGGTACTAAGTTAGGTTGTTTTACAAGTGTTTTCGATTTCCTCTTTGAACGGTTATCCGGATCGCTTGAGTTGGTTTATTAATTTCGAAACTTTAATTCAATCCATAAAGATAACTAAATAATTCTTACGCTTCGTGACGATAAATAGATTAACAGTTGTTTTGCGTCATTTTGAAGATGTAACAAAATAAGTAGTTTTTTTCGGTGCTTGACGTTTTCGATATTATATACAAAACAAAAATATAAATATTAACTGTTTATGGCATGGCGATGATGCAGTAAGCGATCGTGTCTATCAAATGTAGTTTATAAAAATCCGTGATGGTGATACGACACTCGAAGGTGATGTCCGCTCTGGAAGGCCGATTACCACTTATGAAGACATGATTTCGATAAAGAATAACCAGCGTACTATGCGAAAGATTGCTGAGATGCTGAAAATTCCAAATCTCCAAGTCCATTTGCCACAATTTAACATGTGAATTTTACCTAAATATTTGAAATTATTATCTGAACAATCCAGTATAGCTCTTTAGTAATTAATTCAGGATGAATGACGTGTGGAAAAGATTTGTGTGGGCTCGTGAGTGTGGGTTTCTTCTTGTTGTTTTAAATTCTGTTGTTTTTGTGTTTCTGTATGTTTTTTAATTTTTATTCTTATGATTGTGTGCGGTATATTGTGGGATGAATATTTTTGGTCTTTCTGGAGTGATGATGTGTGAGAAGTTTAATTCTGCATGATGTTTCCAGTTGTAATTGAGTGTCACTGTTTGTCAGGTTGATGAGAACGTGCAACGGGGTTTTGTTTTTGTGTAATCAAAAATCGGAAAGAAGTATCGATTTATTATTTCATGCTAAATATCCTCAGTGAGATACAGGCAAAAGCCTAGTTTACTGGGGATACGACAAATGAAAGGCAACAAACCCAGATCCATTAAAATTGTATGTCCAAATTAAATTACCTGTTGGTTTTTCACAAATTATGTGTATTTCTTGTCACGTGTTATAATAAATAAATAAAAAATATTTTAGATATCAGAACCATTGGTGTAATATTTGTTAACTTTGTAATTTATTTAGTCAAACACTATTTATTCAACTTTATATAACGGCATAACCCTACCGGTTCCAAAGTGTTCACCTGATCATCCATGGCAGTACAAACAAGACTTGTTAACTTTATCATAATTCTCAGGACCACCGTTTCGGCTTATAAGATCCTTGTCAGTTGTTCAATATGCAATTATGTAAATATTTAAATGAGGTTAATAGATTATTGATGCAGTCGATATGGAATTTATAGAACTCCATTTTTAGGAAAATCAAACGAAACATTTTTATAGTTGTTTAAAAATCTTTTTTGGTCAATTAGTAACATTTGTTTCACCACACAAACTTTGACAATGTCATTGTATGGCGAAATATCTTGAATTCGATTTACCTTAATCATTCCTGAATTACTTCATTCCGATTTGAGTTTAATTTCGAATAAAGTAATCAGAGATGTGAATTTATGGCTGATCTATTAACGGAGACCAACAAGAGCACTCTCAAGTGGTGTGGACATTAAAAATGAATGAAAGAAAAACTTATAAAATAAATATACAGTGCAAATGGGAGTGGAAGGCGTGTGGTGGAGCGCCAAGGAAACTAAAGTTGGATCAAGGGAATGATATTTTTAAAGAATAAATTGTACAAAGTCAGAGCAATCGTAGGAGTTATATGAGAAAATGTATGGATGTAGAAGAGGCGAAAGATGTGTGTCGTGATAAGAAAGTTTGGCACTTTCTCCTCTCTATCTACCCCGACACAGGGAAATTGTGTGATAGTATGTAGGTGTATTAATTTTTTTTATTAAATTTGTATATACGAGGCATATCCAGAAAGTAAGTGTACTGAATTTTTGTAGGTTACAATTATTTTTATTTAAACAAAAAAATTACGTGGTTACCGTAGTACATATGTAAGCTATTTTTCGACATAGTCGCCATTCCTCTCAATGCAGGTGGTGAAGCGGGGTATCAACTTTTTGATGCCTTCCTCGAAGTAGTTTCCCGCCAACCCCTCCGTCCACTTCTCCACCTCCTCCTTTACCTCCTCGTCGGTTGAAAACCTTTTTCCACCCATGTGCAGCTTCAGGGAGGTAAAGAGATAGTAATCTAAAGGTGCTAGGTCAGGGGAATGCGCGGGATGGTTCAGGACATCCCATTTAAACGAGGCGAGCAGTTCCTTCGTGGCGTTGGCCGTGTGTGGTCTGGCATTGTCGTGCAGCAGGCAGACTCCCTTTGTCAGCATGCCTCTCCTCTTGTTCTAAATCGCCCTCCGCAAGTTTTTTAGGGTCTCACAGTATCTTGCAGAGTTGATGGTCTCCCCTTGAGGCATATATTCAATTAAAATTATGCCTTGACAGTCCCAAAACACGGATGCCATGATTTTCTTGACTGAAATTGTGGTTTTGAACTTTTTGGCGGAGGGTGAAGAGGTGTGACGCCACTGTTGAGACTGCCTTTTGGTTTCAGGCGTGTAGTGTGCAACCCAAGTTTCATCTCCAGTAACGATGGAGCGGAGAAATTCATCTACATGGAGTTTGTAGCGCCTCAAAAACTCTTGACCGGCATTATTTATTTCGCACTTGGCGGGAGATTGGATTGACATTTTCCACGAAACGTGTTGTCGCATCGACACTTCTCAACGTACTGACCTCGAACCGGTCTCGTTGCGGAGGGGAAGGGTCAGGCTACACGGAAGTGTAGCCAACATGTCGAAAATAAAATCCATCCGGTCGTGAGAGCCTCAGTACACTTACTTTCTGGATACGCCTAGTACAATGTTATTTCAATTTAATGCGTATATTGACATATACGTACTTAATAGTATTAAAATAATTATTTGGAAGAATTGTTATCTAGTTATAAGTAGTATGTAGGTGTTAACTATTTTTTTAGCATTATTCTTCTTCGTTTCTTCGTATAAGATTCAGAACATAAACAGCTTATTGATTTAAAGCCTCAACAGTTGCCTCATAGATCTTCCAAACTCTCTCCGGGAACGAGAAAATCGGGCAGTCATATGATATGTGTGATTGATGGCCAGCACCTGTACATACTCGTATCAAGTATTTTTTTTATTATCTTCAGTAAAACCAGTGAAAATTATTTACAAAAAAATCATTTATATGTAAAATGCAAAAATAAATTTACATACATAGAACGTCAGCGGGTACGTATATTTAAATAAACGATAACCATGCTCACGTTATGTATAAAAAAAGTGACCTTTCGACCCGGTGACTACCAAATGTCGAATCAGGTACCGGTATGTTATGGAGTTATTGCGTATAATTAACAGGTGCAGTGTGAAAAGGGTGGTTCATTGGTGTAATTAATTATGGCAGACATAAAAATTACCAATCAAATTATTATATTGACTCTGTTTTCTAACAAGGTCCTGACCCGTGGAAATTTTAAATTCCGAAGTGTGAATTCAAAAAAATATTCCGCAAGTCAGAAATGTTTATGAGTAAATAATATTTATCATTTGATTTATAACGTCGATTAATTGCACCTTCAAATTGGATATCGTCACCAGTTTTGAATGCTTATGTGAAGGTCTTAAGATTGATGAAAAAACAAGTTAAATGCACAATGGGTTCAAGGATAAAAGCCGCTTACAAGAAGTAGCTTACATATGTGGCCTGGGTGACGCTTTATATAAAATATCCAAAATATATCTGCATTAGAGTCAAGATTTAAAATATATACATACACACATGCCATTTCCCTTTCGGCGTAGGCAGAGAGGACAGAGTGCCAGACTTTCTTATCTCAACACATATCCTTCGCCTCTACTATACCCATACACTCACTCATACGACTTTTTCAGTCTTTCAAAATATCATTCACTTAACCCAACCATTTTTACCTTGGTCTCCTCCATCGAACACGCCTTCCACTCATATTTGGGTTTCATTTTGTTGTTTTAGTCATGCATTCGTTCTACATTTCCAAACCTTCTCAGAGTGTTCATTTTCATCTTACTTAACACTCCAGCCTTAAGTTCATCTTCACCTCTAATTATTTATTTAAAAAATGATGGGTTCAAGTCACGAGTTGGAACGCCCTTGAGGAGGAGTTTGCCCTCTGAACGGCGCCTTATAAATTGTCATTTTATGATTATTATTCATTCCGTATTCTATCATACATTGTCATCCCATGTATTCTTCTCAGTGCGCGCATTTCTACAGCGTTTGTTTGTCAGTCTTTTACCACGTCCACGTCCACGTTTCACTCCTTTATACCAAAGTTGATACTTTGAACATTAATTCTTAAAATTATATTGTTAGGTTAACACTTGCCACCCTGTGATGGATAGTGAGTGACCAGGACTTATATTTTATTTTATTATTTGACGTTTGAATACATAATAAAATGATTTTTATAGCTAATTACAAAAAATAACCTAGCAGATTTTGCATAATTTTAATTTATAACATACATTTTTTACTGGACGCTTAGCGTCCAGCACCGTGGCTGGCGGAATTGTTTAGCACAGTAAGGCAAGTGTTAAGACATTAAAAAAATGCGAATTAAAAAAAATAGAGTGCTTAAGATGAATAAAGGAGTAGTGAGACGGTTAGGCCACGTAGAAAGGATGAATAATAGAAAAGAAAAATAATATTGACGAGTATTATAGAAATTATGTTAGTTCGGTTCTAGGATAGTTTTTCATTCATCATGGAAATGAAATGTTGTCATTTAGTTTTTTCTTGGTTGAATAAGATGCTTTTGTATATATGATTTGAATTTAATGAATTAAAACATCTGAATTAATCTAAGGCGTACCAAAATAGATAATATTTAAACTGTTCAAATCTCTCTATCATTGACTTTAAAAAAATGACTTATTATTCACCCAACATATACACATACTCGTATGTGTATGTTTATTAACTACTCGTTTAATTACCATAGATTAATTCATTTGTTTGGTACCCTTCGACTTATTCAAATCGATAATTCAGATATATTGAAGTGCGTGGCCTGAAGACAATATTGTCTTTGGCCACATTAATAATCGAATAAGCACTAGAGTAGGCACGGAACTCGTTCGTAGTCGCGCCCGTTAGCTATACTACCATATTCGATGTGACAGTATTTTTTGATACGTCTAGTACGTGTAAGTATTGTTACAAGATGCACTCTTACCAAACTGGGACTTTTTTTTAATAATATCGAGAACCGAACCTCAAACCCCCGGATTTGTAATTTGTTTTTTTTTTATTAAACAAAGTAAATTATTGTACAAACATTTGTCAAGGCTATACCTGTATACAAATTTATTACTTAACTAATCTTAATTATATGTTATAATTTATGAACTTACTTAATCTTATTTTCCTACATATCATTTTATTTTATTTATTCAATCTTAATATATGAGATCTTAGAAATAATTAACACCTACATACTACTTATAACTAGATAACAATTTTTACACTAATTATTTAGCAAAAACAAGTCCACTCGTTCAGGCTACTGATTTGTAAGTGTAATTGACAACTACAACTCCGTCGCTAAATTGTTGAGACAACAACTACCGTAGAGAAAACACAAAAGCAAATTACGTATCACATCGTGTCCCTTACGGGTAGGCAGAGAGAACAGATTCTCAAACTTTTCTATCCATGCACACAACTTTTACCTGCTTACATTTCGTTATATACAAACTTTTATTATTTTTTCTTCTCAATTGACCTTCATTTAAAATCTGGTCCGTTTGTCATTCATTATCTTCACATGTCTAAACCATCTTAAAACTCCTTTCTTCATCTTAAATAAAACAACCCTTTATGCTCGCATTCATTCTGCCTTCTTTCATGGATTGGCACTCTACGTTTTTTTCTTTATACACGTTTCTCCACAGCATTAATATTTTATCCTTCTACCCTATCAAAGATTCACTCCCTAACGTGTAAGTGGGCAACAACACACTATTATGTGTTGTAATTTAGCAAATTTTGATACAGCGCAGATATTGTTAATTACATTAAGTGGTCCGTTTACCTTGTTTCCTATCACTAGCCTGTTTTCAATGTATTTTATCACGTCCAACACACTGTCCTGATAACAGAACTCATAAAGGCGACTTCATCCGAAGAATTCTTCAATGTTGATTATAATAAATCTATAAATGTAACCGACCATTTAAGTCTTAAAAATAGTAATTTAGGATATATCGTATTATGAAATGCTGTGGAAACAAACAACAAAGAACTTCTAACTGGAAATGTATTCGTCGAAGTTCAAACAATGCTTATTCAGGGAATCGATTATACCCAGCTGTGCAGTGTTCCGGCGATGCACTTTTTGAGCTACGATTGTTTATTTAGAAGTTCTCTAGTGACAATTTTATGGAGCTTCATCAGGCAAGAACGATCATGTGATAATGATGGATTAATATTAACACTTGCCTTACTGTGCTAAAAAATTCCGCCAGCCACGGTGCTGGACGCTAAGCGTCCAGTGAAAAATGTTTGTTTTAAATTAAAATTATGCAGTCTGCTAGGTTATTTTTTGTAATTAGCTATAAAAATCATTTTATTGTGTATTGAAACGTCGAATAATCAAATAAAATATAAGTCCTGGTCACTCGTTATCCATCACAGGATGGCAAGTGTTAACCAGGCGAAAAACCCAGTGTTATGTATAAGAATCATGGCCACAATATCCGTGACCTAGTTGGTAAGACACTTGATATCTACGAGTACCTAGATGTAAAGGTTCGATTCCCGATGGTGCCCGAAAAAAGGGATCCCAATCTTATAAAAGAGTTCGTCTGCTAATAATACTCACACTCGCTAGACGTGTAAGTTATATTACTACACGTTTGACTACGAATGCTTTAAAGAATATCTAAATAACAGTTTTGTTTAAAGTTTTTAGCAAAGGATGGATTCAGGCCGTAATTCACAAAACAAAATTTTATCCGACAAAATACCAAAAATATTTGAAAAATTAATTTGTCCGTTGATTCTGCTTTACTAAAAAAAGATGCTGATCTCAAAGGAAGATAAATACATACCGATCACCTTTACACATACCTATCTCAATCGATATTCAATCAAACCACACCACACCGGACTCACTGTCATCTCCATAAATAAAACCCCTTGTGTTCACATTATTTTACAGCATCCCAGACTTCATTGGACGTTAGTCAAACCCGTTAATAACACGGCGAGATGATAATTTTTATGGCGTTTTATGTATTTATGGCTGGCATAAAGCACAGTGATGGTTCGACAAGATTTTAAACGCTGCTTATCTCAGATTTATAAGACAATTAATTATTACATGATCAGTTTATCTGATGGGTCAATACGGAGCGGAAATCTTTGTTGAAAACGTATTAAGTTTTTTATTATATGAAAATAAACTGACTTATTGTTTTTTTTTTTGTTATATCGCTTTGGAACTCTTCTCGGGTCGTTCGATTCAATCTCGCTTCTCTGCTATAATCGTACTGGTGCCCTAAGGCTAAACTATGAAATGTATTTATGCGTTTATTCTTACAATTGTAACAACAGTGGCCTTGATTGTGTGCAGAGGTGGAATGTCTTGAACTGGAAACAATAGCAATAACCAATCTAGAGCGGTCGTTATTTGTAATCTTCATGAAACAATCTTTCTCGTAGTTTTTGGTATGATAGAGTTATATTTTTTTATATCATATAGGTTTCAGACGTTCTTCAGCAATTATTGGCCCCGTTGCCAGGTGTTTAGAAAACTTAAGTGGCACTTAGATGTCCCGTGTTCGAATCCTAGGGAATTAACTTTCGAACTGCTTTTTAATCTATGTTACTGATCTACGAGGCATATCCGGAAAGTAAGTGTACTGAATTTTTGTAGGTAACATTTTTTTTTATTTAAACCAAAAAATTACGTGGTTACCGTAGTACATATGTAAGCTATTTTCGACATAGTCGCCATTCCTCTCAATGCAGGTGCTGAAGCGGGGTATCAACTTTTTGATGCCTTCCTCGAAGTAGTTTCCCGCCAACCCCTCCGTCCACTTCTCCACCTCTTCCTTTATCTCCTCGTCGGTTGAAAACCTTTTTCCACCCATGTGCAGCTTCAGGGAGGTAAAGAGATAGTAATCTGAAGGTGCTAGGTCAGGGGAATGCGCGGGATGGTTCAGGACATCCCATTTAAACGAGGCGAGCAGTTCCGTCTGACATTGTCGTGCAACAGGCAGACTCCCTTTGTCAGCATGCCTCTCCTCTTGTTCTGAATCGCCCTCCGCATTTTTTTAGGGTCTCACAATATCTTGCAGAGTTGATGGTATCCCCTTGAGGTATATATTCAATTAAAATTATGCCTTGACAGTCCCAAAACATGGATGCCATGATTTTCTTGGCTGAAATTGTGGATTTGAACTTTTTGGCGGAGGGTGAAGAGGTGTGACGCCACTGTTGAGACTGCCTTTTGGTTTCAGGCGTGTAGTGTGCAACCAAGGTTTCATCTCCAGTAACGATGGAGCGGAGAAATTCATCTCCATGAAGTCTGCAGCGCCTCAAAAACTCTTGCCCGGCCTCCACTCGATTCAACTTGGCGGGAGATGGAGTTGACATTTTTCACGAAACGTATTGACGCGTCGACACTTCTCAACGTACTGACCTCGAACTGATCTCGTTGCAGAGGGGAAGGGTCAGGCTACACGAAAGTGTAGCCAACATGTCGAAAATAAAATCCATCCGGTCGTGAGAGCCTCAGTACACTTACTTTCTGGATACGCCTCGTATATTTAATTCCCGGTTTCCTATTCATTCTTGTGCCCGTGAGATCCTTCCAACGTTATCGATCGCTGATGGAATAAGCTTCTGTATCCTGAATAAACCAAAAAAGCTCCTTGACTTCAGAGGTCTAGCATAAATTATTTGAACACTTGCGGGGTAACGGATGCTTATTCCTGATATTCTGTATATATTACGCTTTTTATTATTGTGCTCGGTCAGGTTGGCGTAGGCTATATGAACACTACCACTGAAGCCGAATATGGTGTGTTACTATCTCATATCGGAAGATCTAAAAAGGTTCGTTGGTTTTTTTTTTACTAAACAAAGTAAATTAGTGTACAAACATTTGTCAAGGCTATACCTATATACAAATTTATTACTTAACTAATCTTAATTATATGTTATAATTTATGAACTTACTTAATCTTATTTTCCTACGTATCATTTTATTTTATTTATTCAATCTTAATATATGAGATCTTATAAATAATTAACACCTACATACTACTTATAGCTAGATAACAATTCTTACACTTATTATTTAGCAATAACAAAGTCACTCGTTCAGGCTACTTGTATTCCATCACATTCACTCTCTTCGTCTTCCTTGTTAAAGTTTTCTTCGGTTTTCTTACCAAATATATTTTGTTACATATGCAGATGCGGGAAAAGTACACAATCATTTGATTAGACATTTACCCCATATCTGCAGTCACACTCTTAGAATTTACAGATTTTATTTTTTGTAATATTTCGATTCCCGAGTTTTCTATTGTACACACACACACATCTTTCGCTTCCTGTATATACATACACCTCATACATCTTCCACGATTTCGATGACCAACTTGATCATTTGATCCAACCCTATTTTCATTGATTCACAGTTGCACTGTATATTTATCTTAGTATTTCTTCATTAATTTGTTCTACTTGCCCAAACTACCTCATAGTTCTCTTCATACGTCAGTCTTAAGTTTACATTAATTGGCTTGATACATCAGTTCAAATTCATGCCTAATCTCTTCATTCCGTATTCTATCATACCATGTGTTCTTTTCAGTGCATGCATTTTTACAGCATTTATTTGTATAAGCTTACATTAATTGGCTTAATACATTAGACTTTTAGGAGCTATGTCCTTAAGGGAGATATGATGATGATTTGTTGATAAATAAAACTCGTTTAGATCGCAATGCAGAAAGAGAGACATTTTATTGGTAGACGTAGGTATTTATACTATTCTTGAATGAGTGCGGGAATGCGCTCGCGATATGCCTACGTCTCGTTTCTGCATTCGCAAAAACGATTAATGTTGTATGTAGGTATCATTCAAATACGGAACTGGCGAGACAGATGTGGTGCCTTCTCGCTCTGGCATGGAATGCGCTCCACACCCGGCGATGAGTTGAATGACCGGCGTGTGGACTTTGTACTTGTTTGTTTTTAATTGTCAAGGAATGCAAAGGTCGTATGCTCGGTCATTGACCGAGCGTACGGACGCCACAGACTGTTTTCATTTTTCTCTCTCAAAAATCAAAAATGCTACTTAAATAATATTGTGGAGTTTACAAAGGAAATTATAGCAAAATCTTGTATTTATTAGTATCAGATATTTGGTTTTAGTACCCCTAAAGACACCACCGTCTCTTTATCACAATAACAATAGATGTCTTCTTGCTTATACCTCAGGTATATAATTAATCAAATAATTTGTGTATTCTCCAGTGTATGTTTGTAATTTTCTATAAACCTTATTTGGAGATTAAATTAATAGGGTCTTATTAGTGTACATTATTCAACGGAAAGAGAAAAGCAAGAATTGCGATGCCTGAGATAATAGGACAAAATATATGAGGCCATATCGCACTTCTTTATACGGACCGTAGTCGGCATACGGAGGCCAACCTCATTAGTGCGTATTCGCCACACGAAATTGATTTCTGCAAGGAAAAAGGCCGAAGCGATATCAGAAATCATCCTTGATACCTATGCCATCTGGATCCTTTTTGCAGAATATTTATAAAGGTTCTACTTATCTCAACGCCAATCGTGGGTCTCCGTCTAATAAACAGCGCCAATCTCCATTTTTAACCTTTAAATGAAGAGGAATTAGCAAACAAAGCTCTCTTAAAGGTTATTTTTCAGTTCGATAGCGAAGTGATCTCTTTGCTTATTCAACTTGCAGAATTTTTTGCTGTTAAGGAATTGTTGCCTTAACAACGCGATTGCTTTCTACGATATTTTGAAAATTATTTCTAATTAAAATGCATTTTGTTTGAATTAAACGTTGCCAAGTAATTTAGTCCAATAGGTAGGTCTAGGATAATATAAGTAGGTCTAGGATAATATAAGTAGGTCTAGAACAATATAAGTAGGTCTAGGACAATAAATTAAGGTGGAGTTCAAATTATCTTTCACCATTTTTAAGATTAATAACATACTAATTCTTCAAAATCTTATTTTACAGAATATTTAAATACATTTCTTTAAATACTACTATGGTTTTAAAGTTTCCGGCTTAAACAAGTTATTGCCTACATGTAGACATACCACGCCGGCCACGCCCATTGCGTAGTCGGGCGATGTTAGATGTTTCAGTCAACATTTTATACCTCTACACTCAGTAGTATGTCAACTAGAGCCAATAGCAACGTGTTGTTTCGTTATGTTGTGAAATGTTGACATTTAAATATCGCGCGGTTATCAAGTCTTTTTCAAAAAAAAGAATAGTCTGGTAGAAATTAGCAACATTTTAGATGCCGACATTTAAGAAATATTAAATTTTAACTGTAACATCGCCTGACGTGGTATCTGTATATACACGCTCTTAATTTAACAGGTGGAAACTTTTGGACCTTAGTGGTATTATTGTTAAATTTTATTCTTTCGAATCATACATACCGTTGCCCTATCAGGCTATGCAAATGTGTGAGCGCCTTACTATCACGATATACATGTTTTGCTTGCTCAACATTCATATATCTTCTCATACAACTTTTTCGGTTTAACTTCCTCTTAATTTTCTTCTGTGAAGATATCATCATCTAACCAATCATACCATATCTCGGCTGTCTTTTGCCATTCTTTTTTTACATCAGTCCCTAGCTCACATTTGCTTTTAATTACTTCATTCTATCATACATTGCCTTACCGCATATTCTTCTTAATGCGGGCGTTATTTTTCGAGACCAGGGCGCTCATTGGACTTTGATGATGGAACTTTAAATCATTGGTACGATGCAGTATACGCCAAAGTACTCGAGAATCAACAGACAAATTAAACACATCACAATTCACCATATGCCGCCACTTCAGTATACGCCAAGTTAGCAAATTGAGTGTTTGGATTTCACACGTTCTTAGTGAAATGAACAAGGCTGATCGTTTATCGATAGCAACAAGTCTTCCTTCACGACAGAGAAACGACTCGTTTCTTGATAAAATTATTACATGTGAGTAAAAATGAATCACACACGACAATGTTGTACGCAAAAGGCACTGGGTTGACAGATATAAATCTACACACCCGGGCCAAAAAGTTGAGCTTCGAGAGCTTTTTGATGTCTAAACCAACGAAATTCTATGCAAAAGGAATCGAAGAGCTTCCTGATAAAATGCAACAACTCGTTACAAATAATGAATACACAATTGATTATGGTACCATTGTGGTTTTTTATTGAAAATTATAGACTAAAATGGAAGTTATTTTATGACTCAACTTTCAATGTACACTTTTAGTGGTTCTGGTGACCGAAATCACTTCTAAAGCGCTTCCATTGCGTCACGTAAAATATTTCAAAATTTGGCACTTACGGAGACGCTTTGAAGACTTAAATCTCGTTGGCATTCTGCCACTCCAGAAGAACTCTTCCGATTGAAAAATTGCCTTAACGTCCGTTATATGAAGGAGTTTACGCCAGCGTCAAGTTGTGCTCACGTCATTAGTGCAGGTTCACACAGGATTTATGTCGACACACTAAACTCGACCCGGCCCCAAATTACTGCCCGCTGGTTGGTTTCTACAATGAATAATTTTACAAATAACTGTATAATTACACACTAGAAATCCATTTATTCAGTGCGATAAGGCCAGCCACTCTGAATATCGAGATAATATACGATTATTGTATTACACTTCCGCTTTATTCACTACAACCTCGAAGGCACATTGTTATACGGCAATTTATTCCTTACAGCCAGAAAAGTGCTAAATTTAAAGCTAGGACCTTTGTTTGGTTTCATCGGGAATCGAACCAGAAAGCTCCGGATTGAAAGTCATTCGATCTACCAAAAAGGCCATGGAGGTTGTGTCAGACGTACTAGGAGATATCGTTCTATCTTTTCATTTGTTTGTCAATTTATTAAGTTAAAATGAGTTTTAACTTATTTAATCTATTGAACTTACATCTGTAGTTTTACATCCGATAACTTACACTTCAACTTACAACTTACACTTTTAATTCACGTCAACAGTACTAAAATAGATTCTTAACATATAACACAACAGGCAACAAAAAATCTGCATGCTCTCGGCTTCTTAAATGCTTTATGGCATTTTGTGAAAAATGTGATATTAGTTATTTTAACTTCTTGTCATTTAGTCGGGTAATCCTATTCTTTGGGCACATAGCTCGTGGCCGAGGAGACAGTTTGGAGAGGTTTATGATTACTGAAGACGTTGAAGGACGAAGCATAAGAAGAAAAATCCCAATGCGCGTTGGACTGACGAAGTGAGAGACGCAACTGAACTACCCTTAACAACCGCCCTTCGAGTCGCTGAGTGCAGGGATATATGGAGAAGAGTCGTCGGAGGCTATCGTGGGAGTCACGATGCTCAATCATGAGCTACACGATAGGATGATGATGTCATTTTGGTTTTCGAAGCCGAACGACATTGCGACTTCTCATGGGGTAAACAATGAACATAAATTGATATACGAGGCGTATCCAGAAAGTAAGTATACTGAGGCTGTCACGACCGGATGGACTTTATTTTCGACATGTTGGCTACATTTCCGTGTAGCCTGACCATTCCCCTCCGCAACGAGACCGGTTCGAGGTCAGTACGTTGAGAAATCAAATCCTAGCAAATCCAAGCAAATTTATCTAGAAAATTCATTGTTTTTTCATATTTGTTCGGTCTCGATCTCAAACAGTGGCCTGTAACAATTGTATGTATTCAACTCTCTCTTCCACCTTCTTCGGCGCTTGTAATACAAGTCTCTTTTACCTGGTCAATCCATCTCATAGGTATTCGTCCTCTACTTCTGTAACCAGCATACTGCCACGAACCATCAGCTTTTCAATCATGTCCTTCTATTCCTTAAGTCCGTTTATCTAATAGCGGCTTACGCATTATAAATTCTCCATACTCATTGATAAGTTGTGGAGATAACATACTCGTATAACATATTATTGACCTATCAACTCAATATTGTATTTCACAATTCGATAATTCTACAATGAGATACGATTTTAAAGCTGAGAGACTTTTAGTACAATTGACATCATTTATCATCATTCTATTAAGATCAATAAATAAAACGTTTCCAGTAAGTGGAGTACTCGTATATATTTTCATTTGTGAGTATTATCAACCATGTATTATTATAGAATATTACTAAAAGATAAATGCAATATTTATAATGATACCATGTCATACGACCAACAACGTTTCGCACTCACTTGGATCTCGCCTATCGTCAATCATAATTTAATGGCTGACTTATGTGGGTACCAACTCGTACTCCGTACTACGCCTCTTGCATTACACAACCATTACGCAACAAGGATCGTTATACTTCTTTAGTGTTTGTTACACAAATAGCGACCGATTCTTGCCTGTGTAAATTATGACTCTGGCTGTTCCGTGCGTAACATAACATAACATACGTAACATAACATAACATACGTAACATAACATAACATACGCTTCTCTAGGAGAGCTTTGTGTTATTATCTGAGGTAGTTTTGGATAGAAACGTGCGCGTGTTTTGCGATTCATCAATCATATTTCGTATGAACATTGCATGTAGGTACTGCAAATAATAGTTATATTAAAATAGGACACAATAATTTGTATTGAACATCTTTACTTTAAATAGTCGTATATCTATTTTTATTTTTCAGGCACCCTTGAGAAGGGTCTGCTCTCTAAACCGTGCTAAATAAATTGTCATTTTATTATTATTATTATTATTCTTTCAAGTCCTTCCCCTCTTCGGAAGTTACTGATCATCATGACTAACTAGACGTTGTTTTTTTATGACTTGAATTTGTTTTTTTTTTACTTGAATTTGTTTTTTTTTGTTTGCAACTTGTTCGTGATTGTTTTATTTGTTTGTTCATTGTATTTTTTTCGTTTGTTCATTTAGTTTTAAAAAATACATTAATTATTAAACATCCGAGAACTTACCTTTCCATGTTTTTCACTTCAGCAATACTTTAATCCACCCTTAACTTATAAAACACATAGACAACGAAAAGTCCGAATGCTCTCGGCTTCTTTAATACATTATAGAATTTCGTTTAAAATTTGGTACCTTACTAGTATAATGTATTTTTAATTTATATATTCAAAGGTTTTTCCAATATTTATTGCTGTCTATAAAATTTTATTAAAAAAATATATGTTTATTTTGAGCTATTTCCGTGATTGAGGTATACCTGGCCAAGTGATGAATATCTCGTTCGGAGTCTCGGTCCAATGGTAGGACGCCTTACTCCTTCATCGGATAAGTTCTGACTGATATGATATTTAGTTGGATATTTTGGTTAATATTAGGTCCTTACATATGAAATTGGCGTTTTGTTTGGGAGGAACATAAAGTTGATTTTTTTTTAATATAATATATTTATTTAATCAAAGTATGTACCATTGCTATCTATGAACTTTTGCCATCTCATAGGTAGTTCATCGATCCCTTTACTAAAAAAACCATTCGGACGGGAATCAATAAAATCTTTGAAGTCGATTTGGACTGCCCCATCGGAGTTGAATTTTTTCCCTTGCAAGAAGTTATCCAAATTTCGAAAAAAATAGTAATCTGTTGGGGAAAGGTCCGGAGAGTACGGTGGATGTCTTAGACATTCCAATTGAAGCTCTTCTAATTTGGTAGCCGTCTGTTGTGCAGTGTGTGGTCTAGCGTTATCATGAAGCAGCAGTGGCCTAGAGCGATTAACCACCCTCGGTTGTTTAGCAGCTAGCTTTTCCATCATGGTTTGCAGTTGCTGACAATAGACATCTGCCGTAATCGTCTGGCCAGATTTAAGAAAGCTGTAGTGAACGACACCAGCACTAGTCCACCAAACGCTCACAAGTAACTTTTTTGGAGTCAATTTTCGCTTGGGGCATGGTTTGGCTGGTTCGGCAGGGTTCAGCCATTGCGATGAGCGCTTCCGATTATCATACAGGATCCACTTTTCATCACAGGTAATGATTCGATTCAAAATCCCTTCATTATTGTGCCGGTTGAGTAATGCAACGCAGCAGTCAACGCGCGTTTGTTGATTTGCTTCACTCAATTCGTGAGGTACCCACCTTTCAAGCTTTTTCACCTTCCCAATTTGCTTCAAGTGGATTAAAACAGTTTTATCACTAACACCGCAGCCTGCAGCTAACTCGGACGTGGTTTGCGATGGATCCGCTTCCACAATAGCCTTCAATTCTTCATTATCAACTTTGGTCTCCGGCCGTCCACGGGGCTTTTTCTGCAGGTCGAAATTTCCAGAACGAAAACGTTGGAACCAAAAACGCACTGTGTTTTCTTTTGCGGCACCGTCGCCATACACATCATTAATCCTTCGAGCCGTTTCTGCAGCACTGGTGCCACGGTGGAACTCGTACTCGTAAATAACGCGATATTTCAAGTTTTCCATTTTATAAACTGAGTGACGCAAAGAAAAAAAACAATTGAGGAAAAAACAAATGAATTATAATTTTCGAAACACAAATACTTGAGTAAATAGCTGTATAAATTTGAATTTGGAATTCCTAACCAAAGAGAAGATATTTGAGATCAAAGTTGCCAGTAAGGCAAAACGCCAATTTCATATGTAAGGACCTAATATTAGGAGACGGGGAAGGATAGTTTTTTTTAAATTTTTGATGAATGATTTTGAGAAATAATAAGAACGTTAAATACTTATATAAATGTGATGATATATAAATAATATTACATACAAATATACATAGATTTGTGGATGTGCGATGTCACACACGGTTATATATACTAAATGGGTGTGAGTGAAAAATAATGGAGGCGAGATGATGGTAAGTAAAATATAAAATGTTGTTTGTATTGGTATATATGGGGAGACGTGTGTGACTTTTTAAAAAAAATATTAATACATATATATGATAAATATGGGAGATACGCGATTGCCTATGGAGGAAGGCTGTCGTCTTCTAGTGGGGGTGTCGGTGTAAAGTACGGGGGGGGCGTTCAGAGTGACGGGGGCATTTGCAGTTGGGGGGGCGTTCAGAGTGGCGGGGACGTTTACAGTTGGGGGGGGCGCGGAGAATAGATTTTGGACGTGGGTGCCTAAATTTGGTGTTCGCGTTGTGAGGTATACCTGCTTCCTGTGACTTTTTATAGAACTAATTAAATGCTACTATTCCGTTCTATATTGTTTTGACATTTCACTAACAGACGAGCCAGCGCATTAAGGTGTTGCTTGCTTCACATTGTTGTTACCTCATAAGTATTGCCAGGCGACTCAGCAGGATCTATATATCTTTGACATCTGCGGGATGGAGTACACATCTGGGATCGGACTGTTTTCTCATAGAAGAACACATGATCGACGTAGAAGAGCAGCTCAAGATTAATGTCGGAGTGGCGAGAAGATCCTCGACTGCGAGGTCCAGCAACGATGACCTTCTAATGTATTAACGTGATGTTACATAGTCTATGATACTCTTGGGATTATAAAGAAATTAACAATCGAAGTCGCATTGATATGGATTCAGCGGTTCTCGAGTTTTGCGAATGCAAACAAACACAAAATTATTCCCCATTAATATGGGCATATATTATTGCCCTTTTATTTAATAATTTGTATTTAAATATTTAATGACACATTGCACCATATTACATAACATGGATTATTCTGTATATTAATGTTACACAAATGGCGATCAATTTTAATGTGTGCATAAATTTATTATTCCGTACTTTAATATAGTATTTGCATTATTTGATAGGTAACTCGTTGCTATTTCGTAAATTCAACATTTTCACGGTGCAGTCCAAGACAATTTACATTGCGCGCATTATTTTGGTCATGCATTTTACACAATTTGTGTCTTAAATAATATTATAATATTCTGAAGGGTAACTAATCATTTTGACACGGACAATTTCGTCTTTTGTAATTTTCATATTATACGAATATCTCTTTTGTAAAATATAATCTCTATTTCTATCTTAATATTCATCTTCCCGATTTCGGAATTAAAGATTATGTTCCTATTTTTAACTATGTTTTAAAATAATCTAAATAAAATGGTTAATTGTGGCGCGGGTGTTTCAAGTAAAGTATGTTCCCTCGTTTAATATTATTTAGATCAATTACGTTGTAAACGCAAAGTACCCAACTCCATAATGCAAGTGGCGCCACCCCGTGTGATTTTGATTCCTTTAAATAATTTATTAACACTGATGTAGCATCGCAGGTGAGGCGCCACACGAATGGTCACAATCTCATTATCATATTGGAAAAAAAATCGTTAACATGGAGTGGCGCTACTCTATCACGCAAGTGGCGCCGCCGCGCGTGGTTTTGACTATTTGAAATATGTTAACGGCGATCTAGCATCACCGGTGAGGCGCTACAAGAATGTTTATACTCTAATAATCATATTTAAATAATACCGTTTATGGAGTGGCGCAACTCCATTACGCGAGTAGTGCCACCCCATGAATTAATTAATTGATTCATTGAAATAATATATTAACGGCGATGTAGCATCCCAAGTTACACACCAAAGAAATGGTCATACTCTTGTAGGAACCACGGTCGTCGCTGAATATTGTCAACACACACGGTCAACGACCGACGAAACGACCTTTGGATATGTCCAAAGGTCGCATACCAAAACATTGAAATTGTTTACCCACAAGTACTATTTACGATACATTCCACAGTAGAAAGAGAACGCATCACGCTGTCTCGCCGTTTTCGCCAACAAATTGTCTACCCACAATACTATTTGCGATGTCTGCAATATTTCAATCGACCATTTCTGCACGCACAGAAGCGAGATAAAAATATATTGCGGGCGCACTCCCGCACCCATTCTGAAATGTATAAATACCCACTTACCGATAAATAAAGCATTATTAATTATTAATTATTATTCATTGATTCATTCACTCTCTCTTTCCGCATTGCTAATTGACGTATTTTATTTAAATACCAAACAATCAAAATCATCATCGCGTCCTTCAAGGACATGCTGCTAAACTCTCATTATCATATTTAAATAATATCGTTTACACGGAGTGGCGCAGCTCCATCACGTGAGTGGCGCCACAACGCGTTAACTATGTTATTGAATTGTGTCAAAGGAAAGGAGGCGCTATACAACTCGATTCATGAATAATTGTTGTTTACTTCCCCAAATGCCGCTTATTATATCACTTTTTTACTGTAATCGTTTTTTTTTAAGGTATTCTGTTAACATTTTGTTCATATGAAAAATGCACGATATCTTCTATGGCCTAGTTGACAAGACGCCTGTCTCACAACCTGATAATTTCAGGTTCGATTCCCGCTGGTATTAGATTTTTGTCAAAAGGGTTTAAGTCTTGTTTTCACTTAAGGTTAAAATCTTTCTGTTTGGTTGGAACCAAGTGATGAATATCTCGTTCGGAGTCTCGGTCCAATGGTAGGACGCCTTACTCCTTCATCGGATAAGTTCTGACTGATATGACGTTTAATTGGATATTTTGGTTCATATTAGGAGACGGGGAAGGATAGTTTTTTTGAATTTTTGATGAATGGTTATGAGAAATAATAAGAACGTTAAATACTTGTATACATGTGATGATATATAAATAATATTACATACGAATATACATATATTTGTGGATGTGCGATGTCATACACGGTTATATATATATATTAGATGGGTGTGGGTGAAAATAATGGAGGTGAGATGATGGTGAGTAAAGCATAAAATGTTGGATATATAGGTATGTGGGGAGACGTGTGTGACTTTTTAAAAACTATTAATACATATATATAATAAATATGGGAGATACGCGGTTGCCTACGGAGGGAGGCTGTCGTCTGCCGGTGGTGGTGTCAGTGATGGTGTAGAGTGCGGGGGGGGGGTCGTTCGGAGTGACGGGGTCATTTGCAGCTGGGGGCGTTTAGAGTGGCGGGGGCGTTTACTGATGGGGGGGCGCGGAGAATAGATTTTGGACGTGGGTTTGGATGACATTGCCACATTTCAAATAACCCGCCAGATTGTGCTCTATACAATGAAAGTGAAATGCAGTACAATAATACAACGGCATAATAAGATCTGACAGTAAAAAAATTTGCTAAGAAAATAATCCACTACAATATTTTAGTTCTGAAAAGAGCCTAATAAATGCTTACATTGAGAAGAAAATATGGAGGGACAATGTGTGACAAAATATGGAGGGACAATGTGTGACAAAATATGGAGGGACAATGTGTGACAAAATATGAAATAAAGTGATGAGGGATGAATGTGGTCTTAAGGCTGATGTGTTGAGTAAGATAAAGAAGAGCACTCTGAGATGGTTTGGGCATGTAGAATAAATGAATGAAGGGAAACAAAACAAATCTATATTGCAAATATGACAAGAAGACGTGGTATTGGAATAAAAAGGAAAGTATAGTGGAATCAAGACAGTGATATTTTGTGAAAAGGAAAAAAAATAGTTGTACGAGAAAGTGTTTGGATGTAGAAAAGGTAAAGGATGTGTGTCGAGATAGGAAAGTATGACGCTCTGTCCTCTACCTACCCCGACAGGAAAATAGCGTGTGGGTATGTACAATACCCGGCAGTAAGTACTACACATCGTTTGTAATGCGTCGTTTCTGTCGCACAATGCGCTAACAGTCCGGTATCGTAGTCACGATGCGAATAGCGAATCGTGTGATAAGACTAAGGTCACACCAAAGTGTTTCGCTAGGTGCTAAGCTAGGTGCTGCGTGACTAATAGACTAGGTGACTTCATGCTTGGCCCCACCAAAGTGCTTCGTACAAATTAATTTGACATTTGGGAGCGGTTGAGTCAACAAACGATGCCACTCTCAAAACTTACCAATTTCATTACATCTTTATTTACTTCCTGTGCAACTTCATTGCAAAGTGATTTTATTACAGGTAATTTTTTGTGTAATTTGCTCGATGGGTTCCACAAAGGCTCCCTTTTATACACAGCTGTTATTAAAACCTGTGACACAATAAAATTAACCAACATGTCTGTTTGCTAGGAGAATCACTAGGTGACTAATCGTCACGTAGCGTGGCGCGAAGCGTGCAGTGTGGCCATTGCGATAGTATGCGGTGCGTTGGTTTGCTAGGATATGTCGCCTAGCTCGCAGCGTAGCTCTAAGCATCAAGCGAGGCTCCTACCTGTGTGGCCGAGGTCTAAAGACGACGCTCTACAAACGATGTGTATTACTTACCGCCGGGTACTGTATGTATGCTTAATAAAATCACATGTCTTCACATACTATATTTTAATTTAAGCACCCATTAATTAACCACCTTTCAAAAACTCTCAATTATCTTTTTTAAAATTCCACGATTTTTTTTTAAATGGTGCACCCACGCATCAACGTAACATAAATCCTTAATCATTTTGACACAGCCTTGGCTCGTTGAAAGAGGCTCACAAGTAAGATCTTTTTGTTTACAATTCTTCTTTAAAAGCTCTATTAAGTATTACAACGTATAATTATCGCCTCTCTAGACTTATCCTTTCATCTTCTCTTCATCACCTCATGTCCGTCATTTATTATTTTGATATCACTCAATTTGATAACAATAGCTCTGATCATCATCTCGAGGTTCTATGGGCGTCAGTAATTATATAAAAATTATACTTCACTTAACACCGTTTGATGTACATTTGTCTTCTTCAACTTATGTAAGAATAGTGATGAGTACACTTATGCAGGCCCTGCTTTATTATACGGTTAAAGGGGCTATAGCTCAGGGTCCCTAATTTCGCAAGGGTCCCAAAAATAAATTTAAAATATCCATTAAAAATACTCGACACATGCCGCGATAGAGGAGGTAACCGCTTTCGGGACTATGAATTTGGGGTACCAAAACGTCGAAAATTTAGTAGGTAGATACATAATAATAAATATTAAAATCAATTACATAAAAAAATATGGCACCGAAATATGTATTTACTATGTTCAAATACTCGTATATGAGAGGCCGCCCCTATTTTTTGCAACACTTAAATTTCACGCGTTCAGTTAGGACGATACACAAATCAACCTGAATCGAACTGGATATTCATTTGGCACGCATTATTCAAATTCTGCATTTAATATATTCTTTTTTTTTTTACTCTAATATGGCTTAGCTCAGGTCACCTTCTAGGGTGAGTCTGACCCTGTATTTATGAAAATGGAATTATGCAACGTCTACCTCTCGAGGATTTGATGTTAAAACTTTCAACTTTAAGTTTTTATTAGAATATTTTTCATATTAGAGCTAAAAAAATATCGAAATATTGTAATAATTGGTAACACAAATTTGACTTATTATTGCGACTTGTGTTTCAACATCCTTTCTTTAGGTGTTCTTCTTGTGACGAGATTTCTCTTGTACAATTAGTAGAGTCTTCTTCTCCCTGGATCCATCCCAACTCACTGTCTGCGAAGACTGTTGGGGTCAGCTCTCCTCGTCCTCAGGTTGTATGCTCTTCTGTCCCGGACTACGTCGCTAAGGCCGTGCCTCTGCATCAGGTTATCTTTTTGCACCACCCATGAATTCTTTGGTTGTTATTCGAGGAAGATCCATGGAGATTGCCTGGTTCACAATGTGATCGGGTGCTCTGCGTCCAACGTGCCCATACCATCTCAATCGCCTCTCCTCCATCTTGATGTTGATGTCTGTAACACCTAGGTTTCCACAAATGCGTGAGTTTTTTATTTTTTGTCTCTTAGGGACACACCAGCTGACCATCTTAGCATGCGCATTTCAGCAGTTTCTAGTTGCCTAGAGTAAGAGTTATACATCGTCCAGCATTCGGAGTCATAGAGGAGTGCGGGTCTGACAATCGTTTGGTATACTTTTCCTTTTAACTTTACTGGCATTTTCGGATCACATAGAACTCCCATCATTGATCTAAACTTCATCCATTCCACGCTAATTCTATGTGTTCCATCTGCTGCACATCCACCAATTACGACCAATCAATCAATTAGTAGAGTAATAAATTAATATTTAATTTAGTTTTTATTGTTACCCTGATTTCGGTGTCATTTTTTATCTTTTTCGAGATTGTGTGGCACATATATGTACAATATAATAGATAGATATATCATCTTCGTTTAGGAAAATAAATATTGAATTAGGATAAACAGGGTAAAAGTTACATAGATTACGAATCCTTGAAAATATGTCATTTACTAAAAAACTATAAAACAAAATTAATAAGAAAACGTGGTTTCATAATACTGTAATATTTCAGAGTAACGTTTCCTTCATCAAATCAATTGTTTCATCTAATTAATTTTGTAAAATTTTTAGTTAGTTACGAGTGCATCTCATGACCAAGTGAGATTTTTTATCTTTTGCCGTCTGTTGTCGGAGGCTGACCACCATAATTGCAATCCTTATTTTGTTCACTGCACCACGGAACAACTCGGTAGAACTACACCCAAACCGTTATCGCAAGCGTATTCCTCTGTTTCATTGACCATTAAGTTTCCCTTGAATGATCAGTGTTAAAATGTATATTGTACCTCTCATTCAGTGACTGAGTTACCACCGCAAGTTGCGAATATTCAGTTTACAGTAGTTTTCGGTCCTTGTTATACTCGTACATACGCGCAAGCACTTTCATATTCATAACACAATCTATTCAGCAAATCTCGAGGATATGTCTGTAGTTCCATATATCAAAAGCTTATATCTTACGTTTTGTTTCCTTGTACTGGGTGGGCCAAATGTGACGAAGGGGTTTGAAGTTTTAATAACTTTTTTTACAGGTTTTAAAAAGAAACCCTTGGAGTTTAACCTTGATAAAATACATAACCGAACAACGAACACAAATTGTGAAATTTTACTATCAAATCCAAGGACCAATAATTCTAGCCCAACGAGCATATCATCGCCATAATGGCGTGAGATATTATCCAAGCGAATCAATGATTAAACGTTTGATTGGTCGTTTTGAGGAACAGGGTTCAGTGAACGAACTTCCACGAACAGGCAGACCACGCTCGGTTAATATCGAAGCCACAGTTAAGCGTGTAAGGGAATGTGTTGCAAAATACCTGACGACATCAACTCAAAGGCGGTGTAGAAAGGTTGCAGTTGCGGTGTAGAAATGTTGGACATCACTTCAGCGTAATCTGAAAATTTTGAACATATTTCCGTATAAAACCCAGTTGGTGTAACAGCTGAAGCCATCAGATTATCGGTGGCTTTAGCTGAAATATTGAAACCCTTTCATGATTTTTGGTCCATCGTTGTGTTTGTACATTGTCTACGCTTCCATTTTATAGAGGAAAGTTAAGAAGATGTAACAACGAACCATACGCATTCTCAATTCTAAGTTCAGATTTTCTTATTTGAAAAAAAAAGCACTTTTTGCTGTCTCTAGTCGCCTATATTTCTAGAAAATAATCCCATTATTCGACTAACCACGTTTCAAAGTATTTATATTAATGTTCACGTATATTTAAGTTTGCACTTTTAATCACTTTATTAAAATATTTTCCTTCTTTATTTACCCTTCCCTTACGGTGATAAAATTGAAACGCGCGCTCCGGTGTTGGGTAGTGAGTACGCGATCAAAAATTAGCGATATTCAATCGGAAAAATAAAAAAATTCATAGATAATCCCCTTAATTAATTATAATTGAAGTTAAAAATTATAATAATTGAGATTTATTTGCTGAAAACATTAAAAAACCATCTGGCAACGCTCACGGAACGGGCGTAGATCTAGTCTCGTTGCCAGCTCAACTGCTACTGCGGCGCGGCAGGGTTGGTGGCTAACTCGGGCGTGGCTTACACTTGCGAGGTTGAGACAATTGAGCTCCTCGCTATTCAGTGACGTATGCAAAAGTGAGATGCGAATATAGTGTCGCGCTTCCCGCACACTCTTCACCTATCGTCAAGACCCAAGATCGAGGCACTCACAGCGTTTAAATGCGAATTTGTTTCCGATATTCAGAAAATACTTACGATGTAGTCGATAAATTATGATTATTATTAATATTATTTTTTAAATCAATGCGTAAATATATTATGGAGGAGTACCTAGAATCTTTACCTGGTATTTATTATATTTATAGAGATATTGATGGTTATTTGAAGCAACGTGTAGAAGATACCCAACACCGGGAAGGAAAGGTTAAGACATCCATCCTTCCAAGCATTTAAAAGCTTTTCAATTTAGATTACTAATGAAAACAAGTACTTAGACAAATTAATAATACTTCAACAAAATACATTCTATACGCATATTTTAACCAAATGAATGCACAGTTTTCTGTTATAGCCAAGCTTTTACTAATAAAAATCCTAATACGGTCACGGCAATTTACGAGAGATCGTCGATGTTCGTGCATCATTGATGACGTGCATAAATGACTTGACAAAATGGGACGACATGAGAAGCCTCGCGCCAGGCGAGATAAGTGTATTACTTTAATGACTGGCCGCGTACTGGTTCACTTATTAACCGTGTAATTATCTGCCTCGCCAGGGAAGGAACCCTGATTGAAATAGCTGGAAGCCTTTTTCTTTGGCACGCGCTGCGGCAGTCCCCTTGAACCAGAAAGGATCATTGAAGATACTAATTAACTTGGAGACGGAACTTATCGTTTTTTCTAGTAATACCATGTTCTGTAGTGGACACATATAAGATTTTTAACCTGTTCACCGCGTTAAAAATCAAATTCCACGAATCCTGTGCGCGGCACAATTTCAGCGTTTTTTAATTTCTAAGTTTAAACACATATTTTGTTTAGAACCACTGATATTTGATTACAACACCAAGTAAACATGACACTTAAGTAATTTTCTGATAATAAATAATAGTCATTACTCTTAAGGAGACTCATTAAATAAAGGAGATAAACTTAACATTACGTAAAATAAACAAAGGAATGCTACGATCAAATCAATGCTTCATGACACTCACCCAATCAAATGCATATAGCACTAGTAATGTTTATTTACGTAAGAGAGACTTAGTAATGTTTATTTACGTAAGAGAGACTCATCGCAGGACTCGATGCGCGACAGGTCGTTAATGCTGGAAATATTAAAAACCAAAAAAAATTGGCGCTCTGTTTATTCAACAATATCTCATAAACTAATATATTATTTGACAAGGTTTTCAGAGATGTCGCTAGAATAAAGATTATTTTAAATTTTAGTTCAATTTTTATTCCGGTTTTGTGTCATTTTTTTTAAGTATTTGTGATTTGAAACTTGGATTGTCGTCAGATCACAGGCGTTTGTGCTCCCCGCGGGGAACACGTTAATGGATCTTTCTTTAGTTCGCATTGTAATCCCTTTTTATTGTGTCACCCAATAAGGGGCATTACTTATTATTGTGGTAGTATAATTTATCGACCATCACTGATGTAGCGTTTTATTATAATGAATAAATTTAAGAAATTATTGTTTTTTTTTTGTAGCCCTTTAGAGTTTTGTAGTCAGGACGAAAAATAACTTTAAGATGAACCTTACATCAACTTAATTCTAAAAACAATGAAAATAAAATTACGTAATACGCTGCGTATATGAAATAAATACGTTGCGTAACATATATGAAATAAAATGTGATATTGAAAGTACACATATTAGATTTACACAAGAGAACATTTATACTTGAATACAAGAACATTAACGTTGTCTATCTACTACCTTGATAAAAGTTTTAGGGCCGGCCACCGTGTGGCGCTGTCAGTCACCCGATCGGAATTCTTTTTTTTTAGTTAGGTTACCACATCTATCATTGACACTTCCCTCAAAATTTCAGCGTCATAGCTTGACATTTGTAAAAGTTACGTTGTACTGAGTACACTTTTGTGCGTGTTTTCGATTTTTTACAAGTTTAAAAATGGCATCAATTGTGCATCAACGAGTTTGCATTAAATTTTGTGTGAAAAACGGATTTAACGGTCCGCAGGCCTTGGAAATGTTGGAGAAGTGTTTTTCGGTGGCACGAACGCTTCAGAAGTGGTCGTGAGTCAGTCGAGGATGACGAACGTAGTGGGAGTCGAAAACCGATGAAAACATCGATAAAATCAAAGAAATGTTGGCCGAAAACCGCAAATTGACCATTAGAGAGCTGGCAGAGGACTTGAACATCACTTATGAATCCGCTCAAGACATTTATGTTAGTGGTTTGGTCCTCAGACGTGTCGCTGCAAAACTGGTGTCGAAAGACCTTAATTTCATGCAAAAAAAGAACTGCGTTGAAATCGCGAAATACATTATTTCCATGAGTTTTTGACCAAAAACAACACGAATACTATCCAGCAGCCTTCGAATTCACCTGATCTGGCTCCCTGCGACTTTTTCCTGTTCAACCGACTTAAAAAACCGCTTCGCGGAATGCGTAACAGCACCCGAGAGGATGTCATGAAAAAATCGAAGACGGCTCTGATGAACATACCGAAAATTGAGTACCAGCGGTGTTTCGAAGATTGGATCAAGCGCTGTGGCGTAAGTGCGTTGCAGTCGATGGATAGTACTTTGAAGGTGACCATATCGATTTTGATGAATAAACTTGTATTTTCGATTTTATGAATAAAGTCCTAAAACTTTTTGATCAAGGTATTGTAGTATTAACAATTTTTCAGAAATTGCAAAAACTCGGTTTTTGAGAACTATGACGCACTGCATATTTCGTCATCTTCTTACACGAACATCGAATGTGTGACTCCTGAGGACGGGATATGCGATCAACCTAAAACGTCTACTCGAAATTATAATTCAAAGTGAATAATAATTACTAAATCCTTTTTTCGGTTATGTCTCTGAAAATCTCAAATATCTCATTAATACAATAAATTTAAACCTGTAATGTTTATTCTGCTATTTTTTTTAAACTATTCTCGAACTAATAAAAATAATACGATAAAGATACTTTATGAATAGTTTTGCAATTACATAACTTATTATTATAATTGCTTTCTAAAACATATATTCCGTCCAGTGAGTAATGCATCTGTTCCACATCTCATTGCATCTTATTAATATACCATACGTATTACAGCTGTTGGATGTCATCCTGTCTTGTTGCACAAGTGACGTGTTAATAATGTGCAGGGAAAGAAATATATAGTATTCTGGTAGGTGCTGGAATATTTTCTATTCGAATATATATATTATATCCATCATCCTCTCTCTACCTACCCTGATAAAGCTTTGTAGTGCCGAATCAGAACTTGAGAACCATTTAAAACGCAATTAGTTATTGGATTTATTTAAAAATAAGATTAAGTTGTTCACGTTATATTAAGTGATTTTGGTATAAATGACTATTATCTCTAGCCGTGGTCTAACGATTAGCATTCACGATAAGCAAGCGGATGCCTGACTGTGTGTTTGCCGAAGGGCAACGGCTTGCGCACTCTTAATCAATACGCACAGGCGTCTTCTATCTACACGGCTGACATACTAGATCACGATAGCCTATCGTCAAACACGTCAAGTTTTACAACAAAAAGGTGACCTGTAAAGCGCTGTTTCGCACTAAGAGAGCGTTTTTTTTTTGTTATTTATAAGTCCAATAAAGGTTATAAAGAGCCATTTCTTTATTTTATATATTTATACAAAAAGTCAAATACAATAAAAATAATACAGACTTGCAAATAATATTGTAAATTAAATTGATAGTTTTATATATTGTAGATATAGATTTGCTTTCTGTCAAATATCTTGGGTCCAGGAAACTAGACTTTTATCTGTCTCCTACTAAAGATAATCACAACTTCTTTCAGTTCAATTCGATTCCATCATCACCCACGCTGTTATGGGAGACAAAATCATTACCCAGTGTGATCTATACTAAAAGATCGAAATCATCTTGTGACGAAGAAGAAACTGCCTTAAGGGACTCTTTCTCCGATGACGACACACCTAAGTGTGAAAAGAGAAGTAACGACGACAGACTTGAGGTCCGGCGTCACGGTAGAAGAAAAATTACTTGCAGCACAGTAAATATATTTATATAATGGCTTAACGCCTCTGTTTAAACAACCTAGCAAGTTGTCATTATTTTTACAGATTATTTTAAATACAGCAAAACTATCCTTTGACGCCACTAAATCAGAGTAATTAATAAAGATGAACCAATGTACGAGTAAGACAGAGTGGAGATCCCTTTAGAAATGTTTTCTCGATTATAATCGCAGTACCACAAAAAATTATCTGTGGATTGATTCAGATGACCACAAAACTTATAGCAAGGCAAAGGGATAAGATGAGATGGCGGACGTCACTTATCCTCGCTGTTGCACCCTACCAGGAAGGATGGATAATCACGGTGCAACGCTGACTCTAAATCTAACGGAGTGAACCCCGATAAGGCCGAGAGTGCTTCCGCCGAGCATGTCCTATAAACCTTGGTGATAGCTAATAGCGTCCACCTTTGATGGCCGATCAGTATCATTTTAACAACTGAGAGCGTGTTTCTGTGGGCCCAATATCTGGTTGCATAGCACACAATGCTAAGAAATACTGCATTATAGTAGTCTGCTTGCTCGCTCGTGCGCAACACACTTTGTACGCTACTGGTACAAAGAACTGTAACAATAGGTGAATGACTGTTGCTCGATGCTCGGAGAATTTGGCTCACGTTCAGAGGCGTAGATCGGTGAAAACGTAGCAGGGTGAAGAGATTCCTCTTAGGCAGGTAGTAGATGGTCTCAAGTAAAACACAGTAGACAGGGTGAACTGAGAATGATTTATTTTGCGATTTATTTTGAATTTGGCCCTTCTTATGTGTGGCCGATCGCTCATCGCAAGCCCCTGTTTCCGCCACTGCATGCGGTCACACCTCGCGAAATACCACAATCTTCGGGAATTTTGCGCATGCAGACAGACGCCGGCCGGCCAGCGATATAGTATCGCGGTGGCCGCGCACAAGTCACGTTTCTGTTACGGTCGCGAAACAGCACGGATCCCAAAAAACATAAGTATTACATACAATTACAAACCAAATAACATCAAAATATTCACGCATTAATATTTACAAGCAAGTTAATCACATTTCATGGTGACGCATACGTCCGGTACAGTGGTTTAAGTTTTAATGTTAAGTTAAATATATAAATAGTTCGTGGTATACATTAAGAAGCTATAATAGAATGTACTCACTTTGTTTGCGTGTGGCACAAATTACTCAAATATTTGTCAAAAAAAAAATCGATTTCATTATTTCTTTAAACTCTTGATCATGAAATTGAATTTATCGGCACATTCAACGTGAAACAATCTTAGTACTTGAATACAAGTCGCTTTAAACCGTTTAAGGTTGATGTTCCCTTGAGAAATGTTTATCGTCGTTTCCAAGGTTTTCATAAAATTCCTCAACAATGACGTCGTGTTGAATGATCTCCAATCCATATCGTTACCAAATCACGCCTGTGTATTTTCCCATTCAGTCAAATTTCCCTTCAATGTGTGAGAACTAATGTAAAAAAATGACAAAACGATACCGCTCTTGTTGAAAAAAGTTTTACGATCGCTTCTTTTTGACTGATTCATATTGCGCACAAATCGAAACCAGTTTAAGCTTCTCCCCGGGCATACAAACTATAATTATTGCGTGTTTTTATTAATTGATATTAACGCTTGAGGGTTTTGCTAATTTTGAATTCACATGAAGTAACGTATTGCTCATGTTGCCGAATTGATCTAATAATATTTTTTATAGATTTGTTGTTCATAAAAAGCGTTTTTTTTAGTCCAGCAAAAAATGTTATATTATCTTTATATATACTTTTAAGAATGTTATTTTTTTATTGTTTTTAGTATTACATAAAAGGAAAAAAATAAGTAAAATAAAAAACTTATTTTATATTTTGTGTTCACCACAGGTTTAATTTAGGTTCACAACTAGTTTCGAAGATCACCGTCCTCTTCGTCAGGTGAATATAAACTAAATTGCTAAAATATATTCTGTACAAGTGTAAATAACCTAATATAAAAGAGGTGAGGTAGGGGGAGAGATGTGATACAATGGTGAATGGGGCGGGCAAAAAATATGTGAAAGTGAATCTTTAAGACAGGGGGGGGGGGTTAAATTGGAAACATATTAAGCAGAGGGCTATTATGAAAATTGGTTTGGTTATTGATGATATTTAGACTTAATTTTATATATTTTTTTATCTCGAGAATTTCCAAATCGTCAAGATGCAATCCTCGGTTTATATGTAGAATCTTCAAACCACGATTAATATCGAACGAATGGTTGTTTTCAATTAGGTGGTTAGCGAACTCTGAAATAGTATTATTGTTCAGGCATCTTAAATGTTCCTTAACTCGTTTTTCAAAAATCCCCCCCTGTCTTAAAGATTCACATATTTTTTCCCCGCCCCATTCACCATTGTATTACATCTCTCCTCACTTCACTCCCCCTACCTCACCTCTTTTATATTAGGCTATTTACACTTGTACAGAATATATTTTAGCAACTTAGTTTATATTCACCTGACGAAGAAGACGGTGATCTTCGAAACTAGTTGTGAACCTAAATTAAACCTGTGGTGAACACAAAATATAAAATAAGTTTTTTATTTTTTTCCTTTTATGTAAAAAATGGCACCACAATGTGAAACTATAGTCTTTTCGAAGATTCAAGAAAGAAGTTTTTAGTATTATTTATTTGAAGTATCTTTCTAAATTATCTTTATCGAATCAAGACATTGAACGGGTTGTGGTTAACGTGATTAAAAATTCTAGTTAATATTTTTGGCTGTAAAAATGAAGACCTTAAGTAAAGCAGAATAAGTCATTAATTAAATGCATCCAAAAACCTAGAACAAACTCAAATATATTTAAGTCTACCGGGAATCAAACCCGAAACCCCAAACGCAACGAGCCGGTATTTTCACCGCTAAGCAAAGAATTAATGTACGTACGTTAACTAAAGGCTGGGTCTCTTTGAAATGACTGATTTTTCTATACGAACTCCATTAGGCTAAGCAATAGATTACATTTTCGTTGTACACAGTACAACTAGGTGGGTTAATTGCCTTGTGGCGATCTCTCCCAACCGACAAAAACTCTGTTCTTTTGAAGTATTTCCAAAACATGATTTACTCATGTTCTTAATCTTTCTGTTAGTATTAAATTTCGAAGACTTCCAGTTTATTTATTACGTTGACTGTTAGACTCAATTTTAGTACTCGTTCAGAGCACGCTACAGAGCTACAAAAAGGTAAGGTTTTTAGATATCATTTCCATGATAATGTCTGAAATTATATCTAAAAATCTAGTCATACGCCGTAACACAGAATATTTTGGGCGTTATAAAATAAAGATGCCTTAAAAATAAGTAGATAAATTAGAAAGTAAGCGATGGCAGGTTTAGAAATGGAGACGTAGCTCCCCTTGCTGAAAATTGTCCGTAATTAGATGGTCTTTCGAATTGAATAATTTTGAGCATTATAAAATAAAGATGCCTTAAAAATAAGTAGATAAATTAAAAAGTAAGCGATGGCAGGTTTAGAAATGAAAACATAGCTCCCCTTGCTGAAAATTGTCCGTAATTTGGTCTTTCGAATCGAATAATTTTGAGCATTATAAAATAAAGTTGCCTTAAAAATAAGTAGATAAATTAGAAAGTAAGCGATGGCAGGTTTAGAAATGGAGACGTAGCTCCCCTTGCTGAAAATTGTCCGTAATTTGGTCTTTCGAATCGAATAATTTTGAGCATTATAAAATAAAGTTGCCTTAAAAATAAGTAGATAAATTAGAAAGTAAGCGATGGCAGGTTTAGAAATGGAGACGTAGCTCCCCTTGCTGAAAATTGTCCGTAATTTGGTCTTTCGAATCGAATAATTTTGAGCATTATAAAATAAAGTTGCCTTAAAAATAAGTAGATAAATTAGAAAGTAAGCGATGGCAGGTTTAGAAATGGAGACGTAGCTCCCCTTGCTGAAAATTGTCCGTAATTTGGTCTTTCGAATCGAATAATTTTGAGCATTATAAAATAAAGTTGCCTTAAAAATAAGTAGATAAATTAGAAAGTAAGCGATGGCAGGTTTAGAAATGGAGACGTAGCTCCCCTTGCTGAAAATTGTCCGTAATTAGATGGTCTTTCGAATTGAATAATTTTGAGCATTATAAAATAAAGATGCCTTAAAAATAAGTAGATAAATTAGAAAGTAAGCGATGACAGGTTTAGAAATGAAGACATAGCTCCCCTTGCTGAAAATTGTCCGTAATTTGGTCTTTCGAATCGAATAATTTTGAGCATTATAAAATAAAGATGCCTTAAAAATAAGTAGATAAATTAGAAAGTAAGCGATGGCAGGTTTAGAAATGAAGACATAGCTCCCCTTGCTGAAAATTGTCCGTAATTGGATGGTCTTTCGATTCGAATATTTTTGAGCATTATAAAATAAAAATGCCTTAAAAATAAGTAGATAAATTAAAAAGTAAGCGATGGCAGGTTTAGAAATGAAGACATAGCTCCCGTTGCTGAAAATTGTCCGTAATTTGGTCTTTCGAATCGAATTATTTTTTAGTATTATAAAATTAAGTTGCCTTAAAAATAAGTAGATAAATTAAAAAGTAAGCGATGGCAGGTTTAGAAATGAAGACATAGCTCCCCTTGCTGAAAATTGTCCGTAATTTGGTCTTTCGAATCGAATAATTTTGAGCATTATAAAATAAAGATGCCTTAAAAATAAGTAGATAAATTAAAAAGTAAGCGATGGCAGGTTTAGAAATGAAGACATAGCTCCCCTTGCTGAAAATTGTCCGTAATTTGGTCTTTCGAATCGAATAATTTTGAGCATTATAAAATAAAGATGCCTTAAAAATAAGTAGATAAATTAAAAAGTAAGCGATGGCAGGTTTAGAAATGGAGACTTAGCTCCCCTTGCTGAAAATTGTCCGTAATTGGATGGTCTTTCGAATCGAATAATTTTGAGCATTATAAAATAAAGTTGCCTTAAAAATAAGTAGATAAATTAGAAAGTAAGCGATGGCAGGTTTAGAAATGGAGACGTAGCTCCCCTTGCTGAAAATTGTCCGTAATTTGGTCTTTCGAATCGAATAATTTTGAGCATTATAAAATAAAGTTGCCTTAAAAATAAGTAGATAAATTAGAAAGTAAGCGATGGCAGGTTTAGAAATGGAGACGTAGCTCCCCTTGCTGAAAATTGTCCGTAATTAGATGGTCTTTCGAATTGAATAATTTTGAGCATTATAAAATAAAGATGCCTTAAAAATAAGTAGATAAATTAGAAAGTAAGCGATGACAGGTTTAGAAATGAATACATAGCTCCCCTTGCTGAAAATTGTCCGTAATTTGGTCTTTCGAATCGAATAATTTTGAGCATTATAAAATAAAGATGCCTTAAAAATAAGTAGATAAATTAGAAAGTAAGCGATGGCAGGTTTAGAAATGAAGACATAGCTCCCCTTGCTGAAAATTGTCCGTAATTGGATGGTCTTTCGATTCGAATATTTTTGAGCATTATAAAATAAAAATGCCTTAAAAATAAGTAGATAAATTAAAAAGTAAGCGATGGCAGGTTTAGAAATGAAGACATAGCTCCCCTTGCTGAAAATTGTCCGTAATTTGGTCTTTCGAATCGAATTATTTTTTAGTATTATAAAATAAAGTTGCCTTAAAAATAAGTAGATAAATTAAAAAGTAAGCGATGGCAGGTTTAGAAATGAAGACATAGCTCCCCTTGCTGAAAATTGTGCGTAATTTGGTCTTTCGAATCGAATAATTTTGAGCATTATAAAATAAAGATGCCTTAAAAATAAGTAGATAAATTAAAAAGTAAGCGATGGCAGGTTTAGAAATGAAGACATAGCTCCCCTTGCTGAAAATTGTCCGTAATTTGGTCTTTCGAATCGAATAATTTTGAGCATTATAAAATAAAGATGCCTTAAAAATAAGTAGATAAATTAAAAAGTAAGCGATGGCAGGTTTAGAAATGGAGACTTAGCTCCCCTTGCTGAAAATTGTCCGTAATTGGATGGTCTTTCGATTCAAATATTTTTTCCATTTAACCAGATATTGGGCCGGTTCGGACAAATGGTGGACGCTTTTTGTGATTAGACCTGAATACATTTCAGCACCACAAGAATATTAATGTAATTTAATCTTACTTCAACTCCTTTGAATTGACTCAAATACTTTAATACGAGTACATATATTATAAAATGACTATCTTCTCTGTATACAAGTCTAATCAATATTCAAGAACTAGACAATTGACCCTTACCATGCACAGTTTCAGAGATTTTTCTAACGTTTCTGAACTGTTATAAAACGGTAGCTTGCGGACAAATGAAACGGAAAATGTATGTAAGCATTCTCAAAAACTAAAAAAAGTTCAAAATAATGTTTCCCTCAAAAAACACCCCCGCATTAAACACAGTACAGTCCCGACACGTCAACTAAGAGTTAAGTATCTTCACTCGCGACTATTATATTTATTCGACACATCAAGATGAGGATAAAAACAAACAATTAAGCTCTTTTTTTATTCCTAATATGTTAGTTGTCTTCTTATGTTGCTATTGTTTTTTTTTTTCTTTTGAAATCCTATCATAAAATCAATCGTAGAAAAGTCTGGTACACACATAGACTCATCAAATACGATTTCGTTTACAAACTGGCAAAAAAGTATCACTTTCAACGTTTAATCGTATTAATGTTGTTGTTAATATTATCATTGTAAACAAACAGCATATGTTATTGTATATGCTGTTTATATCTTTATGAAGTTTCATTGTCATTTGTTCATAAAAAAACTAAGATATGATTGTATTTCGCTGGTACATTCATACCACTATGCCATTTCCCTGTCGAAGTAGACAGAGTGCCAGACTTTCATATCTAAACACACGTCATTTTCCTTTTTTACACCCATATACGAGTACTTTTTTATACAATTCCTACGATTTCTGAGACATTTTTAAGTGTTCTACTTTAAACAATTCATACTTTCCTTGGTCTTTATTTATTGCACATTCGTCTCACATTAGCACTATATATTTTGTTTATTAATCGTTCTTTAGACATTAGTTCTACATGCCCAAACCATCTCATAGTACTCTTCTTTATCTTACTCAACACATTACTTAAGTTCACATTCATCGCTTATCACTTCATTCTGTATTCTATCACACACTGTCATCCTTTGTGGTTTGGCCACTGTACGCATTTCTACAGCATTTATTCGACTCCATTCAGTATTTTTTTACGTCTACGTTTCACTTCCATAAATCAAACTTGGTGCATAAATACTGTTTCAGGTTTCTTGTAGTTTTGGACATTTCTAGACCGACCAAGCATACCTATATGTTAAAAAACACTTTAACTGCTAGTAGCTCACTTTGTCGTAAGATCATCTGTATAGCAGTACCTATTGTTATATTAAGTTGCTTAACCCTTCCCTTACGGTGATAAAAATAATACGCGTGCTCCGGTGTTGGGTAGTGAGTACGCAATAAAAAATTTGCGATTTTAAATCGGAAAAATAAGAAAATTCATAGATAATCCCCTTAATTAATTATAATTGAAGTTAAAATTTATAATAATTGAGATTTATTTGCTGAAAACATTAAAAAACCATCTGAAAACATTAAAAAACGCTCACGGAACGGGCGTACGTCTAACCTATTTGCAAGCCTAGAGGCTACTAGTGGTGCGGAACGTCAGTCGCATACCCCGGCGCTTACGTCTTTGCTTGCGACGTTGAGACAATTCAGGTTCTCGCTATTCAGTCTAGTATGCAAGAGTAAGATGCGAATATAGTGTCGCGCTTCCCGCATACTATTCACCTATCGTCAAGACGAGGCACTCGCAGCGTTTAAATGCGAATTTGTTTTCGATCTTTACAAAACACCTCGATGTAGTCGATAAATTCTGATTATTATTAATATTATTTTTTAAATCAATGCGTAAATATATTATGGAGGAATACCTAAAATCTTAACCTTGTATTTATTATATTTATAGAGATATTGATGGTTATTAGAAGCAACGTGTAGAAGATACCCAACACAGGGAAGGAAAGGTTAAGTACCCAATTATGTGCTAGTTTTTTAACTTATTTTGATGTCACTCGAAAAAACTCAGTCGAACATATTTATTTTTGTTTGATCACTGGAAACCGAACAAAAATATCCGGCTGGATGTTACGCGTTCTACAACTAGACCACGAGCATCAAGTTATTCAAGATAAACTAGTGAATGTATAAATAAGGTAGTTATCAACATATAACTACCTTATGTCTACATTCACTGTTTTATTCTGTAGAAAAATTTATCTCAAAATCGCTCATGTAAAATAAAATGATATGGATCTTGGATCCACGTATTGCATCGATCCGTAGATCATCGCGTTGTTCGGCTGCAGGCTGGCCTCCCATTCATGGCTTCACGGATATTTGTGCTAGTGTTGTCGTGTTATTATATGGAAAATATCTTAATTTGCAATGCGATCGGGCCGCCAGCCCCGTCACGCGTTACGTCAGTCATCTTGTAACATTGTGCTGTTAATGCCGCCATCGGTGATCCTTGAAAATCTGGAACTGACGCCAAAACAATCGCTTCACTGGCAACGTGGTAAAAATATTTGAATTTCACTTTGTGTAAAATTTGTATGCCGCTTAACCTTAAAAATATCTTGTCTGGAATCGACAATGCTTCCCCCCCCTGACCTTAACATTTGGAACTGACTGATATGTATCACTTCACTCATATCTATCTATTCACTATGTTGCCGTCACCTAACATTCAAAATTTGCAGTACACTGAAATGTATCACTTCACTGGTATCCACAATGATACCGTCACCTATCGTTTAAAAGTTGGAACTAAATCAATGTATAGCGGGTTGTTTATGTTTATTTGTCGTGATGATCTTGATTTGTATTCAAATAAATATAGACTCAGGAATGCGGATATAAAAAGCGAAAGTGACAGCGGGTGATAAATAATAAGTCTTGACAGTTGAATGAATGACAATAATAATAATATGTTTATTTCTCGGCGTCCGAGTAATTTATACCAATGAGTGAATACATTCGCGATACATATCTGCCTTGCTCTAGCGCATGAACTGGCGGTAGGTTAATTATTTATATTTGGAGATGGCTAGCCAATTCGCAGACGTTGTAAATAGTAAATATTGTTGTTGTTCATAGTGTGTGACAATCATTGAATTCTTCATCGGTCATTGCCCCTGTATGTTTACTATCTGACAATAATTAATTTAATTTAATTGTGTTTAACAATTCACTTATTCATTTTGACAATTATTTATTTATTTAGGTAGGTATTCCTACAAATGTATACACACAATACAGATAATTTCTTAATAATGCTTACGATTAAAATCCCAATCACTCGTGTTCATTTCATGCACAGTTCAGTTATATCAGTGAACATGCAATAAATTATGTATATGGATAGAAAAATAATACCCATTCTTCCGTCAATTTAGCCTGCGCCATCCTAAAATCTGACAACGTTGATCTTATTATGTCCACATTTGATTCAGCTACCGTATTCATCGTCATTACCCTCAGGCTCTGACGGTCCACTAGTGAGTATATACCTCTCCTATGATCTTTTATCTCGTCTTATTCACAACCTCACCTGCCTAACTTGCAATCATCGTCACAATATTGTCCGTTCACCATTCATATGGTATTCTTCGATTTAGTCGTCTCGTTCAGTGACTTCATATTTTTTATTATATTGCTCCATCAGACCTCGTCTCGTCTCATCACAAGATCTGTCTATGGCCACTTCAACTTGACCACATTTTAACAATTTGTTTTTCAAATCTCTTAATCACTCATTGTTATTTTGTATTGTTTGGGTTTTGTGGGGATTAATAAAGATGATTGTAGTCATGTGTATTTTTATACTCCCGAAATAAAGACGGAGATCATGTCCAGACTATTCGACGGGAGCAGTCGAGCGCGGGTCTAAAAACTGCATCATTTAGCGCAGAAGTGCAACGTGCTAACCACGTGTTGATGCACTTAAATTAAAGAATATTATTTGCAATATTTTTATCTTAATCACTGATATGCAGCCTGTGCATCCAAGCTCCATAAATATCCGCTGTAATTCACAGATCCTCGGTACGCTGGTCTCCCGTTTCAAATCTGTCCAAGGATTAATGGCGCGTCCCACCCCTCTTCGTACAGCGTAGACCCTCAGGCCTGATACTGATGAAGATATTGCGGACGATGGATATCTGTAGTCACATCCACATCAGATGAGGCGTGGCCTCACTATACTGTAAAAAATCTGGTAGACACACGCGAGCTTCGTGCGTACTTACACTTGGATGATAAATATTCGATGTTTTATTTACTCCCTCAAACCTTTAAGTTTGCGAGCAGTTGTTGATTGCGTGATTTAATCTGTTAATCTTTTCATTATAAAAGTACTTAACGGTTAATTAATTTTGTACACGACGGTAAAAAAATAAATTATAGTATCATTTATTAAGTAACCTAACCCTAAACACACATGTTATATACAATGACCCTTATTCGAATGGGGTTTTTATTTCTGAAAACATATTTGAAATAGTATAGTACATTACACCAGTTTCCAAATTTGTTAGGCAGATAACGTCACACCAAACATTCCTATCACAACATACTTGCACTCCCCTCCCTTCCTTCGTATACACTCATCTTCTCATATCGTTCCTTCAGTTTCTCTTGTTTCTTGCTGTTCTTTAAATATTTCATTTATTTCTTACAATTATACTTCTCTTGCTTTAATCTACTACTACTTCTATTCAATTTGTCATCCAGCCTTTCAAAATCTCCAAACTCCCTCAGCGTACTCTTTTTAACTCTACTTTACACGTCGACCTTTAATTCGCTAGTTTTTTCACAGTCACATCGGTCTTGAATATAAACCTTTTTATTGAATATTAAAATCCTGCATCGATTTTCTTCCTATTCTTTCTTTGCCCCTTTCTTTGCCCCTTAGGCTTGTATATATTGTGTGAGCACTTCCTGTTTCTTTGACCTGTTTACGTTATGGAGACTAAAATAAAAAAATAATAAAAAATAATTGTTGTAGGTACCTGGAGACCAGCCTCGGAAAGAAAACATTAAAAAACCAACAAACCGACACATTTGCGACACTAGTGTTCAAGTATACATTTTTTTTTTTACAACTTAATGAGTTTAGGAGTAGTTGATATCTACCCCTTTTGCATACTTTTTTCTCAACCTTAGTAGCTTAAATATTGATGAACTGTAAGTATCGTTAATAATTGAGTTGTTATTCTCATTAAATGATGCGCACTAGACGTTTTTTTTAAGATCCTGTCATTACAAATATCCCTTTGTCTACCATTACTGATAGCAAACATATCTACCATCCATTGTTAAGTATTAAGAAAGTTTAAATTTTAAAAGCAATAAGAATATTCCTTGATAATGAGAGCAATCTCGAACTGGGACAGGGATAACATAAATATTTTTTTAATTTGTTTTATTTTTTCATATATTTTGTGTATCGGACGTGTAGCGTCACCCTTGTGTGTGTGTATTTGGTATGATGAGATAGACAATGCTGTGTAGATCTGGAGGGAAATTCACCCTAATATTTGTATATGTTCCTGTATTTGTATAATCATATGTTCTTGTTGTATATGTAAATGTTTGCTATATTATGTTATAATTATATGTAAATATGTATGTTTGTTTGACTCCGATCGCATTCGCGACCGCACTGGAAATAAGTGACTTGCCAGGCGAGGCGATCGGAGTAGATCGGGGTCCAGTCGGCGTAAGCAAGGCCCAAACCCCGAAAGTTGTTGTATTTCGCGGGCGATGGGCGCTTGTGACGGCCGACTGACCATTAATATAGAGGGCCCCCATATTTGGAAATCACTTCTCACCGATAGAAATACAATCTATCATAAAAAATCTCATCAATAAAAAAGCACCCGGCCCCGATAAAATCAATAATCTCACCTTGAAAAAACTTCCGAAAAAAGCCATTTACGCCCTTACTGCCATCTACAATGCCTGCCTTCGACATAAATTCTTTCCGACCCCATTCAAAAACGCCGACGTCATCATGTTCCCCAAACCGGGTAAAAGCCACATTATCCCCGAAAATCACAGACCGATCAGCCTGCTCCCGACTCTAGGTAAAGTGCTCGAGAAATTAATCCTCGAACGTCTCTCGACAGAAACATATTCACGCAACATCATTCCAGATTCGCAACACGGATTTAGGCCCTTACACTCTACCAACCATCAGCTTCTTCGCGTTGTAGAACACATAATCAAATCCTTCAGAGCCAAAGGCCTCACGACCCTCCTTTCACTAGACGTGGCGAAAGCCTTCGACACAGTCTGGCATAACGGACTCATATTCAAACTGCACAAGTCAGGTATTCCCCTCAGACTAGTGCAAATCATCGCATCATTCCTCGAAAATCGCTCCTTCTCCGTCAAAATAGACGGCATAAACTCATCCCCACGCCCCATTCTGGCAGGAGTACCCCAAGGTGCACTGCTGTCCCCTATCCTGTATAACATATACACGAGCGATATGCCTCAATTTTCACGCACACATTGTATCACCGCGCAATACGCTGACGACACAGCCTTCCTCTCATCATCGAAATATGAGTCCGATTCCCACGATAGACTGCAAGACTTCATTCCCATTTTGGAGCACTGGTGCACCAAATGGAAGATCAAAATAAATCCTTCCAAAAGCACAGCTGTCCGCTTCTCACGCAGATATATCGAACCCGTCAGAACTCTCAAACTCTTCGGCCAGAGCGTACCATGGACGAAACACGTGAAATACTTAGGCCTCACCTTGGATAGTAAACTCTCGTGGTACAAACACGCCCATAATATAAAATCAAAAGCTCACGGAACACTCAAATCATTATATCCCTTGATCTGCAAACACAGCAAACTGAGCCCGCGCACTAAACTCCATCTCTATAAAGCGATCATCAGACCTCAACTGACTTACGCCCTTCCGGTCTGGGGCCACGCGAAGAAATCAACTCTACATCACATTCAAGTCATTCAAAACAAAGCCCTCCGCATAATCTTAAAAGCACCCTACATAGTACGTAACTCTAGACTCCACGCGGATATCAAACTACATACCATCCCCGAACATATGCGCGCTCTGGCCGAGAGGTTTTACAGCTCTGTATCCTGTCATCCCAACCCAATCATAAAATCCTTAGATAACTACAGCGCCAACACCAGATTCAGACACACTCGCCCGAAATCAATATTACGAAACGCCCCTCCGAACCCCCACTCCTTAACCGTAATCATCCCCCCAAATGACCCACCGATCGTCACTCTGGATTCCCCTACATCGACAGCTCCTCCGCAAGACAGTTTACCCCCTTAGGCAACCACATTTACCACCTTCAATAAACATTTTTTACATTTTTAATATATTTATACAAGTCACACACGTCTCCTTATCCACTTAATTACCTATATATATTTACATACTATATTCACTTTCGTACTATATTTTATTCATAACCATTATTTTTCACCCATTCAATATATTCGTGTGTGACGACACAACTAAATGTATATTCTTATGTAATATTATGTATATACTATCACATTTATTTATGTATTTAATCGTTTTATAACTTCTCATAATCATTCATAAAATCAAAACATTTACCACAAACCTATCCTTTCCCGACTCCTAAAAAGATCCAAAATTTCCAAAATATCAAAACAGTCAGAACTTATCCGATGAAGGAGTAAGGTGTCCTACCATCGGACCGAAACTCCAAACAAGTTATCAATCACTAGTATTTGGAAATCAGTTCTTCATTGAAATATATTCTCAGTAATACCGATTTTACCGTGTTTTTACTCGAGACCCGCTACCCTACATCGACTACCTGAGAGGAATCTCTCCCTGCTCTTCTTCTTCTGCTGGATCTTCGATACGGAATTCGCTACCTCGATTCTCTGAGCGCTACGCGGCAACCAACCACCTATCTACTACAGTCTTTGTACCTGTCCGGTACATTTTGTTTCTTTTCTATTTTTTGTATTGCTTATTTATTATTATTGATATGACTTGTGTTGCATTGCACATTTTTGCACGCTTGCTTGAATATATTATTGAAACTATTAAATTGTATCAGTAGAAAAAGGTGTTTCAGATTGCTAGGCAATATATAGTACGAGTATTTTGTAGAATGCCAAAATGATCGTTCAAGAGTGGAAATAAATATGTTAAGCTTTTAATCAGTTTTTTTAATTATTTAAATAATAACAATCGTGTTATATAGTCTTAACAGTTAACATTATTTATCGGAAAAATATTCTATTTGTTATTGTATTAGTGATATATAATTGTTATTCGTTTCTACGAGTCATGCTATTTCTTAGCATTATGTGTTTATGTTGCTAGAACGCAACCAATCCAATACAAAATTGTTATTTGACTGGGAACACCCGTCATGTTTAAACAGCCATTTAAAAACAAAAAAATATATATGGGCACTTCGTCTTGAGAATAGCTGTAACATTTTACCTAGCTGCTTCAGTAACATGTTACTTTTGATTGAAAAATATCTACAGCAGTCCTACTTCGAGCAATTGTAAAGCTACTCAGTGTTATAAAGTAACTTGAACAACACTGAGTAGCTTGATAATAACAATTGAATTGTTGACGTACCGAAGATTTTTTTCAGATAATTTGCGGACTATCACTCCAAGTGATGAATATCTCGTTCGGAGTCTCGGTCCAATGGTAGGACGCCTTACTCCTTCATCGGATAAGTGCTGACTGTTATGATATTTGGTTGGATATTTTGGTTCTTTTTTAGGAAACGAGGAAGGATAGTTTTTTTTTAATTTTTGATGAATGATTATGAGAAACAATAAGAACGTTAAATACTTATATAAATGTGATGATATATAAATAATATTACATACAAATATACATAGATTCGTGGATGTGCGGTGTCACACACGGTTATATATATTAAATGGGTGTGAGTGAAAAATAATGGGGGTGAGATGATGGTGAGTAAAATATAAAATGTTGTTTGTATAGGTATATATGGGGAGACGTGTGTGACTTTTTAAAAATATTAATTCATATATATGATAAATATGGGAGATACATGATTGCCTATGGAGGAAAGCTGTTGTCTGCCCGTGGAGGTGTCGGTGTCGAGTACGGGGGGGGGGGCGTTCAGAGTGATGGGGTCATTTACAGTTGGGGGGCGTTCAGAGTGGCGGGGACGTTTACAGTTGGGGGGGCGCGGAGAATAGATTTCGGACGTGGGTGCCTAAATTTGGTGTTCGCGTTGGCGGACTATCACATAGGTCGCAGACTTTTATAACAGAAGTCGCATAATTGTATCATATACTCGTAGATCGCAGACTTTTATCATATATGTCGCAGACTTTTATCATATTCAGTCTCAGGCTTTTAAAATAGGACACAGACTTTTAAAACGAACAAACGAGAACACTTCTCGAATAATAAAATACTTTTATTCATTGGTAATTGATGAATTGTATTTTAGTGGAAATCAATAACATACAAAAAAGACACATAAAAAGGACCCATAAATACACAGGATTCATTAATAAAACAAGGTATATAAGAAGGTATATGCGATCAAAAAGTATTTTTTTATCAATTGTCGCAGAAACTAATAAGAATGTTATTTTTATCTATCCTCTGTTACTTGTTATAATCCATTTATCTCATTATCATTCAATAAGAGAACTCATTAGACTGTTATTAAACTGTAATTAATCAATCGTCTACTGTCAATTACTCCTATTGTATCGGGGCCCAACACAATCGGGTTGTAATTACCTTTTTGGTTTTATTATTAAACTGTTAGAACAGCATTCAGAGTCATCGCTGGAAATAGCTGACATTCCTTTTATTGATTAAATGGTTGTATGTGTTTGGCTCTGGTTATTTTATTTGTAGAATCCATTGTGTTATAATTACTTTTTTATACAACATTTAATCAAACCAGATTAACCTGTTACTTTTATTACGTACATATATACCATCACGCCGTCGCCTTGTCGGGGTAGGGAGAGAGAGGAAAGAGCGTCAGACTTACCCATCGCGAGACACATCTTTCGCGTTTCATATTTATTTATTTAACATTTTTATTGCAATACAATCAGGCGGTATTATTGCCAGGTGGCACTCTCTTCCAACCAAACAGACAAAAGTAAATTAAGCAAGTTACGTGGTCGCATAAATCATTCAAATGACTATCCATCCTCACGAAATCCATAAACATATACGTGAGCACATGCCCACGAACCCCACAAAGACGGTTTCTCTGACGTTTTCACTTCCTTCTTTCAAAATATTATTCACTTGATCCAACTTGGTCTTCCTTTACACACCTTCCACTCACATTTGCACTATATATTTATTTTGTTAGTCTTTCTCATTTATTCGTTCTACATGTCCAAACCATCGTATAGTGATCGTGTTAAATTCACAATCATCCCTGATTACTTCCTGCCGACCGATATCTTTAATCTTCTTCTACCACGTATTTTACTCACAGTATACTAGAATCCAAAAACATGTATAATTTTATTTAAAATTAAATTATTTATTGTAATTTGTTTTATCAAACGCTGTTTATTCCACTTTTTGTAACGGTATAACCCTACCGGTTTCAAGGCTTTCACCTCATCATCAGGGGAGCACAAACAAGGCTAGTTTATGTATTGTTTGTGCTCCCCTGATGATGAGGTGAAAGCCTTGAAACCGGTAGGGTTATACCGTTGACCGTTTACAAAAAGTGGAATAAATAGTTTTGGATAAAACAAATTACAATGTCTTTGAACCTCCACAATGTTAATGCCTTTACTATAAACAATGTATTAAATTATTTATTTATTTAATCCTTTATTTTATTGTACAATTTTATATTAATTCATAACTATGTGGAGATTTCTTCCTAACATCATATTATTGTATTATTTTATATTTTTAATTATAATATAAGAGAAATAAAGACCTCACATTTTCACCCTTGATGAGAGTCTGTTCTCTTAACGGTGCTATGTAAATTATCCTTAAAAACATGCATTACTTAATTAACAAAAACAAAAAAAACACAAGCAACAGTAATAAAATACAAATTATATTATATTGTCGATGGCCAGGAGAAGAAAATGGAAATGCGATATAAGTGAGATGAAAAATGCGCTATCTTCCTTGAGACGTAAAGTTTTTAATTGAATTTTTAAAGCACGTCGTTGATGGTGTAAGTCTTATATTTACTGGTAGCTGGCTCCAATGTCTGACAGCAAAGACTGCGTGAAAAGCCTGGAAAATGAAAAGATCTGGAAAAACCAAAAGGCAATCTCTGCCAGAGCGTAGTGTGAGACCGTAATCGGAGTCGCTGACGGCGTGTAATCGATTAGTATAACGTAGGACTAATTATTATAAAAACCATTTCTGAAATCTCTTACTGTATGGCAGAATATTAGGCAATGTGAGGTTTTTAAACTTAGCAAATTAATCAACTTTGGCTAAAAACTGATTCTGTTTACTTTATATAGTATATTTGTTTGTTTTATTTAGCAGAAGTCTTCCATGTGCTATGTTAAGGAAATACAGTCGAAAAATAAAGATTTTTTCTACTTTTATACACAAGAGTACTTCTTACTTCTTAGCAGTCTTCTGATATTTCTCTTTATGCAAAGGAAACTTTCAGAACAATGTCTCTCCATCTCGGCAATCCTGAGTTTTTTTACTGTCATCCTTATTTTTCCCCCAGTTTCTCCAGTTTATTTCTGTCAACCAACCACAAAATGGTTTATTGCTAGCGTTGTATAAAAGATTAACATAAAAGCTTTATACAAATTAAGCTTTGTTCAGCGATTCGTATGAGAAGACTAAAGCATAGAGGGCTGGATGATGTGACAAGGAACTGCCGTACACTGGGTGTTACTTAGATGCTGCTGAGAAAAGTATGTGGTGGAGGGTATTACGGGTGACTGAGACTTAGCCTGAGTTGAATTTTGCAATTTTATACGAAGAAAATAAAATGACACAAGACAAAATTGCAAGATGAAATAAGACAAGATGTGACTAGGAGAGAGGAGGGGTTATTGAAATGAAGGATTATGAGAGACACTTTGTTTATGTAGCGCTGTATGGGGTTTTCCCAAAATTTACATTCTTCTTGGCTTCGCCTAATGAATAATTTTGATACCTCGATCACAGCCTGCATAGTATTATCTAAATCATATTTTAAAAAAATCTATTATCTCGAATCGATTCCATAAATAGTCAATAGATAGAACTAAAAAATAATACAATATTGATGTATCGCCCATTGTCTGTAGCACATTCGATTGTTGGTCGGTATCAATGAGATCTTAATTATCTGAAGAGGCCTATTTGAATCAATATGGCACCGAAACGTTGGCATCCTCCTCGTCTAATGACATGTTATTATGGTTAAAATTATTGTGTGTACCATTTAGCACGTGTGGGTGTCCGCTTCATAGCCCACTGGTCAGTGGTGGATTGGTGACCCAAACTATCATATACTGCGAGCTTTTTTATTTCTTTTAAAATTTTTGTCAAATGATTTAATGCTTGAGTTGCTCGTAAATATACCTTTAGTGTACCTTTCAAGTCTAGGAATGATTTATCCCCTTTTCAATATGTGGTCTATACTTTTTGCTTAAAAACACTTAATAATACAGTAGGCTCTCGATAAGCCGGAGTTGTTATATTCGGGACAAAGAATCCGGTTTTTTTTTATATTTTGAATAATATTTCGGAATGATATACGACAATTCGGGATCTTTTGGTGCCCCCGTCAATCCGTACCTGGGTTAATGCGCCTTCGGGTAATCGATAATCTACTATAACAATAAAATAACAATTTGTAAAGGGCTGTTTAGAGATCAGACTCTTTGATTTAGTAGTATAAGGATATGAAATAAGTTGAATTTGAGGATATGAAGATAGTGACCGCGGTTATTAGATTAGAAACTTCCCTATATTAGAAACTTCCCTATATATTCTGTAAATATTAAACCGGAGTTTGCTCTAGTTGTCAATGTAGTGACTGTCAAGCCGCGTCATTCGCGCCTTTTTATTGTATTTAAATTTGTCAAAGACTTTTAACTCGCAACAATCCAAATTTAATACAACTATATATGTTTTCATAGCGTTGAACATGTCTGTTTTTGTGCTTGAAAACTACGATTCGCCGACAGCATTGATTTTCTGTTACTATTTGAAGAAAACTGCTGCAGAATTGCATCAAATGCTTGTCGAAGCTTACGGTGAGCATGCTCTTGGGAAATCACAGTACTTTGAGTGGTTTAAAAAATTCAAAAGTAGCGATTTTGACGTGAGAAACGAAGAACGTGGAAGACCGCCGAGAATGTTTGAAGACGCCGAATTGCAAGCATTGTTGAATGAGGATGACGCTCAAACGCAACAACTCACGGATCAATAAAATGTGACATGAGAAACCGTCTCCATACGTTTGAAAGCCATGGGAACGATCCAGAAGGTGGGAAAATGGGTTCCACATGAACTGAATGAAAGACAGCAAGAATCCCGAAAACCCGAAAAACCACTTGCAAAATGCTGCTCGCCAGGTACAAAAAAAATCATTTCTCCATCAAATTGTGACTGGCGATGAAAAATGGATATATTTCGAGAATCCTAAGCCTAAAACATCATGGGTAACTCCAAGCAAACCAGCGACATCGACTGCAAGGCCAAATCGCTATGGACGGAAGGCAATGCTCTGTTTTTGGTGGGATCAGAAGGGTATTATCTATTGTTAGCTGCTAAAACCTGGCGAAACCGTTAATACTGAACGCTACCGACAACAAATGATAGATTTGAACCAAGCATTGCTTGAAAAACGACCAGAATATCAAAAGAGGCAACGGCTGTATATTTAAAAAAAACGTATTTATTAAGAAAACTGCAAAATTCTTACTAAGGAAGACAAACTACAAATAAACCTATGTAAATATTCCCATATGTGATAATAACGCATTCGGCTTTAGGTGGAGTATAGTGACTGTTGATAGTTTTCATATAATATATTGTGTAGTCATAAATTTGATAAAAGCTCCCAAAAAGTGTTATCTTCTAGTGTTGAATATACAATTAAAAAAATTATGTTTTATTTATTATTAGGTGTTAACATAAGTTGTGTCCGTTTTTTTTTTCAAATTTAAAAATGAGCACCAAAAGTAAAACAAAATGGTAAAGGTTATACGTTATTCAAAAGAAAATTTTCTGCTCTACAAGATATTGTGTTTGCTTTTACGTTATATATATTATTTGATATGATTACAAGCCTTCAAAATGGAATGTCAAGTAGACGAAAGTGAGAATTTTCGACACCTTCTGTTCACGTTCAATCGAGGAAATAAAGCTACCAAAGCTGCTCGCGATATTTGCAAACTGTACGGTGGATATGCTGTGAATGAAAAGACAGCTCGTCGATGGTTTTTCATTTCAAAGACGGTAATTTTGACTTTAAAGACATGGAGCGTTCCGGACGAACAGTGGACTTCGATGAGGATCGCTTAAACCGTATTATTCATGAAGATCCCCTTCAAACCACCGTAGAATTGGCTGAGCAGATTAATTGTAGTCACATGACTGTATACCGCCATCTTAAATCAATGGAAAAAGTCCAGAAGTTCGGCGCTTGGGTTCCACATGTTTTGAGTGTAAACAACAAAAATCAACGTTCGACAATTGATAGACGAGAAAATTTTCTTTCGAATGACGTATAACCTTTACCATTTTGTTTTACTTTTGGTGCTCATTTTTAAATTTGGGAAAAACGGACACAGCTTATGTTAACACACAATATATCAAAAATGTATAAACATGACGACAAAGTGAAACAAACGTCTTTTCTAAGATTCAATAAATAAATTAATAGATTTGATTAATTTATTTATTATCTTACAAATGTATTGATAATCTGAATGATATTTTCAAACAAACTTCTGTACTGACTATTAAAATAAACGTGTACGTGGAAAAATACTGACAGAAGCTTTGAGTTTATTCTTCACACTTTGTCTTCTACGAAAATCAAGTTGATAATAGTTTCATTATATGGTTCAATAAAGTCTGCACTAATATCCTAAGTTCTGAAATAAATGACAATCGAAGCCATTTCCGCTAAGACGTTGTTACGATGATTTTCTTCCACCCAGAAATTTCAGGATCAAATTAACAAATTTACTAAAAAATACCATCAAAATTTTAAAAAGTTCCAGTCTGATTAAAAAATTCATCTGATAATACTAGAAGGTGTTAAACGCATACGAGTCATCTTACATCTCCATATATGTATTATTATTGCCAAATGGTAAAATTACGAACTGTGAGTTACGGACCTACTCCAATGGCTCGATTAATGGTGACGTAGATATTGTCTCCTGGCAACACTCGTCCGCTCTTCACATGTGCATATCACCAATTCAAGTCTTCTCCCTGGCTCCATCCCAACTCACTGTCTGCGAAGACTGTTGGGGTCAGCTCTCCTCGTCCTCAGGTTGTATGCTCTTCTGTCCCGTACTACGTCCCCCAGGCCGTGCCTCTGTATCAGGTTATCTTTTTACACCACCCATGAATTCTTTGGTCTTCCTCTGGTTGTTATTCGAGGAAGATCCATGGAGATTGCCTGGTTCACAATGTGATCGGGTGCTCTGCGTCCAACGTGCCCATACCATCTCAATTGCTTCTCGTCCATCTTGCTGTTGATGTCTGTAACACCTAGGCTTCTACGAATGCGTTAGCTTTTTATTTTGTCTCTTAAGGACACACTGACCATCTTAGCATGCGCATTTCAGTAGTTTCTAGTTGCCTAGAGTAAGAGTTATACATCGTCCAGCATTCTGAGCCATAGAGGAGTGCGGGTCTGACAATCGTTTGGTATACTTTTCCTTTTAACTTTACTGGCATTTTCGGATCACATAGAACTCCCGTCATTGATCTAAACTTCATCCATCCCACGCTAATTCTATGTGTTACGTCTGCTGCACATCCTCCATCGCTATGGATGAGTGACCCCAGATACTTATCCAAGATACCCAAGATACATATATCACCAATTCAAGTATATTAAAGAATACCATACAAAGGGAAAAAAAGAGTAATAAATTTAAAAAATAAATAACATCTAATCGTTTGAAGCCTTCGTCTAGAATCCGCGCCTGTAACAGTTTCATAATATAATATATTGTAACATAAAAGTTAGTTGTATTGTTACGTTACATGATTTATCACTTCCATATTGTTTTCAGTTAATTACACGTTAACCAATATTCTGAAGTCCATAATCGATAATATAGCAGCAATATTTGAAGATTTATAACAAATATTGTATTTCATAAGCCACCAGTGTACAAAGTGTGCGTCGGCTGAACCAACTGGGTCGTCATTTGTTATGCACTGCCATTTCTGATAAGATATCACTTTCACTATATCTAAAGCAATCTGGAGGTTTCATAGCCATGGTATCCTATCGTTCAATCAACCATAAGGACGTTTAAGATTTTATTCTTAAAAATAATAAACTAATATTTTTCTGTGTTGTTTATAGTTAAGGCATTAACGTTGTGGAGGTTTAAAGACATTGTAATTTATTTTTATCAAACACTGTTTATTCCACTTTTTTGTGACGGTATAACCCTACCGGTTTCAAGGCTTTCACCTCATCTTCAGGGAAGCACAAACAATACTAAATGCTGTTCGAACTGGTACCGATATACACGCTTCAACGGTTGGGGGCTGAGGGAGGCATGGGACGATTTCGGCCAAGAGCGGAGAGATTTTTGGGATATATCTGTTCACCAGATTCGAACCGTTCGATCCGAACATCTGGTGAACAGTTATATCCCAAAAATCTCTAAGCTCTTGGCAGAAATCGTCCCATGCCTCCCTCACCCCTCGGCCCACAACCGTTGAAGCGTGTATATCGGTACCAGTTCGAACAGCATTTAGTCTTGTTTGTGCTCCCCTGAAGATGAGGTGAAAGCCTTGAAACCGGTAGGGTTATACCGTCACAAAAAAGTGGAATAAACGGTGTTTGATAAAAAATAATATTTTTCTGTTAGGTCCTTATTTGTTTAGGCACTTTATTATAAAATATAGAATTTTCGGGTATATTGCCGAACGGCAATCTAACTTAACCTAACCCAACCAGCTAAGAATTACGCAAATTCGTGCAAATTGCTAAATGAAATGTAACAACTTACAATGATGTAATTATACTTGAAGTATTAAAAAAAGTAAAACGATACAATGATGTAATTATACTTGAAGTATTAAAAAAAGTAAAACGATATATTTTTAAATATCACCAAAACCTGGGAAAGAAGATGTAAAAGGACAACAAAATATGAACTATGTTAAAACACATTTTGGTTATTGAAGGTTTACCATTTGTAATTATTGGATATACATGCGGATTTTTTAAACGCGAAACTTTGTTCTGCCTATTGGGTACCACTGGATCACTTCGTACGTCGAACGATGGTCCGTTGGTCTGGGAGCGCATATCCACTCATTGCGTTTGCTGTGTCATCTGGTATAACCTAGCATGCACCTCTCCATGCTGCGTTATATTGCACCATTAGTACAGAAATAGTCAATGTTTCGTATCCATATGGTAAGGTGCATTGGTTAAGTGTCTTTCGTTTGAGACAGATTTGGTGATTGCTGTTGAAAATGTAGTCCATTCGTCCAAAGGAACTACAAATTAGAGTTGTCCTTCTGTTAATTTCATTGACAGTGCATTCCTCAAATGAAATTCTTTGTCGTTGGACATGTTCTAGCTGCATTCAATCCACCTGGATCGATGTGACATAAAACTTGAATACTACAATATTATATTTACCCAACTTTCATGCGTAACAAGAAAAAATATATCAATTATATTTTTTTCATAGGTATCCTTAATACCCTCGAACACTAGGCGAAAAATTTGCCTGTGTCGTTCGAGGGGAGTAGCACTGCGCGGGGTTCGAACCGACGACCTTTCGCACAGAAGTCCAGCGCGTTACCGCGCGGCCATGCACCTCACTTTTAAAAACAAGCTATTTAGAATTTTTTTTTCCTTTAGCAAAAAAGTTTTTTTGTGTATCAAATGTAAAATAAAATAAAAATTCAAATTAACAGTTTAATATTTTATAATCAAACTTGATTTTAGATAAATAAAATGCCCATTTATATATGTATAAATAGTGACATAGTATAGTAGAAGGTAACTGATGTACCTAAATATTATATTATTTAATTGCACTTTGACAATGGTCTAAATATAATAAATGAAGTGAGTAGTTGGTTTTCCTTATTTATCACTATCCACAGTATTAAAATAATCAACACGTTTCTTATCTGGTTTAACAATCTCAACTACGGTTCTGAAACTGTGTACATATCAATTGAACACGCTAATATTATATAATTATCCAAAAGATTTTTTACTTGAGCAGCATTTTTATATTCACCCACTGTATCATCATGTGGTACTCAAAATATCTGAAATGAAGATGTGAAGACATTGCTTTCGGTTTTCGGTACCCTTATTGAGCCTTCGAGCTTAAAACCACTGGTGTAAGCACGGAGCTTGCAATTCGTTATCACATGTGTTGGCAATAATACCGCTCGTAAAAAAGCAAAGGCACTCGCACACGTCTAGCGCGCCAACTATACCATAGTTAGACGAACTATTTTAAACACACATTTTTTTGTTGGTACTTTCAATTAATTGTTTCCTTGATACTGTAAACCCTTAATGGGAAACATGTATCTTAAAAACTTCACCACGGAGTTTGTTTCAATTGTAATTTATTTAATTATTCGGGTACCATTGGGAATCGAACCTAAAAACCCCGGGTAAAAGTCAAGCATGTAACCAACTACAGCATGGATGGCACCATTATATTTTATATGAATCCAAATAAACCATCCGTATTTAATTATTTTACATTTGATACATGTTTAACCAGATTACATAAATAACAAGAAAAAAAATGAATTTATAAATGTCTTAATAACATATAGGTATAATCTAATGACAACAGATACAATGATACTCATGTTTTCTTGTGAAGTGGCTCAGTTATGACTTCAAAGTTTCCAATCCTTAATGTATCCACACTGAGATACTACCATGATCAAAAAGTTTTAGGCCTTGATTCATAAAATCGAAAATACAAGTTTATTCATCAAAATCGATATGATCCCCTTCAAAGTACTCCCCATCGACTGCAACGCACTTACGCCAGCGCTTGATCCAATCCTCGAAACACCGCTGATACTCAATTTTCGGTATGTCCATCAGAGCCGTCTTCGATTTTTTCATGACATCCTCTCGGGTGCTGTAACGCGTTCCGTGAAGCGGTTTTTTAAGTCGGTTGAACTCACGACCACTTCTGAAGCGTTCGTGCCACCGAAAAACACTTCTCCAAAATTTCCAAGGTCTGCGGACCGTTAAACACAAAATTTAATGCAATCTCGTTGATGCACAGTTGATGCCATTTTCAAACTTGTAAAAAATCGAAAACACGCACAAAGGTATGTAGATGTACTCAGTACAGCGTAACTTTTACAAATGTCAAGCTATGACGCTGAAATTTGGAGGGAAGTGTCAATGATAGATGTGGTAACCTAACAAAAAAAAAAGAATTCCAATCGGGTGACTGACAGCGCCACCCGGTGGCCGGTCCTAAAAATTTTTGATCAAGGTAGTATGGTAGATGTCGGATAAATCATTCAACAAGGTTTTACTGTGTGCGAGTGACACCTATCTTAATAGTTCATTATTATATATGTGGTTCAAAGAATCTAATTCAAGGTTATTATTATGTTTAATCAAAAGTATTTTGAGTAAAATAATGCCATAAATGGAAGCAAAGCAATAATTTTACATAGATGTTTCAGAATCACTGGAATTTCACTCCCAACACAGTATGTCTCAAATGAAGTGTCTTGTGACGCTTGCCTTATCCTGCCCGAGGCGACTTGACGAAGATTTTTATACTTGACCAAGTTTAGATTAATTTAATGAAAGTCGGCTTGTGTATTTTTTTTTAAGTTGTTAGTGTTGCAAATGTGACAGTGGTCAAGTTCAGCGTCAACAGCTACAAGATTCTGTAAGACTTGCACCCTCATTGATTTGCTGTCTTGCTTCAAAAACTTACGTGACATTTTATATTTCTTTCCATACACCTCCACTTTCCAAGTCGTTGGTGATATAAAATAACATTTTGTTTATTTTCTGTTCATTTCTTTCTTCTACTTTTAATTTGTAATTTTTATTCTGACTTTTTTTATGTTTTTTTTTCTGTTTTTAAGTAACCTCTCAACCAACAGTTGCCACAACAATTGTAACTCCTGTCTGGTTCACCATAAGATATTGTAAGGCAATAATCCTTCGTGAAATATCAAATTCGAAAAAATGAAATTGTTCGTGTTATTTATGTGTCGTAAATAATCTAATGTACAAAAGGTCTAAAAATCTGCCGAGATCTTCATATTGTATTAGATTTTCGTTATATGCAATAAAACCTAGAATTAAACTAGGTCAAATGTGACCTTTGTGCCCTAATTGTTAAAACACCTGTCTTCCTGCCTAAAAAAATCGAGTTCAATACCCGTTGGTATTCAATTGTATAAAAAAATCCCAGTCCGGTTTTCACTTACGGCCAATATTACGTATTTTTGGTTGGTTGGAAGAGATTAAGTCTACCAGGTTATTTCTGTAAGTTTAATACAATAGAATACGGTGTGATGGTATGTACCTTTGTATACTTAGTGATCGAGCATCCCACTTATCATAGAAGAAATTAACGTGCGAGTGTATCCTTTATGTCACCATAAAAAATGGTCCGATGGGATGACGGGCGGCGCGCTATGTGTTCGGTATTATTGGGCGCATTCCACCCAACATTGACTGATCGCTGGACGAGCAGGAATGCGACTTATATGCTTCATTCCTCATGTCCGACCGGCAGTATTTCATGTGCTCCTTTTTAAAAGTCATATCCGCTTTACTCAATTGAGCAAACGATCAATTGAAAAAAAGTTCTTATGCCAACATTCCTTTTAACTAATGGGAGAACACGATCTTAATGGAAAAATATTAAAAAGAATGCAAAGTGTATTTATTTATATTTGATTAAGTATCGAACTATCTACAGTCATGCTAATTATTTCTTCTGAGATTGACTCGACGATAGTTCAAACGGAACTCGATTTGCTATGTAGTTAGTATTACTAAAAATATATATACTCGAATACATATTTTCGCGTATTTACGAATCATAAACGACCCCCGTGACATAGTTGGTAAGACGCCTGCCTTCAACTCGGTGGTTTCGGTTTAAATTCCTGTTGGAATCTAAATTTTTCTAAAAGGATTTTAATCTGGTTTTCACTTAAGACCTCTTTCACTTAAAGCTTATTTTATCTTTCTGGTTGTTTAAAATAGTTAGCCACATAGCAAACTATGTTGTATTGTTTATAACGAACGTGTTTTATAATACTTCAACACGGATAAATGTTACATAATATTATTTCCTTGCAACCGCTTCATCGTTTTTCATAGTGCTAATACATTAAATAATCAAAAGTTGCTAAACGTAGAATTTATACGTGATCTAGGTGTTTACTAAGATTCTCGTTTTTCGTTAGATTATCGTTAATGGTTTTCGTTAGATTATCGTAACGCACATATTTATACAAACACAAATTACTTACGGTAAAATAGTAAACCCTTTGTTGATTCCCAGATTTTTGTTCAATGTACTTGACAATTATTTACGCAATCGTGAATTAAGACAGAGCTCTTAAGACCATTATTACTCGCACACGGAATGACTTTGTTGAATGAATTTTCTGATATCGATTTTTACTACATGTGAGTGTATAAATTTAGGATTAAACTTTGTAGGTATAACTGAGTCACTATGTAGGGAAGTATGGGTAGCATTATTCATGTTGTTATTCATGTTATGCTCTATTTAGACATTATAATTGATTTTTCTTGTTATTTGATGTAATTGGTTTAAACCTGTATCAAATGTAGAATAAAATAAATTATTAAAAGAACAATTTATATAGCACCTTTCAGAGAGCACTCTCCTTAAGGACGCTCTAACTCGGGATTCGATCTCACCATTATTGACAAATAAAAAATATTACAACATAAAAATATATTATTTCGGTGTCAAGACAAGAAAGTCGTTGCTGCGGCCATTAGATTATGTTCTTTTCCGCATCTGCATGTGTTTAGAAAAATATATTTGGCAAGAAAATCACAAAAAAACTTATCAATGGAATACTGACTACAAAGAAACCTTTGTAGATTTACCAACATGTGATGATAACACAGTCGACTATAGGTGAGTGCAGCGTATACTCGTATGTTTAGAATTTATATTAAATCGTAAATTTTGATGAAACCTCTTCAAAACGAATGTCTCCGTTTAATATTCGAAATAACAAAAAAACAATTCTTTAGATTCCTGGGATTTTTCAGTATTTGATTATTTTGGATTATTATTGCTTCACTGTATTTCAATGCATTTATTATAAACCAAAATTTTACCAATGTGCACACTTTCGATGAAGATAATGATTACATTAATATGCAACCATAATTATTTTACAGCATACACCATTCATCACCGGTCGTATAACACTACTTTTGTATATTCGACCCTTTAACCTCAGTGGAATGTGTCTTCAAGAACACAGGCATTAACTTGTGTACACTTATGTCGAAAATCTCCCTATGAAGTTATATGTTGTCGTGTCTTAAATTATAGTTAAGTTTTGAATTTTTATCCTTTGAATTACCTAATTTTTGAAAGAGATCAGAAATTAATGCATGGATTAAATTAATGTTTTAAGTAAGATGAATAAAGGAGCTTAAAGATGGTTTGGACATGTGAAAAGAATGAACGACGGAAAATTTAAGAACAAGTATACTAGTCGAAAATTCAAGGTGAGCGTAGAAGAGAAAAACCGAAAAAAACGCGACTGGATCAAATAGAACAGATTTTAAAAGGAGGTGAAATGAGAAGTAAGAATAATATGAGACGAAATATATGAATGTGGAAGCATAAGATGTGTGTTTGGAAAGAAAACATGGGAGATCTATTCTTTCTGCCTACCTCGCAAAGGACATGGCATGATGACATGTATCTTTGTACGAATTACCGAAAAAATCGTATTTTGTGCCAAAGATTTATTAGCCAGTTGGTTGGTTCATTTGACATAATATTTAATTTATAGTCTTCTTTTTAAAATTTGGTACATTCTTGTATATTTTTAAGTAGAGATAAGAAATAAATCACACTCGGAGAATAATTTGCGAGACACTAGATAGAAAAAAAAAAGAAATACTCATATCTGAAATTAATAGTGAGCGACGAAGAGACAGACAGAGGAAATAATGAAAATAGAAGTTATTTAAAATTAAACTGAAGAAGGGATTACAAGTATAATAATTATAATAAAATAATTTTTACAGCGACGATTAGAGAGCACTCTTTTTAGGGGCGCTCCAAATCGGGAGTCTAACCCCACTATAATAGACGTATTAAAAATATTACAAAACAAATATATAAGTTAAGTGTAATGATAGAAGGTAGTGATTGCGACTATTAGATTAGGCACTTCCCCACATATATATATGCTCAGAAAAATATATTTCGTAAGAAAACTTCAGTAAACTTGCCAAGGGAACAACAGATGAACTACAAAGAAACCTTTTCTGATCTTTCGATATGTGATAGTAACACATTCGGCTTTAGCTGTAATGCAATGAATATATTATGATGTGTAGTGTTCATATACAATTATACATTTTGATAAAACTACCCAAAAATGAGTGTCTTGAAATACTTCCTAAAGTTACACGTGCCACCCATATCTCTAACACCTGGCAGTCTAAGATTATAAAGAAAAGGGCATGTATGAATGTGGAAATGGTAAAATCTTAGCGCGTGGATTGAAAGGCGTAGATATTTATCCTTTCTGTCTAGTCCAAAATGGGGATGGCGCGATAGTGCGTGGATTGAAAGGCGTATATATCTATCCTTTTTGTCTATTCCAAAATGGGCATGGCGTGATAGCGCGTGGATTGTAAGGCGTAGATATCTATAATTTCGGTCTATTCCAAAATGGGCATGGCGTGATACCGCGTGGATTGAAAGGCGTATATAACTATCCTTTCCGTCTATTCCAAAATGGGCATGGCGTGATACCGCGTGGATTGAAAGGCGTATATAACTATCCTTTCCGTCTATTCCAAAATGGGCATGGCGTGATACCGCGTGGATTGAAAGGCGTATATAACTATCCTTTCCGTCTATTCCAAAATGGGCATGGCGTGATACCGCGTGGATTGAAAGGCGTATATAACTATCCTTTCCGTCTATTCCAAAATGGGCATGGCGTGATACCGCGTGGATTGAAAGGCGTATATAACTATCCTTTCCGTCTATTCCAAAATGGGCATGGCGTGATACCGCGTGGATTGAAAGGCGTATATAACTATCCTTTCCGTCTATTCCAAAATGGGCATGGCGTGATACCGCGTGGATTGAAAGGCGTATATAACTATCCTTTCCGTCTATTCCAAAATGGGCATGGCGTGATACCGCGTGGATTGAAAGGCGTATATAACTATCCTTTCCGTCTATTCCAAAATGGGCATGGCGTGATACCGCGTGGATTGAAAGGCGTATATAACTATCCTTTCCGTCTATTCCAAAATGTGCATGACGTGGTAGCGCGTGGATTGAAAGGCGTAGATATCTATCCTTTCTGTCTATTCCAAAATGGGCATGACGTGGTAGCGCGTGGATTGAAAGGCGTAGATATCTACCCTTTTTGTCTATTCCAAAATGGGCATGGCGTGATAGCGCGTGGATTGTAAGGCGTAGATATCTATCATTTCTGTCTATTCCAAAATGGGCATGGCGTGATACCGCGTGGATTGAAAGGCGTAGATATCTATCCTTTCTGTCTATTCCAAAATGGGCATGGCGTGATACCGCGTGGATTGAAAGGCGTAGATATCTATCCTTTCTGTCTATTCCAAAATGGGCATGGCGTGATACCGCGTGGATTGAAAGGCGTAGATATCTATCCTTTCTGTCTATTCCAAAATGGGCATGACGTGATACCGCGTGGATTGAGAGGCGTAGATATATATTTTCTGTATATTCCAAAATGGGCATGACGTGATAGCGCGTGGATTGAAAGGCGTAGATATACGAGTATATCCTTTATGTCTATTCCAAAATGGATATGGCGTGATACCGCGTGGATTGAAAGGCGTCGATATCTGTCCTTTCTGTCTATTCCAAAATGGGCATGGTGCGATAGCTCGTGGATTGAAAGGCGTAGATATATATCCTTTCTGTCTATTCCAAAATGGGCATGGCGTGATAGCGCGTGGATTGAAAGGCGTAGATATCTATTCCAAAATGGGCATGGCATGATACCGCGTGGATTGAAATGCGTAGATATCTATCCATTCAGTCTATTCCAAAATGGGCATGGCGTGATACCGCGTGGATTGAAATGCGTAGATATTTACCCTTTCTGTCTATTCCAAAATGGGCATGGCGTGATAGTATGTGATATTATATATTCACTGTTATTAACTTCTTAGTTATTCGTTTACATTTTGTTTCATTATTTTGTTCAAAATAATTTAGAATAAAATATTCAACAATATTAATACCGATTTAATATTTTTTTAAATATATGTTTAGATTAAATCGAAAAATATCGATGCCTCAGCATTTAACACCCTTTGCAGCCTGCCAAGTTACAATTTTTGCAAGTTGATTCCTATTTTGTAATATGATATTTTTCGAAATCACTTTTGAAAGGGATCATTGTTTAAATAAACAGCAGAGGTTTTTCTTATATGAAATCAACGTTTCGATTATTTTCGTAGGAATGTCTCGAAAGAACATTCCAATTGAAATGAAAATGGTGCCAACAACATATGACAATACAGTTCCGGGTAACGAGACTTGCTGGACTGGAGGATTCTTCGTAAAGAATCAATATAGAATGACACGTATGACCAAAGGTGAATTCGTTACGTTTATTTCATCCGTCCAAATGTCTCTGGAATGTCGGGAAAATGTTAACTCGGTTAAATGATCGGATTCCGACGAATTTTAATGTAAGTTAAGCGTAACTTATACAAGCTTTCTTCTGTTTCCAATGGGATGTTCCGGTAACTGTTTAATTGGTTGTATAAATGTTACATTATAACCTTTTCAATATAACTGTATCCTTACATATCCAGTAAATATGGAAAAAAATGTATACAAACAGTAATGGTTCTTCGACAACGGGAACCCTATTCCCAAATCGTTCTTTATGTTTCTTTTTATTTATTTAAATTATATATTATAAGAATAAAAAATTAATACAAAGATTCCGCAAACTCTAGGGTTATCAGCAAGTATCTCTTTAACTATATTTTTTACAATTTAAATACTTAACCGAAATAAAAATATCGAAGTATATTTTTGGTTAAAAATATGTCATTCGATTTTTGAATTTAGAATAAGTTTTAAGTCATTGCATCTTTCTTTTTTTATTATTTTATACAAAAAAAAATACTTTGTATCAAACTTTAACTCAGGTTTTTATATTATTTAATAAAAAAATCATTTACTATCACGGCATTTCACTTTCGGGGTAGGCAGAGAGGACACATATCCTTCGCCTCTTCTACATCCATACACCTTATGCAACTCCCGCGATTTCTCTGACTTTCTACGTTTCTTTCTTTCATAATATATTTAACTTGATCCAACCATACTTACTTTGGTCTTCCTCTACCACGCCTTGCTCTCGCATTTGCTCTGTTTATTTGTTTTGTTGGACTTTCTTCATTGATTTGTTCATTATGATAAATATATTTTTATTAAATCATTATTTATTTCCTATATCCTCATCTACAGGCAATATAAGTTTAAAAAACTAGTTATGAGACGGAAACATTGTCTTGAGTAACAATCAGTTTGTCAGTTTAGGACCTTGGTAGCTTAGTAAGTAAGACACCTTTCTTCATACCCGGATATAGCGGATTTGATTCCGGCTGATACTCATTTATTTTTTTAAGTATTATAGTATGAGTTATATTTTCACTTCAGGATTTTCGACTTATTTCTAGTTGATAATAATAGATTCTCAAATGACAATAAGCCCGTTAGGTTTTAATGTGTACAGTTCAAGCCTAATACATACGCCCGAAGACTTAAAAAATCCTTGAAATTTATCGCGATTCAAATATTTTTTGATAAGTTGTTTAATTTCTTTAATTACACCATAATAATGAATAAATTCAATTTCATTATCACCTTCTTAGTGTCATCATAAATATAAGGATGCTTTGAATGCCTCTATCCATGTCGGTCCATAGTCTGGCACTTCACGTCCCTCGAAGACGTGGCCTAACCAGCTCCGAAGCGATTTGTCTATTGTTATAGTTTAGGTAATTGGATCGAACTTACTTGTCCGAGGCCTGTGAGAAACCCTAATGACAGCCCTTTCTGAAGTTTTATTTGTGAATATTTGCCTCTTTCAGACATCCGAAAAACACTACCTGAAAAATTCACATGTATGATATTCTCGTTATCATGTGATCTCACAGGGATAATAATTTGAATACACTTCTATTATTATATGACTTTCTTTGTGCTGGGTTTGCCGCTATGTAGAAATATTTTCCAACCAAAAAGAAAGATAATAGAGTTACCTTATTTAAAAATCAAACTTTCTTCTTCTCCCTGGCTCCATCCCAACTCACTGTCTGCGAAGACTGTTGGGGTCAGCTCTCCTCGTCCTCAGGTTGTATGCTCTTCTGTCCCGGACAACGTCCCCCAGGCCGTGCCTCTGCATTAGGTTATCTTTTTGCACCACCCATGAATTCTTTGGTCTTCCTCTGGTTGTTATTCGAGGAAGATCCATGGAGATTGCCTGGTTTACAATGTGATCGGGTGCTCTGCGTCCAACGTGCCCATACCATCTCAATTGCCTCTCCTCCATCTTAGTGTTGATGTGTGTAACACCTAGGCTTCCACGAATGCGTGAGCTTTTTATTTTGTCTCTTAGGGACACACCAACTGATCATCTTAGCATGCGCATTTCAGCAGTTTCTAGTTGCCTAGAGTAAAAGTTATACATCGTCCAGTATTCGGAGCCATAGAGGAGTGCGGGTCTGACCATCGTTTGGTATACTTTTCCTTTTAACTTTACTGGCATTTTCGGATCACATAGAACTCGCGTCATTAATCTGAACTTCATCCATCCCACACTTATTCTATGTGTTACATCTGCTGCACATCCTCCATCGTTATGGATGAGTGAACCAAGATACATAGAGGAGTCATAATTTGGTAATGTTTCTCCATCCATTTGCATTACGGGAGTAACAGCATTTGTGTTCTCGAATAGTAGGTACAGATACTCTGTTTTCTTTCTGCTCAGTCTCTATCCATTGTCCTCCAAGATTTTTCTCCACCTATCCAGACTATTTTGCAGGTCTTCATGTTTTTCACTTATTAATACGATATCGTCTGCAAATAGTAGGATCTTTAAGAGACTGTTCATTTCCTGGTTAGTTAATAGTCCATGACTAAGATGAACAGTAGCGGACTGAGTACCGATCCTTGATGTACCCCCACCTTTACAGGAAATTCTGGTGAAGTTCCCGAAGTGCACCTCACTTCCCGAAGTGCATCTCATTTAAAAATCAAACTGCAACATTAAAAAAAATAGGGTGCTAATCTTCCCTCATAAAGATATAGTTTTACGATGTGTATGTCTCAACAATGGAGAAAATAAATCTTCTCATTTTCAAGACCATGATTCACTCATTGTCTCGAAGGTAGTTTAGTATTTTTAGGTTCAACGGAAAAAATATATATTTAGATGTTACTTCATTATGTAAATCTGTTTTCTATATTTTTAGTTTATCTGCAACCGTTCTTCGCAAAAAGAACGCTAGCTACTCTCGATCGAACCGTTGTTTTGGTCGTTATCAATGGTAATCGGCCTCCCAGAGCGACCAACATCTTCGAGTATCGTATCACCATTACAGTTTCTTTAAACCACTCCTGATACACACGATCGCTTGCTGCATCGTCGCACTACACACATCGTTTGTTTTTTATTTGTGTCACATTTTTTCCTTTGCGATAGTCCATAGTTACGGCATGCATCAAGCACCGAAAAAATAACTTATTTTTTATCCATCTTCAAAATGACGCAAAAACCCGATCAAGTTATTTGGATAAACATTGGCCGAATAAATACATTCAAGATGTTTAGAATAAAGTTAGCAATGAAAGTAATGCCCTTGCAACATTTATTTGTGAAATATGAAACTACTCTCTGGACAACCCAATATATTTTTTTTATTCCAATCTCTTCAACATGATCAAAAACACTTGTTAAGGACTAGACAACGGCGTTCTTCTGACATTCAAGCCTTTTGTTCAACCCGATCTCGACGGTACAATAGTGGCTTGAGAAGAGCAATCAATTACCCGGCCATGTGTTGAACCGTTATGCTGCAAAATTGAAAAGTCGCCCCACGAGACTTGATGTATTGCAGACTGCGCCATATGTTGATCGTCCAACCGCCACGCGCCGCCCAACGCCCCCGTCTTTGTATGTGGACCTTCGATTAATATTATTAATCATACGTAGGTAGTAAATCAAAAACTTTGGGATTTCGTCTTCCCGAGATGATTTATTAATTTATTTAGTCATTTTATTATTGGGTGTACAAATAAGTCACCGCCGTTTGACAAAAGTTGGCGCCACCAGTAAGTTATGGTTAAAATTGTCAGATGTAAAATGTCATTATCGTAAGGTTGGACATCTGTCAACAACATGACCTTGAAATATTAGTGAATTTTTATCAGTATAACATATTTTTTTGTGTTCGAAAATGTCAAGTTTTGAGCCGAATAAGCGTCATTTGCGGGAACTTTTGATTTACTTCTTCAATTTGAAGAAATCTGCAGCTGAGGCGCATCGATTGCTTGTAGAAGCATATGGTGAGGCTGCCTTAAGTGAGAGAAGTTGTCGTGAGTGGTTTCAAAAGTTTAAGAACGGTGAATTTGACATCGAAGACAAAGAACGTAGCGGAAGGCCGAAAGTGTACGAAGACGCGGAATTGGAAGTATTATTGGATCAAGATTCGTGCCAAACGCAAGAAGAACTTGCACTTACATTAGGAGTGACTCAACAAGCAATTTCACATGGGTTGAAATCATTGGGAATGATTCAAAAACAAAGAAATTGGGATTCATATGAACTGACACGGAGAAACTTTGAATGCCAATTTTCCACATGTGAAATGCTGCTTGCCAGGCATAAACGAAAGGGTTTTCTGCACCATATAGTCACTGGTGATGAAAAATGCATCCATTATGATAATCCAAAAAGAAAGAAATCATGGGGATCCCCTGGTCATGCTTCAACATCTATGGCTAAGCCAAATATTCATGGAAAAAAACTCTTGTTGTGTATTTGGTGGGATCAGCTTGGTGTCGTGTATTATGAGTTGCTCAAACCGAACGAAACCATTGCTGGGGCTGTCTACCGAGCACAATTGATGAGATTGAGTCGAGCACTCGAGGAAAAGCGCGCCCACTGCTACTCCAGACACGACAAAATTATTCTCCTGCATGATAATGCTCGTCTACATGTTGCGGCGCCGGTCAAAACCTTTTTGGAAACAATCAATTGGGAAGTTTTACCCCACCCGCTGTATTCACCAGACATTGCTCCTTCTGATTTTCACTTGTTTCGATCGATGACGCATGACCTGTCTGAGCAGCACTTCACATCATATGAAGATACCAAAAATTGGGTCGATTCGTGGATAGCCTCAAAAGATGAAGCATTCTTCCGACGCTGTATCCGTATGCTGCCAGAAAGATGGGAAAAGGTAGTGGCAAGCGATGGGCAATACTTCGAATAAAACATGAGGTTCCGTTCTTTCACAATAAATGCCCAATTTTTGATAAAAAACGGCGGAAACTTATTTGTACACCTAATATAAAACTGAGTATTTTTTATTGTATTTATAGAATTCATCCTGCTGAGAGTGCTTTGTGCACTAAGTACTTAAAGCAGTATTAAGTGCACTATTAACCTTTACAAGGTCAATGGTGCAATAAGTTATATGTTTTCCAATAAATTAATCGTTTTATCTTAAAAATTATTGTGTTCAGTGTTGTGGTAGTGCCAGCCTTGAAGAATGCGGGTGGTAAAAGCTAAATAAACGTAGTAGAAATGTGTACCTTGCGTATAATCTCTGGTAATGCTTTTTTTGGTAAAGATGTATCGAATTAAGTATTGTATAACTGTTTGTTAGAGATGGACGTTGTAAAAAAAAATAATGAAGGAATCTTGTGACGGTTTGGCCACATTGAAAGAATGAGCTGCGAAAGACTTTCGAAACAAACGTAGATGTATGAAATTAATGGAGAGCGTGATAAAACGTGAAGCATTTAGGCGGTTTTGTCTATTTAACCAGTTTTTCTATTAAACCGAAACGGCGAGGTATTGAGTGGGGTTGGAGAAACAAGGAAACTCCTAAATAGAGTTGCCCAACAACGATCCAGTTAGATAGGTCATAACATCAATCACCCAGGCCTGCTTCTTACCATCGTCGAGGGAATGATTGAGGGCAATAACCATAGAGGCCGCCCTAGATACAGCTACATGGACCGGGTGATCCGGGATGTGCGCTGTGGCAGCTACCAGGAGATGAAGAAACTGGCGGATGACAGAGATGAGTGGAGGGATCGAGTGCTTGGTGCAGACCAATCCTAGGATTTTAACCCAGAAGAAGAACCAGTTGAGTGTTTTATGATAATATGTGATGTGATTGTTCTTTCTTAGGTTGTGATGAAGCTCACATTCGTACTATCTAACCAGGTCCTACATCATGTCTTAATTTGCGTAGTTCCTACACGCCTCCAGGAAACGCATACAGTGAGTGGTCCATAATTTGGATCTATTCGCATTCACAGAAAGGCGACTCTGATAGGCTCATCTTATGCATATCATATGAAGTGCGACCCACTCTGCATCTGATCCTTTTCCGAGTGCACCACTCCTTCAGAGGTAGAGAGTTCAAAACCCAGCAACTTCACCGCCGGATCGCTCACTATTTGTCTGTTTTTATGGCATACTCCGTCAATAGGGATGAGATTTAAATACGAGGTATATCCAGAAATAAAGTGTACTGAGGCTCTCACGACCGGATGGATTTTATTTTCGACATGTTGGCTACACTTCCGTGTAGCCTGATCCTTCTCCTCCGCAACGAGACCGGTTCGAGGTTACGTTGAGAAGTGTCGACGCGACAACACGTTTCGTGAAAAATGTCAAACCAATCTCCCGCCAAGTGCGAAATTTTGTAAAAAGGCAAGAGTTTTTGAGGCGCTGCCAACTCCATGGAGATGAATTTCTCCGCTCCATCGTTACTGGAGATGAAACTTGGGTTGCACACTACACGCCTGAAACCAAAATGCAGTCTCAGCAGTGGCGTCACACCTCTTCACCCTCCGCCAAAAAGTTCAAAACCACAATTTCAGCCAAGAAAATTATGGCATCCGTGTTTTGCGACTGTCAAGGCATAATTTTAATTGAATATATGCCTCAAGGGGAGACCATCAACTCTGCAAGATACTGTGAGACCCTAAAAAAATTGCGGAAGGCGATTCAGAACAAGAGGAGAGGCATGCTGACAAAGGGAGTCTGCCTGCTGCACGAAAATGCCAGACCACACACAGCCAACGCCACGAAGGAACTGCTCGCCTCGTTTAAATGGGATGTCCTGAACCATCCCGCGCATTCCTCTGACCTTCAGATTACTATCTCTTTACCTCCCTGAAGCTGCACATGGGTGGAAAACGGTTTTCAACCAACGAGGATGTGAAGGAGGAGGTGGTGAAGTGGACGGAGGAGTTGGCGGGAAACTACTTCGAGGAAGGCATCAAAAAGTTGATACCCCGCTTCACCACCTGCATTGAGAGGAATGGCGACTATGTCGAAAAATAGCTTACATATGTACTACGATAACCACGTAATTTTTTTGTTGAAATAAAAAAAATTGTAACCTACAAAAATTCAGTACACTTAGTTTCTGGATATGCCTCGTACTTGCAATTATTTTCTATGAATACTTCGTTTACCGCTTAACCTTTAAATAATTCGTCCCAATAATGTTCAATCCGCCATTTGGTTCGACATCACTAATAAATTTAGAGAAAGTATAATAACATAACAAGAACAGCAACAAATCGTCGAGTGAGCCCTTGTAAGATGCCGCAGAATGTGCAACAATAAGAAGTAATGGTCCATACACAATTTATTATCTGTGCAGCATGCAGATAAGCATTGTAATTAATCAAAGGGGTCTTTCTTGCTACTCCGTGGCAGAAATAAATCCGTAGATATCTGTATTATGCCATCTGTGTGCTCGATGCTCGCTTTGAGAACTCTCCTCTTTTATATCGCTGCTTATTAGATTCGTATCGCTAACTAAACGTTCGACGAGTAAACAGGAATGGATTTTATGATTAATAGAAAATATTTAAAAACTTAATCGAATGTTTCTTCTTCCTTCAAAGAACTTTTCCATTCATATATCGATTGTTAAATTTTGGTAGCCTAATATCATAATTGAAACTTTGAATTGTCAAGAATTTTTATTTTTTTCAATTGGTTTCGCTATATTGACTCATATAATTACATAATGTCTTTAATTTGGTGGTAATAAGTAATAAGACATATCAGTTACTCGTATAAACGATTTGATTCAATGTAAATCATTTTGATTTTTATAATAAAATAAATAAAACACTTATTTTTTATTTTTTTCAATTGGTTTCGCTATATTGACTCATATAATTACATAATGTCTTTAATTTGGTGGTAATAAGTAATAAGACATATCAGTTACTCGTATAAACGATTTGATTCAATGTAAATCATTTTGATTTTTATAATAAAATAAATAAAACACTTATTTTTTATTTTTTATTCACCACTGTTTTACTTTTCACTACCGGTTTCAAAGACTTCCGTCTTCTTCGTCAGGTGAAGATGAACTTAATTATGTCTGAATTTTGTTTTAATTAATAAATAAATAAATAAAGGTTTATTGATAGCAGCATAGTATGTACATAATACATTTAGACACATTTCAAGAACACATTAAAAAACAGAAGCTATCAAAAGGTCTGGGTTCATCTAATAACATCCCCCCGGCTAAGATACACCCCACCAATATAGGGCGAGCCCAGCCACGGGGACACCAGATGTTTTTCAGCCCACACCTTTGAACACGTAGAACAAGAAGATAAAAAAAAACAGAAAATAAATAGATAACAAAAAAAATACGAGTACATTCAAAAGAGAAGACGTTAAAAGGTCCGGACTCATCCCACAAACATTCCCCCGGCTGAGATACACCCCACCAATGTAGGGCGAGCACGACCGCAAGGGCATCAGGGGGCTTCCATCCCACACCCCCGCATATCTAGATTTAAGAATAAATAAAAAAACAAAAACGTATGGCAGAAAACCAAATAAAAAGTAAACCCACATTGAAATAGGTACAGAAGGGGGGAGGGGAGTAGTAGTTAATAAGGGCAGGGGAGTAGGTAGACGTCAAAAGGATGCCTAGTGAACGGGAAACATATTAAGCAGAGGACTATTATTGAAATTAAGTTGGTTGTTTATAATGTTAAGACTTAATTTAACTTTTTTTTAATGTCCAGAATTCCTAAGTTTACCAGTTGCTATCCTCACCGGCTCAGGTGCACAAACTGCAAACCACGATCGATATCAAACGAATGGGCTTTTTTTTTCAATTAAGTAGTTGGCGAACTCCGAAAAATTTTCAAAGTTTGTTGTTGTCTTGCCTATGTAATTTTTTAAGTGTTTTATTTATTTTATTAAAAATTCATAAACATGACACCACAAAGTGAAACAAACGTTTTTTTCTAAGATTTTATTTATTTATTTTATTTTTAATTTTTTAAATTTTATTTTATTAGGAAAACATACAGTGTTTATGTCGGTATTATTACTGATATCTATGGGTTTCGAAACACCATTTAACAGTTTTCGCATATGGTTTCACACTTAATTATGTTAGGAGATTGGTAAGAAGGTAGTAGGTAGGCTTTAAGTAATGCTGAAAACTGTTAACCAGGAGACAGTCAGGGGTGAGACAGTCAGAGAGAGGCAGTCAGAAAGATCCAAGAAATAAATCATTTTTTATAGTTAAAGCATTAACATTGTGGAGGTTTAAAGACATTGTAATTTGTTCTATCGAACACTGTTTATTCCACTTTACGTAACGGTATAACCGTACCGGTTTTAAGGCTTTCACCACATCATCAGGGGAGCACAAACAAGACTCTTGTTTGTGCTCCCCTGATGATGAGGTGAAAGCCTTGAAATCGGTAGGGTTATATACCGTTACATAAAGTGAAATAAACAGTGTTTGATCCAACAAATTACAATGAATCATTTTGTGTTCGACGAATAAAAAAGAATAAATTTTATGAATTATGAAATATGTTACTCATACAAATCGTTGGAATGATTGTAAATTTATTTTTAAACACTGTTTAAAAAATCGAATGTATTGTATTTTTCTTATAACCGCATGAATAAATGAATTAAGAAATTTTTGTGTGTTATTGTATTACGCTTTAGTTGTGTATAGTACAACCTGATGGGTTTATTGCCATGGGACAGTTTCTTTTTATCTGAAAAAAATATTACTGAAATAAAACGGGGGATGATATTGTTTTTAATTTTGGTTTTCTTCTTTCTCTAACTACGTACGATCAACTCTTTTGATCCTTAAGTGACACGTCCTCTATTTTGAGGTTTTTCATGACAATTTTTACTGTTGACAGCAATACGGAAACTGACCTCACCGTTTCCCTTTTACAACTAAGATTTATTAAAAAAGACAACATAGTTTACTACTTTACGGTATCTACTGTTGTCGAATTCATTATTGACAGCTTTAAAACATTTTGTGTTTATATGTTGTGGCATATAAATGCCATAACTTGTAAAAATAGAAAATCTTTGAAAAGATGGTGTATTTTTGCGATAATTATGTATTGTACATCATTTGAATAATATTATCCCACTCTGTAGGAGAAGATGAGCTGGAATTCGCTGATTGGACATAAATAAGCAGAATATATTGGTAATGTCTCCTCGGATGCTTTGAGTCGACAATGAAACGTTTCATTATGCATTTAATGATGATTTCTTATCTCGGTTAACAAGATCGCTTTTCTGAATTGCCTGAAATGTTAGTTAATGCACGATCAACGGAAAATTCTTCCTTTTAAACTGGCATTAAATGTTATTAATTATATGATTATGTTTGAATTAACATTATTTTTTTTGTTGTAACGTGCTTGTATAGAGACCTTCTATTATCTAGAGACCCTCTATTATCCCCTATACGCCTAAGCCCATCAAATTTAAAATATTTTTCTTCCAGAAAAACCAGTTTTTTACGCTATATTTTCCTCCACCCCCTTAATTTATTCGAGTAAAAGGACTTAAGAAATTTAGGGAAGGTTCATTTGCAATAATTAAGAATCAACGTTGAACACTTGATCTCCTTGACAGTCAAGTCCAAGAAGGCATCTCAAACCTGTTAAATTGAAAACATATTGGAGTTCGAAGGCGCACGCTGTGAGAAGACGATAGGATATATAATAGGGAGTGAGGTGGTCGCAAGGACGCCTTCATCCTTCAGTGGATAAACAACGGCTGAAGGTGTTTATGAGATGAATTATTTAAAATAACGGTTCCCAAACGTTTTCACTGTCGGACCCCTTGGCAATTGGCTTTATTGTTACAGACTCCCAATTAATATAAATTGACTATGTAATTTTTTACGTTTTAAATTGAATTGAAAAAATTAAACAATACTTTTTACATATTATTGAAAATTAGCTAATTTGTGTAATAAATTTATATATTTTCATTTCGTCTTAATACGAAGGACGATACTGCTTTTTTATTATAATTTCATTGATGTCGGGGTCAATGTTGAATAGTTTTATCAATAAATCTGAATTCACCTTCTACCCGTTTTAATATGTATTTTTTATGTGGACGACGGTTGAAAATCTTATTAAATTGTACATAAAGCTGTATGCGATATCCGGATATATCCTCTCTTTGAAATGGACCAAAAGTTGAACGAATATCTTTGAAGATTGTCTTTTGAGATGAATCACGTGAAATCTCCTTGTTTGTTGATAGGAACCTACCAACAGTCGTGTAATGGCCATCAGTAGAAAAATAAATTCATTCCAGCTAGTTGCATGCGTGAAGAAGACATTTTTAGTAATTTCTGGAAGAGGTCGCGGAAAATGAAAGAATTCTATATATTGAGCCGTGTATCATATTCCCAATATATACATTTTTGCTGAACTGAGCGAAAATCTGCTCAAATTAGCCGGCTTACACTACAGAAAACGTTTATTCCACGATATAGGGCTAGTTATATAGCATGGAGTAAATATGTTAGATTTTGTTCTAAGACTGATGCTGGTACCTAAGAATTTAATTTAGGAAAGAGGGCTCGGGTTAATGTTTATTTATTTACAAAATTAACGACACTTGTGTATCTTACATAATGCAGTAATAATAAAAGCATAAGATAATATAAGTTATCTTTCCAAATAAAAAACTTTAAAAAATAGGATACACATGTTATATCATTCAAAATATACTAAACACAACACGGGAAACAAAATTTTAAAAACATCACTCAGCAATACAATACTTATAAAATATAAATTATAACTTTTAAATCTCTCGATGAGAAATATAAGACAAGATACAAAAAAAAACTTGAGATTAAATAGAATTAGATTAAAAAGAACCAGCCCCTAAGTCGTCAAAAGACATCCCAACCCCGTCATAAAAGCCCTAGGACACTACAACGCGAACACTAAATATAGGCACACGCGCCCGAAATCAATATTGAAAAACACCCCTTACGAACCCCCCCTTAACCGTAAACGTCCCCTTAAATGACCCTCCGGTCGTCACTCTGAACACTCCCCCGTACTCCACCCGCCACCGACACCACCAACGGCAGACAGCCTCCCTCCATAGACAACCGCGTACTTCCCATAACTAACGTCTATGTATTAATATTTTATAAATAGTCACACACGTCTCCCCACATACCTATATATACAACATTTCATATTTTTTATTTTATTCACCATCATCTCGCCTTCATTATTTTTCACTCACACCCATTCAATATATTACCGTGTGTGACAACGCAAATCCACAAATCTATGTATATTCGTATGTAATATTATTTATATATCATCACGTTTATATATTTAACGTTTTTTATTATTTCTCACAATCATTCATCAAAAAACAAAAAAAAAAACAATCCTTTCCCGTCTCCATAAAAGAACCAAAAATTTCAACCAAATTACATTAACAGTCAGAAATTATCCGATGAAGGAGTATGGCGTCCTACCATTGGACCGAGACTCCGAATTAGTTATCCACCACTAGAGTCGTCAAAAATATTCACCAAACCAATCATAAATCACAACGTGCAACTGTCGTTAGGAAATTGTTATTGACACATTCAAATTGTAAAAGTTTCCGCGTGTTTCTAGTAGAAGAGTGGAAACCAATTTAAGCCTATATATCGGGAGTATCTTCGATATTGTGAATAACCTTATACAGAAATATGAAATTGAATATAATTATTTCAGATAGTTTAAGAGGCGGGTGTAATTCAATAAAAGATCGTAGTCAAACATTTTTTGACTTGGATTTTTTTAATATAAAATATGATCAATTATTAATAATGCATCTATTGTTGTTTCAAAATTATATTTATTGATATGTTATGTCCCATCGTGTACTTTTAAGCTATCTCTCACAAGAAGAGAAATCGTCATGGCAAAGAAAATTCGATATAATAATTGAGGGCGTGATGAAGCTCGGAAGATGTTGTCGTAACTTTTGTAGGAGGGACACTCGACAATAAATTTAAATGTGTCGTGTGATGGTCTTGATAGTTATGTTTCCGTTACCTTTTGTATCGAGAATTTTTGTCCGATAGAAATCTTACAAGGTTTATTCTGAAACATTAAATACTTATTTTGTAGTTCTCAAACTAGACTAATTTTATTATAGATACATTTACTTGATATAACCAGCGAAAGTTGTACTTTGAATATTTCGAGCATTTGACATTACGAAATCTATCTCACTCCCTCTTTCTCCCTCCTTCCAAATGTTGGGGCTTAAACGATGACAGGGTATGCTTTTATATATCACGCTCCTTTATAGCCTTCATTGCGTCCTTCCATTGCATCCTTAAGGGTCCTTGGTAAAGTGTTTTCTCTAGATACCTCCTCGTTATTGGTCTGACATCGTTGCTGTAAATAATTTGCCTGACAGCCGATTGTTTTAAAGTCTGATGATAAACTCTAGCCATTGTTGTAAAACATTTATCAATATTTTCATTAAATGCATCATTTTGTCCTTTTTTTTAGAACCCTTATTATTAAGTATACTATACTTCGGTGACATTTATACATATTTTATGTATTAGAGGAAACTTTGTGACCAGCATTATCGGTACCGTAGCTTGTTCGTTTATATTCTGATTGTCAGTAGAGCATCCTAACTTCGGTTGTTGGAGGGCTCTGGACTAGTTTTTCTTAAGACTTTTTTTATCATCTGATTTTTTTTTGTTATATTTGTATTTAATAGCTGTCTAACACAGATTATTCTGTGGCTGTGGTATTTATTTATTTATTTAACACTTTTATTGCAATACAATCTGGCGGGCTTATTGCCAGGCGGCAATCTCTTCCAACCAACCAGACAAAAGTAAATGAAGCAAGTTACATGGTCGCATAAATCATTCAAATGACTATCCATCCCCACGAAATCCATAAACACATACGTGAGCACATGCCCACAAACCCCACAAAGACGGAAAATCACCCGAACATTATTTTTCATATAAAGTGAGATATCATCAATCAAAAGTAAAGTAATGGATGGTGGAGAGGAAAGGAAAAGAAAAATCAGGAATGAAACACGTTATTTTACTGACTAGAAATTAAGAGTTTTTTCAGTCGCTTCTGAAAGCATGCCAAGGACGGAGCGAGTCTTATATTGGTTTGTAACTGATTCCAGAGTCTCACTGCATGGGCAGTAAAGGTATGTCACGAGTGAAGAAATAACTTTTTTTTCCTAGATTTAATACAAAAAAGTAAAGCATATTTTGTTTCCAAGAGTTTTTTGGGGATTAATAAGTTCAACGATTCAAATAACAAACATCTCATTTCATCCACATATCTCTCGATTATTATTGAATGCATCCACATTAACAATTCATTTATCCCAAGTGCAACCGCTGTAGGCGAATGTCTCCGAGTCATTCGCAAATTAATAATATATAATTACAACGTTAATGCAAACGTTCAGGGCGGGTAATGTATCAATTATGCGGCGGTCCGGCTGCCCTGGGTCTGGTCTCCAGCTGATCCTGTATCTGCTGATAGCAGCCAATCTCCTGGCTGACTGCAACAGAAACTCGATATGTCGTTAACATTCAAAAGCATTTTAAATTTAAATACACTTGAATCGAGACGCATATCGATAAAGGTGATTAGTACTTCATTGTTCTTGCACTATATTTTCATAATTATTTTGATTTGCCACAGGTTAATAAAATCGTGCATGTCTCCGTACTATAGATAAATATTTGAATATTTCTAGTGATAGTACCGTCATCGATGGTGGACTTTAGGCATCTGCACTTATTGGCTTCCTATTATTTCCCGCTTACTTATCGAGGTATTTTTTTCAAAACTACGTAGTAGTTTTGAAAAAATACCTCGAATTTTTTCAAAACTACAACTTCAAAACTATTTTTTCAAAACTGCTACGTAGTTTTGAAAAAATACCTCGAGGTTTAAAAATCAAATAGCGTTTTTTGGATTAATCATCCTTTATCAATATGTCTCAATAGACTAGGTATTTGCCAAACATTAGAGGTAAAATTACGGCTGCAAAATAGTCTATTAAATAAGAGACTTGATAGTCATTATTGGCATCCAAATTTTAAAATATACATTCCACTTGATTTGAGATACATTTATGAGTTGACTTTATTAAACTCAAATAAAGCTTTTGTCAATTTTAGTAATTAAAATTAAGAAAAAGCGTTTTATAACTGTTTATAAGTAGTCGGTAAGGGAGTTCGTCAAGGAGACACTATTTCCCCAAAATTATTCACAGCTACACTTGAATACATATTTAAAAAACTAGAATGGGAAAATAAAGGCCTGGTGATTGATGGAAAATACCTGAGCCATTTGAGATTTGCAGACGATATCGTTATATTCTTACAAACTTACTAAACCCGAATGATCTTCAGCACCAACTGCAAGAATTGGCAGAGGTCAGCAAAGGAGTTGGTTTAAAAATGAATATTTCAAAAACCAAATATTTGATGAACGGCTTTGCTACCCCAAAACCAGTAAACGTAGATGGAAAGCCGCTTGAACTTGTCCAGGAATATGTGTATCTGGGCCAACTTATTTCCTTTGTAGGTGGCATATCGGAGGAAATAGCACGAAGGACAAAGCTGGCGTGGAGCTCATTTGGACGTTTGAACAACATCTTCAAAAGTAATCTCCCAATATCCTTGAAGCGAAGGGTTTACAACCAGTGCATTCTTCCAGTACTTACGTATGGCTGCGAGACATGGACGCTCACAGTAAAGAACACACAAAAGCTCCAGACCGCACAAAGGGGCATGGAGAGATGCATGTTGGGATATACTAAAAGAGACCGTAAACGAAACACCTGGATTCGCAATATAACAAAGGTAGAAGACGTTATAAAGGTGTGCAAAAGAATGAAGTGGCGATGGGCCGGACACGTAGCCAGAATGTCAGACTCCCGATGGACATCCGAAATAATCCAATGGTACCCAAGAGGCATAAAGAGGCCCAGAAGAAGACCGAAGGTACGCTGGATAGATGAAATCAGGAAGCATGGCAGCATCACATGGCATCAACGAGCAAAAAACCGAACTATTTGGAGTCGACTTGGGGAGACCTTCATCCAGCAGTGGATCGACCCTGGTTAACAATGATGTTGATGATGATGATAAGTAGTAAGGGAAAATAACCGCTAGTATGGCATTGCTTAATTTTTGTGAAGATATTCAATTAAAAGAAGTCCATTTATTAATTGATGAGTATAGTACCCGGCGGTAAGTAATACACATCGGATTTAAGAAAGATACTGTCGCTTTGTAGAGCGTCGTCTCTGTTGCACGGACTATTAGCGCATCGTGCGACGGAGACGACGCTCTACAAAGCGAGAGTCTCTTTCTTAAGCCCGATGTGTATCACTTATCGCCGGGTACTATACTTCTCAACATATCTGAATTGATGATTACACACATTGAAGTTAGTGAATTGGAGATTACATTGTTTTCGATTCCATCTATTGAGCTTTTGGGTTTTAAGAACCACTGGAATAGGTAGGAATCGAACCCTCAACCTCCGGGTCGGAAGACAGAGATCTTATCAATGTACACGGAAGTCGACCTTTAGATAAAAATCACCCTTAAAAAGAATCTTACATTGTCATCACACAAATCTTAATTAAAAACCACCCTGTGTAATTCTGCGTTGTTGTATGTTTTAATTGTAACTATAGAAGCCTTGAAACAAGAAGGCAAGAATCCATTGCGATATTCCTAATAAAGGTTTTCCAAGGTTCCTTTAACTGTCCCGCGATTCTAGAAGCACTAAGTTTATATGTACCCAATAAATATATCCGTGCAAGGAATCACCCTCTGTTCTACATACCAACTTACAGGACGAATATCATGGCTAAACACTCAGTCACGCGTGGTATAGAGATATTGAACCAACTGAATGACACGGTTTATATATTCTCGGTACCGTCTAGCAGTATGAGAAGAATCCTGGCTGATATTATTCCTAACGAATAAGCTAACGCTAGAAGCAAACCCTCTTTGTGTAACAGGAGAAATCCGTGCAAAGTGGATAAAAAAAAAAAAAAAAAAAGTTCGTCTATACTCTTATAGTCAGATTTCTTAACGTGTTCTGAATTCAGCGTACTTTTTATTTTTTCTCTTTTCATTATTTTCCAATGAGGTTCGTAGATGAAGGGTTTACTGTGTCTCTCTTCGGTCGTTTTTCGCCTTCTCCCTCCGTCCTTTATCTCGACAATGTCAAGATCCATGCTACATGTCCACTTTTTATCTTACAAAATTAAATGTTGCACTTACAGGGCGTAATTAAATGTTGCACTTACAGGGCGTAATTAAATGTTGCACTTACAGGGCGTAATTAAATGTTGCACTTACAGGGCGTAATTAAATGTTGCACTTACAGGGCGTAATTAAACTCATTAATACGTAATGCCAAAGCATTTAAAGTTTCGGACTGGTACCTAACATAAACGAAGTTCATTTGTCTGATATTTAATTTTGAATTCTTTTTCAGTTTTAAACTTCCTCTTGTCGAGAAATAATTTTTGACAAACAAGTTTTCTGGCATGTCGAGAAATGTTTTCAAATTATATCATTCAAAATTGATGTTTAATGTATATCGTTTTTTTTTGTTTTTTTCCTTTGCCTCAGAATGTGTTTATTTTTTTTTATCTACGTGTACAAAGGTGTGGTCTGAAAAACATATGATGTCCTCACGGCCAGACTCGCCCTATATTGGCGGGAGTGTATCTCGACCAGGGAGATGTAATGAGATGAGCCCAGATATTTTGATAGCTTCTCTCTTAAATGTATTTTCCTTGTCACTATCTTATAATATATATGCAATTTCAGAATTTGTTTATATTATGTGCGTACTATGTTGTTATCAATAAACCTATATTTATTTATTTTATATCCTTAGACCAGAAACTTTGGAACTTACTGGATATATAATCAATTTTGATACGTTCAATCGTTTATGGTATCTTAATTGCAGTAATACACATTGAGATGTTACACAATTGCAGTAATACACATTGAGATGTTACACAATTGCAGTAATACACATTGAGATGTTACACAATTGCAGTAATACAAATTGAGATGTTACACAATTGCAGTAATACACATTGAGATGTTACACAATTGCAGTAATACACATTGAGATGTTACACAATTGCAGTAATACACATTGAGATATTACACAATTGCAGTAATACACATTGAGATGTTACACAATTGCAGTAATACACATTGAGATCTAACACAATTGCAGTAATACACATTGAGATGTTACACAATTGCAGTAATACACATTGAGATGTTACACAATTGCAGTAATACACATTGAGATGTTACACAATTGCAGTAATACACATTGAGATGTTACACAATTGCAGTAATACACATTGAGATGTTACACAATTGCAGTAATACACATTGAGATGTTACACAATTGCAGTAATACACATTGAGATGTTACACAATTGCAGTAATACACATTGAGATGTTACACAATTGCAGTAATACACATTGAGATGTTACACAATTGCAGTGATACACATTGAGATGTTACACAATGACGCATCTGATAGGAACCAAGAATATATCGATGATATTATATTTAGTTGAATGCCGTAAAGATCGATAACACGTTACACAATTGCAGTAATACACATTGAGATGTTACACAATTGCATTAATACACATTGAGATGTTACACAATTGCAGTAATACACATTAAGATGTTACACAATTGCAGTAATACACATTGAGATGTTACACAATTGCAGTAATACACATTGAGATCTTACACAATTGCAGTAATACACATTGAGATGTTACACAATTGCAGTAATACACATTGAGATGTTACACAATTGCAGTAATACACATTGAGATGTTACACAATTGCAGTAATACACATTGAGATGTTACACAATGACGCATCTGATAGGAACCAAGAATATATCGATGATATTATATTTAGTTGAATGCCGTAAAGATCGATAACACGTTTCGTTGTAATTACACAAAAGCATAAATCTTTTTAGCGCAGAACTGAACGAATGTGTTTATATTATAAGGTTATATTTTCAATTATAACCTGACTCGCGTGATTCTCCATCATTTACTTGCCTCACACTCATTGCGTGTGTTTAACGTGATTCTCCATCATTTACTTGCCTCACACTCATTGCGTGTGTTTAACGTGATTCTCCATCATTTACTTGCCTCACACTCATTGCGTGTGTTTAACGCGGACTTGCAGCATAGTTTTGCAGTATTACATCTTGACGTTTTTTTTTATCATTATCAGCAATTTCTTTTTAAACCAATGCCCACATAAAAACGGACTGGCGAAATTCAAACTTTAAAATGATCTGGGTATCAAACTGGGCAAGAAAATGTTCATCAGAAGATGTTTATTTATTCATTACTTTATTCATTTATATTCGTGTCCGAAACATCAATTATTAATGGTGCTACGTGTTGTCAGTAGGAGGAAATGGAGATTGCCCTATCATTCGCATCAATCAGGTCTTACCCCAAGCATATAATCCCGATGTTCGGATGAGTTAGTGTGAGTTTTGAGCCCTGTATAGTCTCACAATTACATCTATCACTACTTAAAGAAACCCCGTATCTATATATTCATCTTGTGTCTAGTCATCTCTACCCATACTTTATTTCTTTTTTTTTTTTTTTTTTTATCCACTTTGCATGGATTTCTCCTGTTACACAAAGAGGGTCTGCTTCTAGCGTTAGCTTATTCGTTAGGAATAATATCAGCCAGGATTCTTCTCATACTGCTAGTCGGTACCGAGAATATATCAACCGTGTCATTCAGTTGGTTCAATATCTCTATACCACGCGTGACTGAGTGTTTAGCCATGATATTCGTCCTGTAAGTTGGTATGTAGAACAGAGGGGGATTCCTTGCACGGCTATATTTATTGGGTACATATAAACTTAGTGCTTCTAGAATCGCGGGATTTCAAAAGTATAAGAGTGACGGCTGAACAGTTAGAAGATTTAATAAAAGTTACAATACATGTTTCTGTCGCCGATGTTTTATATTTAATTTTTGTGATATAATGTAATGTGATCATATTTTCCAAGGTTGAATGTGTATATCAAACACACAATTTGTTATCACTGAAGCTTGTCAGGTTGTTTTTCAATAACATCCTGGTAGCATACGTCCGTATAGTCAAGTATTGGACAAAACAGAGAGTGGACGAGTAAAAATTTGGTGTCAGTTGGCAAATACGTGTATCTTTATAAGTGGAAGGTAAAGAAGGTCCTACATTGTACCACTTTTATTTGATCTCGTCACACGGGAATGGCATCTTAATTAATTATATGGTTATTTTCTGTTTGACTTAATTTGATTGTGAAACTTTTAATATAATTGGTGGAAGAATGTCAGCGTTTAATTATATATATCATTAAATGAACAGAAATCTCTAGACCCTGGAATTTTAATACTCTACTTATCACGTTAAACGAATAAAAATAAATTTCACTTGATTTTTTTATATTAACACTTGCCACCCTGTTTTTATATTAACTTATGGATAGCGAGTGACCAGGATTTATATTTAATTTGATTATTCGACGTTTTAATACATAATAAAAATATTTTTATAGCTAATTACAAAAAATAACCTAGCAGATTTTGCATAATTTTAATTTGAAACATACGTTTTTCACTGGATGCTTAGCGTCCAGCACCGTGGCTGGCGGAATTTTTTAGCACAGTAAGGCAAGTGTTAAACATTCGTTTTGATATCGACAACTAGTTTGTTTTGCAATATTTCATCTTATCTCATCGGCGTCGTAGCCTAATGCTCAGCATAACTCAAAAACTAGACTAGATTTTCCTTTAAACATTAATTAATGGTTTTCTGTTTCTGTATCTTAGAGCATAATTTACTAACAGATAAAAAGTATTATAATAAATCTGCCCAAACGAAATATATAAAACCCGAGTCCCTTGGTGACAGAGAATCATTTCAAGCAACTAGACCACATTTTGTAATCAATGGAACCGAATAGTCAAATATTATCAAATCCCTTGGTGAAAGAGAATCATTTCAAGCAATAGACCACATTTTGTAATCAATGTAACCGAATAGTCAAATATTATCAAATCCCTTGGTGAAAGAGAATCATTTCAAGCAACTAGACCACATTTTGTAATCAATGGAACCGAATAGTCAAATATTATCAAATCCCTTGGTGAAAGAGAATCATTTCAAGCAACTAGACCACATTTTGTAATCAATGTAACCGAATAGTCAAATATTATCAAATCCCTTGGTGAAAGAGAATCATTTCAAGCAACTAGACCACATTTTGTAATCAATGTAACCGAATAGTCAAATATTATCAAATCCCTTGGTGAAAGAGAATCATTTCAAGCAACTAGACCACATTTTGTAATCAATGGAACCGAATAGTCAAATATTATCAAATCCCTTGGTGAAAGAGAATCATTTCAAGCAACTAGACCACATTTTGTAATCAATGGAACCGAATAGTCAAATATTATCAAATCCCTTGGTGAAAGAGAATCATTTCAAGCAACTAGACCACATTTTGTAATCAATGTAACCGAATAGTCAAATATTATCAAATCCCTTGGTGAAAGAGAATCATTTCAAGCAACTAGACCACATTTTGTAATCAATGGAACCGAATAGTCAAATATTGTCAAATCATTTCAAGCAACTAGACCACATTTTGTAATCAATGGAACCGAATAGTCAAATATTGTCAAATCATTTCAAGCAACTAGACCACATTTTGTAATCAATGGAACCGAATAGTCAAATATTGTCAAATCATTTCAAGCAACTAGACCACATTTTGTAATCAAAAGAACCAAATTGTCAAATATTATATTTTAATAGAAGTACTTCTTGTAAAATTGTAATTTGTTTTTATCAAACATTGTTTATTCTACATGTTATAACGGTATAACCTTACCGGTTTCAAGGCTTTCACCTCATAATCAAGGGAGCATAAACATGACTTATTTGTGCTCCCCTGATGATGAGGTGAAAGCCTTGAAACCGGTAGGGTTATACCGTTATAAAAAGTGGAATAAACAGTGTTTGATAAAAAAAAATTACAATGTCTTTAAACCTCCACAATGTTAATGCCTTAACTATAAATAATATATTTTGCAAAATACTTCGTTAAAGCTCTTGAAATTGGCATAAGAATTTAACGGGAGCTTTAAGTGTTAAATAATTCTATTTAAAAATGAAGTATGCATTCTCTCCCTGGCTCCATCCCAACTCATTGTCTGCGAAGACTGTTGGGGTCAGCTCTCCTCGTCCTCAGGTTGTATGCTCTTCTGTCCCGGACTACGTCCACCAGGCCGTGCCTCTGCATCAGGTTATCTTTTTGCACCACCCATGAATTCTTTGGTCTTCCTCTGGTTGCTATTCGAGGAAGATCCATGGAGATTGCCTGGTTCACAATGTGATCGGGTGCTCTACGTCCAACGTGTCCATACCATCTCAATCGCCTCTCCTCCATCTTGCTGTTGATGTCTGTAACACCCAGGCTTTCACGATTAGGCATTATAAATACTAAGGCATTATAAATACTAAGGCATTATAAATACCAGGAATTATAAATACTAAATTAATTAAGAAGTCTACATTTGCTTAAGTGTTGCGAAAGAACTGATTTCAAACTTTGTCTCTTTGTATTCAAGTCCCTTGATAGGATACCTCAATTGTATCTTTTGGATCTGCGCCAGAGAGATGTCGCTTGGGAGAAGAGCAGAACTTGGAGGTTGATTATGTATTCATCAAATAAATGAATTGTTCCGAATTGATCCGATATAGCGGGGTATTATGACAGGGTTTTTGCCGTTTCTGATTCTGTGGCGAGGAATGATCTACTTCAAATTATTAGAGGTCTTATCGAAATTTATGATTTTGTATGAATTCTACCGACATACGAGTACGCTACACTACACCTAAAACCGAATGTATTTCTATCACATATTGGAAGATCTACAAAGGTTTCTTTTTAGTCCGTTTTGCCTTTGTAATTTTTCTGCAGTTTTCTTACCAAATATGGTTTTCTATACATATTCAATTCATTTGTTTTTTATTTTGTAATATTTTTAACCTGTCAACGAAAATGGGTTCGAATCTTGAGGAAAGCGCGCTTAAGGAGAGTCCGCTCTCTACTCCGTCGTTTTATTATTATTAAAAATGTTGCTTACTCATTTAAAAGGACCTCACGTGAATTATAAACGAAACTACCACGTTCAGAATCCATAAAGTATAGACGTTCTTCAGAGGACTATAAAAAGTCACTCGTTGATAGAATATGGAATGTGAAAATTCGAGGAACCCTAATCATACCAATGAAAATAGAGGATTTATTTGCGGTGACGCGTGCAGGTCATAGGAATTTGAATAAATTCATCTAGAATTTTCAACGTTACCCTAGAAAGAGGAAGTTCACCAGCGGATCTCCCTAGGATTCTGACATAGCAGGTGGAATGATTGCGTAATGAAAGGAACTGAAAATGGAATAGATAGCCAGAATCCAAGATATGAGGTGATACTTGAACCACGACCCAAAATTACATACATACATACCATCACGCCATTTCCCTGTTTTGGCAAACAGGGAGGACAATGCGCCAGACTTCTCTTACTTCTTACTTTTCCTTCTTTCAAAATATTATTCTTTTAATCTTACCATAATTTCCTTGGTCTTCCTCTACGACGTCCTCCACTCACATTTGCATTGTATATTTGTTTTTTAAATCTTTCTTCATTCATTCGATCTACATACACAAACTATCTCAGCTTGTTCTTCTTGATATTACTTAATACATCAAGTTATTTGTCATACATTGTCACACTATATATTATTCTATGTTTACATATTTTTGCAGCATGAATCCAGCTCTTTTCAGTGTTTTCAATTTTGTTAATACATATGAATGGTTGAATTAAAATAGGCACTAAGTACCAAAAAAAAAACAAAAAAAACTAAGTATGCAGTTTCGTTCTATATGTCCGTGTCCATCTTTAATTCCCATACACCAAGAATGATACTAAAATACTATTGTGGACTATCATGCTAGCAGATTTTAAAACTGTCCGGTTCGAGCTTATGTATTTTTGTACTAGGCGTATCCAGAAAGTAAGTGTACTGAGGCTCTCACGACCGGATGGATTTTATTTTCGACATGTTGGCTACACTTCCGTGTAGCCTGACCCTTCCCCTCCGCAACGAGATCGGTTCGAGGTCAGTATGTTGAGAAGTGTCGACGCGACAGCACGTTTCGTGAAAAATGTCATTCCAATATCCCGCCAAGTGCGAAATAAATAATGCCGGGCAAGAGTTTTTGAGGCGCTGCAAACTCCATGGAGATGAATTTCTCCGCTCCATCGTTACTGGAGATGAAACTTGGGTTGCACACTACACGCCTGAAACCAAAATTCAGTCTCAACAGTGGCGTCACACCTCTTCACCCTCCGCCAAAAAGTTCAAAACCACAATTTCAGCCAAGAAAATCATGGCATCCGTGTTTTGGGACTGTCAAGGCATAATTTTAATTGAATATATGCCTCAAGGGGAGACCATTAACCCGGCAAGATACTGTGAGACCCTAAAAAAATTGCGGAGGGCGATTCAAAACAAGAGGAGAGGCATGCTGACAAAGGGAGTCTGCCTGCTGCACGACAATCCAAGACAACACTCGGCCAACGCCACGAAGGAACTGCTCGCCTCGTTTAAATGGGATGTCCTGAACCATCCCGCGCATTCCCCTGACCTAGCACCTTCAGATTACTATCTCTTTACCTCCCTGAAGCTGCACATGGGTGGAAAAAGGTTTTCAACCGACGAGGAGGTAAAGGAGGAGGTGGAGAATTGGACGTAGGGGTTGGCGGGGAACTACTTCGAGGAAGGCATCAAAAAGTTGATACCCCGCTTCACCACCTCCATTGAGAGGAATGGCGACTATGTCGAAAAATAGCTTACATATGTACTACGGTAACCACGTAATTTTTTAGTTTAAATATAAAAAATTGTAACCTACAAAAATTCAGTACACTTAATTTCTGGATATGCCTCGTAGATAGACGTTATACAATATCAAGTGAAACTATAGTCGTATATATATAAGAATAAAATAAACCCTTTAATTTAATTAGGAGTTAATCAATATTATGGTTAAGATGCTAAATAGTTAAACCAGAAAGTAAAAGGTCATGAAGTTGATCCCATTAAAGTGATTAGGGAATATAAATCAGGATGCAAGCGTGCATACTCTGCAAACCACATACCAACATGTTGCAAGTACTTAACCAGACCTCCGACTCCTTTCGTAAGCAAGAAAATCATAAGTTATCATCTTGAGAGTGGGTACCTGTTAAGTTTTAATTTTCACCAGTAAAAGATTACAACCCATTTATCTAAACTTTCTTAATCCAGTACAATATCTTATTTTAGTTTTGTTTAAAAGTAAACAAGGTTACTTAGCTACTACCTTTCAACCCTTACACTGAACTTATATAACATACTCTTGGGTATTTTTTTTTTTTGTGATATTTTAATCTGTCAATAATAGTGGGTTCGAGTCCCGAGTTGGAACGCCCTTGAAGAGAGCCTGCTTTATAAACGGCGCCATATAAATTGTCATTTTATTTTTATTTGCACTCACGCGTCTTTTGTTCGGTTTGTAACTTTTCTTACATTTTACAGAGTAATTAATGTCTGCGATAATAAAAATATCATTACGCATCAGAAATTCACTTAGCAAACCAGAACAGAAGCTTAAAGGCATCGTGAAACGAACTCTTGAGAAACTAAGAGTAGATGGAAGCTGGGAAGAGACAGCGAGTGACTTATCGACTTGAAGAAAAAATGCCTGTAGGCTAACGCTCTTCATGAGTTATACGACAATCTGTGTTACGTAGGTTTAATACAGGCGCTTGGTAGTGGCAACAATCGAGGAACTTTTTTTTTTCAGTAATTGCGGCAAGTTATTAGAATTGTGCTCAAGAGAAATGTCTTAATCGATCAGATTATCATGTGTAATAATAATGAGAAAAATACCATCTTATCATGTCCCTTTTGGGGTTCCGAGAAAACGCAGTTCTCTACTTTATTATATCTTGGCACACGTCTTTCACTTATGCCTTGTTCATAGAACTCATCGCTTCTCTCAAGGCATACGAGTACGTTATCTCTTATTTTAATGGACTTTCATTTTTTCCCTCGTCGTTATTTGATTAATTTATCCATGACAAGTTTTTATAGGTCTTCCTAAATTTCTCGTATCTTTTATTATCGCTCGTTTAGTTTATTTTTTTTGTAAATCTTTCAACGTCAATTGAACCATCTCGATACTATTTTATTCGTCTTAACCACTGCGTCTTCTTATAATCTGTATAATTTTCTGATGTCCTCAACATTTACTTCTTTGCCTCAACGCTAAATAAATCTAAATTTATTTAATAATAATAAGTAGTAAGAGAAACCAAAAAAATGAGTGTGGAGGAGGCGAACGATTTATGTCGTGAGAGTATAGTTTTATCTGCCTACTGCAAAAGGTAAATAGCGTGATGTGATACGAATGTATTAAATATTCGTATTAGCATTGATTAATGGTCAAACTATCAGTATTAATTGTTCACAAATTAACAGAACAGTCAAAACGATGGTTTTAATAACCATTATAAATCGCGATTCCGCGCCATTTAGTGGAGCAACAACAACGTGATTGCCGAATCACGTGTGATGATGATCATAATCACGATTTTTATATCATTCGCACAGAAAAGTCATGCTTACCTAATAAGCTGTAAAAATTGTGTCGAAATAGTGTATGAAAATTCGTTCTCATTCTGACTTCCTCGGCGGCTGAGTCGTGATTCTCATAGCAAACACGCTCGTGAAGCTTTCTTCTTCGGAAGCAGTTATACACGAACTTATTTATGACGTCCATGTACCGTGTGGAGTGTTGAAAATGCTTTAGTCATAAAGGCGGAAATCCACTTCGCTTCGACACGGATCTATCATTCATCCCATTGGTTGGTTGCATCAAAATGTCTAAATAAATATCTGAAATCAAATCCCAGGTGAATCGATTATATGTATTTGTATTCCTAATATTAATTCATTTTTCATTCTCACTGTAATTTTCAATCATTTTCTTTGTGGGTAATCTAAGACATTTATATTCTTAAAATCACAGCAATCCCTAAGTCGTTGCCTTGGGAGATTACGAGAGTAAATCCGACCTACCCTTCCGTTATAAGCACAGGCTCCCGAAACATTATCTGTTGCCTGACTTGTCCACTTACATTATTAACTGGGACGACCAAGGTCTTAGTGAATGTGATGGAATACAAGTAGCCTGAACGAGTGGACTTGTTTTTGCTAAATAATTAGTGTAAGAATTATTATCTAGTTATAAGTAGTATGTAGGTGTTAATTATTTCTAAGATCTCATATATTAAGAGTGTAAAAAATAAAATAAAATGCCATGTAGGAAAATAAGATTAAGTTAATAAATGATAACATATAATTAAGATTAGTTAAGTAATAAATGTGTATATAGGTTTAGCCTTGACAAATATTTGTACAATATTTTACTTTGTTGAATAACTAGTCCACCTACAGTATTAACTGGGACGACCAAGGTCTAAGTGAATGTGATGGAATACAAGTAGCCTGAACGAGGGGACTTGTGACGAGGTAGTCTCATTCCTTAATCTAAATTTCATATTTTTCTCCTAAAAACTAAAGCACTTTGAAATATTTCAACTCTGCATTTACATGTTTGCACATTCCTTAATCTCAAGCTATCACATATTCAAATCCATTTGGATCATAATCTCAACAACTACATCAAAATGATATCCAACAATCACACACTACATTTACATCAATCTTTCACTCTCAGGACAGGAGACTTCCGAAACCTCCTCGCTTTTGTCTGTGTTCCTAATCAGATGCATCAACCGCAGTAGTAATAATTCAGATTGCTGCGAGTGTGATTTGGGTAGTAAGACTATAAATCGTGTGTTTTTCAGTTGTTCTTGACGTGACAGTTTTTTTTTAGTCAAAGCTATATCTTTGTCGCGTTCAATGAATGTTGCGTTTTTTATTTCTTCGAGGAACTTTTTTACTTATACTATAGATCGATTATTAAATTCATGAAGCGTAATTAATCAGTTAAAGCTTTAAATTGTTGTATTTTTTCAAATTTTATTTATTATACTAACTTATAGTATTTTTGTCTTTAATGTGGTAGCGCTAGTCATCCTTGTGTGGATGGATTGCCTTAAAATTAACAAATGAGTTTTATACCATGAATCACGATTTTTGTAGGGGAGATTTCTTTACAATTAAATACGTCAAATAATTAGCTGACAAATCGTATGTTTAATCACAAAAACATGTTCCTAATTTTAACAACCATAGCAAAATAATTTTCAAAAACTCTTTGCTTTTAGAAGGGTTGTTCGCATTGTTTTTTAATTGAGTTTGTATTAATTGATCGATAAAAGAATTGGTTCTTTCCTTAACGTCTCTTGAAGAACAACGACTACTTGACAGGTAAAAAATGAGACGAAATGGCACTATTGTCAATGACATATCTACACATGTAATACGAAACCACATACTGCTTAAGAACGAGGTTGCTGAGATCCAGAGGAACTTTTTTAAAAGTTAACGATCCGTCCAGGTTTTTTGTGTCTGCACATAAAAGGACATTAATTGTTCATTTATTTGATTAATTTTCTATTTTTTTATCTTTTACTTATTGTACAATCTAGCGAAGGTATTGCCATTTGACAATTTTTTCCAACCAACCAGAAAGGTGCGAAACGAGTCTTAGGTGAAAACCAAACGGGTACCCTTTTTTTTAAGAACAATCTGGATATCAACAACAATCGAACCTGCAACTCCCGGATTGAAAAACTGATATCTTGTCAAGTAGGTCAAAGAGGTCGTTTGACTTAAGTGTATTTTAAAAATAATACAAGTCTTTTATCAGTTTTTATCATTCACTCTTCGAAAATCTATTTATTAAAAATTAAACATTTTTTTTATTTTCTAAATTATTTTTGCAATTAAAATTTCTCCATAAAAGATTATTTTATACTGTAGATTTTACGCAATCAAATGAATCTTTATAAATGTGCAAATAGATACACAGCATCTTCTTATTCTCATACATACCGACAGAAATCAAGCGCAATAGAGACATTATAAAGAATAAATGAATAAAGCTTGAAAAGGGGATTCAAACAAAGTTACATAAGCTATCATTGAGCGGTTTTATATCATCATTGATTATATTATTATAAATAGCGAAATACGAGCAAAGCCCCTCGTATTGAATGTTCGCCGCAAGTAATTGGACGGAATAATTCACATTGCAAGACATTAATTAAGTATGCAATCTTACTACCTCTAATACCGAGTGACAGCTTAATGAGAAAATACTCCACATTTAAGTGTATGTTTTTGTATTTGCATAAAACTATAATACTAAAGAAAATTCAGACAATATTGATTTTATTCTTATAATTTTCATAATAATAATGGACAATTTAAATTGTCCCCGTTTAAAAAGCAAACCTCCTCAAGGGCGCTCTAAGTCGGGATTTGAACCCACTTTTATCGACAGATTAAACTTTTTTTTTTTCTTACACTGTAGATCGATTTTACGGTCGAAATATATATTAAAATTTTGAATTTATAGTACGTATCTCTACAAAATACATGAAGTTACAAAGGATGAACATTAAATCATTAATATGATTTATACACAATTATAAACAATTCAACAAAGCATATAGCAGTTAAAACATTCAGATTCTGTCATAGATGGAGACCAGGTTCCTCTTCCCTCGTACGTATGGTGGACTTCAAGAGCTAGGACGATTGGAATAATAGCTGCATTTCCTTACTTCGGACGCGATTGAATAATTATTGCTTATATATTTAATCTTGTCTTCCGAGTCCATTTTTTTCCAAGGGTTCTAAGGACGATATTCTAAGGACAATGGTTCTAAGGACGATATAACCAACTACAGACCTATCGCCATACTTTCTTCAATAGCTAAGCTCCTAGAAATGTTTATGGATCGCACACTGAGGTCGTTAGTGGACCCATATATAATTGATGAGCAGCATGGCTTCAGAAGAGGCAGATCTACTGAATCCAATCTGATGGTCTTCACCGACTATGTTTCAAGGGCTGTAGATAGTGGCAATCAGATTGATTGTTCGTATCATGATTTTGCAATAGCTTTTGATCGCGTCAATCACAAAAAATATTAGAAAAAAATAGTGAACTTGGGATCCCAGATAACTTACTAAGGCTGCTGTCAGATTATCTTACAGAGAGAAAACAATTTGTTTCACATGGAATCTACAACTCCGATTACTTCATTGCCTACTCAGGTGTTCCGCAGGGGTCTAGTCTTGGACCTACCTTATTTCTTATTTTTTATTACTGATATAGGTAGAGTTATAAAAAAATCCACGTTTCTTTTATTTGCTGATGACCTCAAAATCTTTAAAAAAAATCGTTCTTATGCCGACTGTTTAGACCTGCAGTCAGATCTCAACAACGTTTGTGAGTGGAGCCACAATAATAAATTATATTTCAATGCATCAAAGTGCAAAATGATGTCGAATCATCGCTCATACGTCTTGAAATTCCATAGATATACACTAGAATATATACCTATACCCCGCACAGATAATATTAAAGATCTGGGTTTCTTGTTGCACAGCAATCTCGTATTTGGTCCTCACATAGAAATTATGTGCAACTCAGCTTATAAAACTCTAGGATTTGTAATGAGAATCTCTTAGTCGCTTGAAAACCAATTGGTGCTCAAAACGTTGTTTAATTCATTGATCCGTAGCAAACTAGAAAGCAATGGTTGCATTTGGAGTCCGGTGGGGGCGCAGAACTCACCCATGATGGAGAAAGTACAAAACAATATCTACGATCTCTCTATATGAGAGAGTTCGGTGTCTATCGATGGCTTTATCCTACTCAGTTTCTGCTGGGTATGCTCGGGTATAACTCCTTGAGCGTAAGAAGGGATCTGCGTCTCCTGGTATACGTTGTCAAACTCGTTCGAGGAGCTGTGAGCTGTCCAGCATTACTACAAACATTAGCGTTAAACCTAACAATTACACTAGACTGCGCCGGCAAGAACTGTTCTCAATAACATACGCAAGAACGGGTCTTCCAGCCGCTATGCCTGTTGGAAGGGCTTTAACACTTTTGAACGGGACTGCTTCGGATATTGACATATTTCATATCACATTACCAAAAGCAAAAGTAAATTTTCTTCTAAGATTGAGCGCGTTAGAAAGCACTCATCAACGTACTTAAGTGACTGTGAATATATGTGTATCATTTGTGTGTATATATGTATGCATGTACATTATTTTTTATTTTATATAATTTTTTATTTTATTCTATGGAATTTTTCTTTATTTTTAATATGTCTTGTATTTTTCAAAGTAATTGGGCTAAGCCTGTTTTGAAAAAATAAATAAATAAACTCACATGTCTTTTCATTGAAACTAATGCCTTTTTTTACTATGTAAAATTCAACATTTACAATTGATATCGTTTAAATGTAAAGGCGAACCTTAAAGTATAAAAATGTTATGCAAAAACTCACTTACATTATTATTATTTTATTTATTTATGTAGGACTAGAAATTTTATAAATACATAATTAATTGGTAATTAAATGTTAACACTCAATTTTAATAGATGTGAGTTTGTTGCCTATCATTTGTCGTGTCCTCAGTAAACTAAGCTTTGGCCTGTGTCTTACTAAAGACATATAACATGAAAAAATAAATGGATATTTTTCCGATTTTTTATTATAAAATCTCCTGTTGCATACTTTCATCAACTCGATAAACAGTAACACTCAATTACATATGTGTATATCACGCGAATCGAACCCCTCATACTTCATCACTCCAGACAGGGCAAAAAGTTCATTCCACAATGCGCCACACATAATCTTCAAAAACGCACTACACTAAAAAAATCATATATTTAGAGAACCACCAATTAGGTGGTGTGACATAAAGGTCTCATTTCTTAATAACAAATTTCATATATTTCTGTGTTATTTCTAAAAACAATCTGCTGAAACATTCACACTCTGCGTTCACATCCTTATATGGTACATACATACTTAAATCCTAAGCTATCACATACATAATTCCATCCGTATCATAATCTCAACAATAACATCAAAATCATGTCCAACAACTCCTCATGACACGCTCTACATCCGCATCAGTCAATCACTCACGTGCCTTTGTAGATACCTCCAAAAGTTCATTCCTCGTTGGAGTCAGTTTATTTTTTAATATAAACAATAGATCTAAAATTTTAATTTGAGTATTACTTTTGTAATCTTTTTTAAATGGTCGATAAAAGACCGTACATTTTAATAAAATAATAAAATAGATAAAAATAAATATGGTTTCCTACACCATATTTAGATTACTTCCATTATTAAGCAAAAAAACAAATATAATGCAAAAAGTAAAAAATTAAAATTACTTTTAACCGATATAACAACATTTTCAAACATCAATTTTGAAAAAAAAAAGAAGTTTTTTTGGTCCGTTGTTTAATTTGAACGTGTCAGTTTCGAACCCGAAATATCTGAATGCAAAACAAAGTTCGAAAATCAATTATGTCGGAGATGGCGTTTATAATGTATGAACTATTTTGTATTTAAATATGTTATGTTACTTAGATTAAGCAAACCATTCGCCTGTCTCTGAATGTTATTTGATCCCAATCTTATGTAGATTGGTGAGTTGCAAAAGCAATTTTGATCTTTATCAACAACATTTTGCACTAAAATATTGGATATAAATATTCGCCTGGATCTGGCAACATACCTTTTCTGTCGTCTGCTGCTACCTTTTGTGGCTATCGATAATTGATAATTTATTGATTTGATGGAATCTACACAATTTCCATTCTAACTTTACAAAATAGTCAAAGTTGTAAATCACCATAGGCATCTTTCCGTTAGCCTTTCTTGTGGTAGCAGTCTTTCAACAGCCTATTTCCATTTATTCATTCCGAATCCATCCTAATAAGTCATTGCGTCTCGTTACACAACTAATCAACATGATTCATCTAGTGGTTACTGTACGAATTTCAGTAACAATGTGAAATAACTTCTCGATACGTTCCAGAGATCTTTTTGATCTATTTTAGTTTATTTTGATTGGTTTTTATAAATATAGAATACTCTTGGGGTGATGGTTGTCACTAAATAGCATTATGTACATGTCCATGGTCATAGCCAACTTAGTCATTCATTTTCTGGTTCAAGGTCCGGTTACACGATATTGTTTTTTATCAGCTCATGCCTAAAGGACAAATATATAATGCGAACGTAAGTGAGAATCGTGTAAGAGAAGATTCGAGAAATGTATGGTTAGAGCAAGTGAATTAAATATAAACGAAGTATAAGTCAGAATATGAAGTTGACAAATCGATATACCCAAGGGCAATTATCTCATTAAATTGAGCTTTTGAATCAAAACTTTGGAGATGGATTAGTCTTATGAAATCTGCGATAGCAAAACTTATTGATATATGAAAACACCAGTCTATACTTATCAATACCAAAGTTCGTCTGCTGCGAACGCTAAGTGAAAAAATGTGCTTGATTTTTTTTAAGTGTGTTGTTGTTCATGTGTTGATGGTGAATGCTTCGCATCTTATAGACTGCAAGATACACTAATGTATCCATCCTCCAGAATATATAGGTAAAAAAGCAGTCAACCATACGCAAGTAGAAAATACTGTCATACTTCGTCCATTTCGCTAGAAGAGATGAAAACAGTTTAGAGTAGCTGGTAGTGACTAGAAGTATTGAGGAGCGGCACGTGAAAAGACGATATCCAGCAAGGTGGATAGAACGAAGCAAATAAATACTCTCTTTGAGAACTGCTCTCATTTCGACTAAGGACACCAACGAAGAAACCATGTTATTTAGAAGAAGAGAAACAAGAAGTCCGAAAGAAACGTATGAAAAAACGTTGTGATGTTGAGAAGGTGAAGGAAGCATGTCGTAAACTCTGTGCCATCTCAAACAAGGAGATGGCGTGACGTTATGAATCTGTAGATGTACGTGTACATTATCTCCTTTTCTTAGCCATTGCTTGAAGTTCCACAATAAAATAAAGAGTCGTATATACGAGTATTATTCACAAACCTTCATTGATCATGTTTTTCAATTCAACCACTGTCCTTGTGTCCATTTTGATATAATGATCTTCCACAAAGCCTGCAGCCATATCTACTCGTACATATCATCTCGGAGGTGGATGTGTTTGATAAGTAAACATTCTACAAGTAGTGCTGGTACCTTTCAACCATCGAATTGAATTGAAATGTTCAAATCGGGTCAAAAGGTCACGTCTCACAATCGCGGGGAATGACGTGGTTCTTGTTGTATACTATTCAAATTGTATGTTTGTTATTGTTGATCCCTTGTTATTACGATTCGTTTTACTATTAAAATAAATAATACCGGCAGTTGTTAGTTATATTATAATATATTTACTATTATGTACATTTATTAAATTGAATTTGTATTCAGTGTTTGTTTTCATATTTGGTATGTAAACTTTATATCCGTCTAAATTTGGTTTCATAAAATATGTAGACTAAGAATTCAATTAACAAACTGAGTCCGGTTTATAAGAATAGTTATTGGGAACATAGTCAATTTTCTTGAAATAATTTTAGTAATAAATAGGTTATATTTTAGACATATTGAATGGTGAGCTGCAATAGGAAACAAAGTAATGAGGCACTGAAAGACATATACTCAAACCAAGCGATATCAAGATGATGGTACCAAAGTGATGGTTCTCAACAGCGTATTTGTGCCAACATTGATTTACATACGAGTATGTTATATGGTATACTCATAACTCCGTGGCCTTTGCGGGGTACACAACTTTTGCCATACCTATACACAACTTTTGTCATCCCTGTACACAACTTTGGCCTCCTCCACATTCATACATCTCATAATGCACAATCTTCTTTTATTCATACTTGTCATGTTATTTTCTTTCAAAATCTTGTTCACTTAATCCAGTCAATATTGATGGGAGTGTATGGAAGTAAAATGTGTACGTAAAAAATAATATAAGAAGCCGAGTTAATGCGGTGAAAATACGTGCATTGAGGGGAATATGTGGTGTGACTATGTATGACAAAATAAGAAACGTAATTATTAAGGATGAATATAGACTAAAAATTAATGTGTTTAGTAAATGAAATAATAGCACGTTGAGGTCGTTCGGACATTTAACACTTATGGTTGGCGTTAGACTGACCTAACAATTATACAATTCAACTGTAATCCAATCCAATGAAAAAATACGGTTGGACAAAGTAAATGAAAATTTAAAAGAAACAAAGGGAAGGAGAATTAGATGTAAAAGGAACTGTATTGATATGAAGGAGGCGAAGAAAATACTCGTATGTTGTAATAAGTTTATTTGGCACTCTGTCTTCTCTGCCTACCCCAATAGAAAACGGCGTGATAGTTATGTATTTTAGATACCAATGTTTTAATTTATTAACCTATTCATTAAAATTACATGTTTCGGTAGATTAATGCCATTTTTAAATCGAATTTTCAGTTTCCGATCATTTTTTTTCGCTGTTAATGGTTAAATCCTCAGTTGTTGATGTCATTAGCAGAGTTCAGGAAAACCACGTTTTATCCATATATCTTAGTAAGTTGTGTATCGAAAGTCGTTGTTCGTTAATAATTATGGTTAACGATATACTATATCTATAGGGTCTTTCGAATTGAGCGGTTTTTTTAACTCTTGAATAAAACACACAATTTGCTTTCATTTCAAAAAACTGTGTATTGGTCATTGAAGTATAATGTATGCCATTTAAACACAATAAACAATATCCGCCAAATGTCCACGTCTTGCAGCTCCACAGATGTCCACTCTTCTATCAAAATTTTCGATAACATTTTGGCATAATTGCGGTTCTAACTTACCAATAACGCGAATAATTTCGTCCCTCAGCTCAGGAATTTATTGGGGGTCATTCTTATAGACCTGGATTTTCACGTAACCCCAGAGAAAATAGTCCAACGATGTCAGATCACATGATCTTGGTGGCCAATTAACATCACCGTTTCCGGAGATTACAACATATACAATAATTCTAAATTTGAACGCGTTGTTATATTGTATACGACTCAATTTTTATGAATGCCATCCATTACACTTCTCAAATGTCACTAGACCCAGGCAAGTTCGCGACGCCATCTATGTTTTATCCAAGAATTTAAAAAACCGCTCAATTTGAAAGACCCTATATATAAAGATAACCTTCGGGCTCTAGTGGTAGAACATCTCCCGCCCGGATTATTTAAAATTTGATTCCTGATGATGTCCAACGAATTAAAATCTCACTCTTTTGGTTTATAATATATAAACCTTACAACATATTTCTGATTGGTTGCGTACAACGGCATTTAGGTGATATAAAACGAAACACTTTGTTTTTTTTTTCAGTATCGAATAGGCTTACCTTAATCCTGCATGTGCAAAAATATTAAACTACTTAAATGGGCATAGTGAAATTTCATCTTAAAAATGTACCATACAAGCTCAAAGATGGTTTCTCAAAATCTCAGAACAGGTAAAATGTGGTTTTTTTTTGCATATTAACGTCCATATAATTATTATATATGGACGTTATACCTATTATAACTTTTCTGGCGCTTTGTTAAACGTAGACTCGAAATTTAAAAAAAAATAAGCGGTCTTATGTATTGTATATTCAAAATCGAAATGAATCATGGGGCAAAGGATTTTTTATTTGATTTGTCAGCTCGATCGATAATTAATCACCATCCAACATTTAAGAGTCTTGCAGACTTCTAATAAACTCAGTATGGAAAGTATAGCGTTGTACACGATAAAGCTTTTAGTGTCATATATTTTCTAAGTTTTCACAAATATATTTATGTCTTCGGAATATGGATATTCCTTATATAATCATGGTTGTCTTATGACCCTGTGGCGGTCGTCGCACACTCAGTTGCACATTCGGAACACTGTGGGCGTCCATACACACGGTCAATAACCGATGAAGTGACCTTTGCATTCCTTGACAATTTTAAACAAACAAGTCCGAAGTTCACACGCCGGCCATTCAACCCGTAGCCGGGAGCGAACCGCATTCCACGCCGGAGCGAGAACGCACCACGGCTGTCGCGCCAGTTTCGTAAATAAATCGTCACCTACATACAACATTAATCGTTTTTGCATTCGCAGGAACGAGACGTAGGCATATCGCGAGCGCATTCCCGCGCACATTCTAAAATTATATAAATACCTACGTCTACCAAATAAATCACTCTCACTTTCCGCATTGCGATCTAACGAGTTTTATTTATCAACAAATCATCATCATCTCTCCCTTATGGACTAGCTCATAAAACCCCATCATGTCTAACATAAAATTGAAATTGAAAGCATATTCAGATTATAGAAATTATACAATAGATCTTATTTTAAACAATTGTTCTTGATATCTAACAAGTATGCCATTGAGCTAATATTTTTACGAGTATGAATATCTTTGAGTTCTATGAAACATTCAACTCATTTATTTATTTTAGCACTATTTTATGCGAGTTAAATTAAATGGCGAGTTTATTGACGTACATCTTGCTATTTCTTCGAAGTAGCAAGACAAGAGTTACGCAGATTCATGACAATTGGGTGAAAGGTTATAACGGTTAAAATGTAACGTTAAGGTACTTAAATGATTGCTAAACAATTAATAAAAACATTAGTAAGTGTCACCAAAGTTGGTAAAGGAAAAGGAAGGTGGAAAAGTATAATATCAAAGATTTCGTCATTGAAGAGAGGTGAGAGAATTAAAGCCAATGAGGGTTAAATTAGCTGGTAACTGATTCCAGAGCTTGACGATATGGACAATAAAAAATAACGGCAAGGAGGAGCCGATGAGCTGGAAATATCAAAAAGCATTATTTTTTATTTATCTAAATTACACCGAGAGCGACCAGGTTAGCTTACGTTATAGCTAGGTTAATTGAGAGAGGGCAGAAATTTTTCGACTTGCAAAAAGAGGAAGGGGGTATGGTGAAGATTATACAAAAAATGACAATAATTTCGTCTATTTCTAACATTTTTCCTTTGTTCATATCATACATTTTGATTTTTCAGGTGGAAGATTCTGTAGCTTCAGTCCTTGCATCGAACAAGTACAGAAGACTTGCGCCACTCTTGCAGCGTCAGGTTTTATAGAAATCAAGACCATGGAAGTGCTGCAGACTGAATTGAAGGTCGCCAGTAGACCGCTGCAGGTCCGGGAATTAGACTTTGTGAAACATAAGGTAGGAATGCTTCATTTTATTTCATACATGTTTCAACTTCCCTCTGTTTCAAGGTTCTTCTTCTTCAAATTCCTCTCCTCTCCGAAAAACGACATCCGCGGCCTGGTGGTAAGGCGCTTGTCTGCCGATCCGGAGGTTGCGGGTTCGATCCCCGCTGGAATCCAGATTTTTTAAAATGGAATTCCAGTCTGGTTTTCACTTACGGCCCATTATAACACCTTTCTGGTTGGTTGGAAGAGATTGCCACTTTGCAATAAACACGCCAGGTGAAATAAATAATAATAAAAAAATAAAAAAGTTGACGATCCTCATTGCTATCTCGAAATGTTATGCAGCAACTTTAAACAATGATATAGTGGTACCACAATGAAATGATTCGCGTAAGTTCTTCATCAGTTGAAGAATTTCATATTATTCGAATTGTACAATAAGATAAAAGGACATCAATTATTGGACGATTTAAATATAACAATTTTTACTGTGGCTAGGAGATAGGAAGGAATGTTGGAAAGAACGATAATGAGAGAATTAAGAAACACGCTATGTCATTGAAGGGAAATACAATGCTTTTGAATCATTGTTTGAAAGATGACAACGACGGGATTTTTTTGCTGAGATTCGTCAAATATCACGAGTGGCTAGTTTGTACTTGTTGCATTGTTGATGTATAAATTTCGCGGTTGTATGTCAGCTGTATCAGAACAAGCAATAAGCTTAGTGAAACGGTTGATATAAACTGTTATCTATAAGTAGAAGTATGTATATACTCGTATTTAAATAAATAAATAAAATTTAATATTTATAAACAATCTTATCCGCCTGCGTACCGAAAGGATTGTTGATAAAATAAGATGGACGTTTTAGGCATCGGCAAAACGTTTACTCTTTGTAAGTCGGTTAACTTGACACATCGTTTCCGTCGTTTAATTGATTTTGAATTAAACTGTTAACAACTGATTGCGCGTGTTCTAGTGCATCCATGTTGAAAAATCATTACGCATGCGACATTGTAAAGATCATGCTAATAGATTTATTCATTCGCATTCCAGATATCTCGTTTATCTTTTATTCAATACTAAGCCTATACAATAAAAGTGACCACACTAACATTCTAACAGGATACATAGATTACCATATATAGGAAGCCTAAGTGGCGATCTATTAGATTGGCCTTCTTCTTCTTCTACTGTAGAAAGTATATTCTTGTGGGTTGATATTTTAAGTCTAAGGTGATAAAGACAGATCGGGACCCTTTCCTGGGTAACATTTTTGATATTCTTGTGGGTTGATATTTTAAGTCTAAGGTGATAAAGACAGATCGGGACCCTTTCTTGGGTAACATTCCTGAGACCTTGTCCTGGGTAACATTTAAGTCTTTCTTAACCGGGACCCTTTCCTGGGTAACATTTAAGTCTAAGGTGATAAAGACAGATCGGGACCCTTTCTCGGGTAACATTCCTGAGACCTTGTCCTGGGTAACATTTAAGTCTTTCTTAACCGGGACCCTTTCCTGGGTAACATTTAAGTCTAAGGTGATAAAGACAGATCGGGACCCTTTCTTGGGTAACATTCCTGAGACCTTGTCCTGGGTAACATTTAAGTCTTTCTTAACCGGGACCCTTTCCTGGGTAACATTTAAGTCTAAGGTGATAAAGACAGATCGGGACCCTTTCTTGGGTCACATTCCTGAGACCTTGTCCTGGGTAACATTTAAGTCTTTCTTAACCGGGACCCTTTCCTGGGTAGCATTTAAGTCTAAGGTGATAAAGACAGATCGGGACCCTTTCCTTGTTAACATTTTTGATATTCTTGTGGGTTGATATTTTAAGTCTAAGGTGATAAAGACAGATCGGGACCCTTTCTTGGGTAACATTCCTGAGACCTTGTCCTGGGTAACATTTAAGTCTTTCTTAACCGGGACCCTTTCCTGGGTAACATTTAAGTCTAAGGTAATAAAGACAGATCGGGACCCTTTCCTGGGTAACATTCCTAATCGAACTAGAAAATCTTTAGATCGAATACAAACGTACCACCATATCGCATTGTATTTCACTTTTATTTATTTTTTACTTACATAAGTATACATAATATTAACAAAAACAACACTGACAAAAACTATGTAATTTTAATTGGATACTCTCAAAATATGTGAATCTGAGTTTATAAGCTGCGTTTGTCGTTACCCTAATTCACTAGACTTTTTTTTTATGTACTTTAAAGGGGTAATTTCCTGTATTAAATATAATCAGGGTGCTTAATTATATTAGTTATTTTTAAAGTGTCTAGTAGTAAAGGTTGTTTAGAGGTCTTAATGTAAGAAGACTTGTATGATACATTTATATTTGATCACCGGATATATCATACTGTAAATCATTCTTGGGTAATCGTGGCACTAAGAATGAGTAAATATTGATAGTTTCAAGACAAGAATTGTGCTTTTCATAAATTGTACCGACTTGATTTAATAAATCGTTCTGTGATAGGTTTAATTTTCAATTTCGTGGTGTTTATTATTCTGTCAAACACGCAGCACTCATTTATGACAGCTGTCATCTAGAAACATACTCATTTTTTTATAATGAAACGCCTCACTGACGAATGATATAAAATTATAATGAAAAAGTGTTCTGGTCCTACTATCTATCGAAAGTAAATATTTTGAAAGGAGTAAATGAAAAAAATAGAGAAATCATAGGAGATTTATAAGAAGGTACAGATGTAGAAAATGCGAAAGACGTGTTTCGCGATAGGAAAGTCTGGCGTTCTCTCCTCTCAGCCTATCAGGACAGGGAAATGGCGTGATATATGTATGTTAATATTTTTTAAAAAGCCCTTGATTACAGTGGATTAAAGTTTCGCTAGTTACAAACTGTATTTGATAGGGATTATCACTCAAATAATAATTAACCCTCCTGATTCCGAGAACTCCAGCAATGGAGCTCTCGGAAAATATTGCATAGGGTTTCTTAAACGTAAGTAGCATTGACACATGACACGCATGGCAACTAATGAAATGTTCACCATCCCTAGAGTTAAAACCTCTTTTGACATACAATGGACTGCCGAATTCAATAAAGATAAAGGGAGGAAAACCATTTAGACAGTCGATCGGAGCGTGGTTGTTATTGCGACAGGATTTTTAGTACTTGAGCCTTCAGGATAAATGACGTGTAGAAATGACGTGTGGAAAAGATTTGTGTGGGCTCTTGAGTGTGGGTTTCTTCTTGTTGTTTTAATTTTTGTATTTGTGTTTCTGTATATTTTTGTTTTTATTTTTATTCTTATGATTGTGTGCGGTATATTATGGGATGAACATTTTTGGTCTTTCTGGAGTGATGATGTGTGAAGAGTTTGATTTCACATGATATTTCCAATTGTAATTGAGTGGCACTATTTGTCAGGTTGATGAGAACGTGCAACGGGGTTTTGTTTTTGTGTAATAAAAAATCAGAAAGAAGTATCGATTTATATTTTCATGCCTCCATCCTCAGTGAGATACAGGCAAAAGCCTAGTTTACTGGGCATACGACAAAATGAAAGGCGACAAACCCAGATCCATTAAAATAATGTATTTCCAAATTAAATTATCTGTTGTTTTTTCGCAAATTATATATATATTTCTTGTCATGTGTAATAATAAATAAATAATAAAAAAATAAATTGAACGTGATTGTAAGGATATTCAGGACTCACATTACTAGTTAGTCCGAACACAGGGCCTAATGCTCTGGGGAAAAACCTAAATTGATGCAAATGATAGGGTGCTCTCTCTGTTGCCTCGATTGTCCGGACACGGAAATGGATGAATGGTAATTAACCCTTCAAGAAATGGTTATGGTTTTGTTTTTTTTTTTTTTCAAATATTCATCTTATTTTACAAGACGTAATAAACGAAAAAAATCTCCATTCATCATATCTGAGAAAAAAATCATCGCACATGATTTTATTGGCCAGTTTGAAAAAATAAAATAAACAGTTTGGCATAATAACGATGATCTTTCGGCCATTGATCGTCATCATAAATCACATTTCAGAACGGTCGTAAATCATTCATCGGCCCGTCTTCGTCAGTCGCGGTGTGTGTGGGTCACTCTTGCGTTTTCTGAATTCCTTCAGCTAGCAGCGCTCTTCTGCGGGAGCTTTAATTAACTTAAGACTACAAAACATAAGCTATTAGTCAGTTATACAGGGTGACCGGTACATGGTGAAATAAATATTAGAAATACTCTTTACTATCACAGATTTGGTACACTTAAAAATAAATTTTGAATAAATATTCTATACCATCATGGAATTGGTACACTTGAAAATAAATATTAGAAATAATCTTTACTATCACGGAATTGGTACACTTAAAAATATAGTTTAAAGAAATATTCTTTACCATCATAGAATTGGTACACTTGAAAATAAATATTAGAAATATTATTTGCTATCACGGAATTGGTACACTTAAAAATAAAGTTTAAAATAATATTCTATACCATCATGAAATTGGTACACTTGAAAATTAATATTAGAAATATTCTTGACTATCACGGAATTGGTACACTTAAAAATAAATATTAGAAATATTCTTTAATATCACGGAATTGGTACACTTAAAAATAAAGTTTAAATAAATATTCTATACCATCATGGAATTGGTACACTTGAAAATAAATAGAAATATTCTTTAATATCATGGAATTGGTACACTTAAAAATGAAGTTTTAATTAATATTCTATGCCATCATGGAATTGGTACACTTGAAAATAAATATTAGAAATATTCTTTACCATCACAGAATTGGTACACTTAAAAATAAAGCTTAAATAAATATTCTATACCATCATGGAATTGGTACACTTGAAAATAAATATTAGAAATATTATTTGCTATCACGGAATTGGTACACTTAAAAATAAAGTTTAAATTAATATTCTATACCATCATGAAATTGGTACACTTGAAAATTAATATTAGAAATATTCTTGACTATCACGGAATTGGTACACTTAAAAATAAATATTAGAAATATTCTTTAATATCACGGAATTGGTACACTTAAAAATAAAGTTTAAATAAATATTCTATACCATCATGGAATTGGTACACTTGAAAATAAATAGAAATATTCTTTAATATCACGGAATTGGTACACTTAAAAATGAAGTTTTAATTAATATTCTATGCCATCATGGAATTGGTACACTTGAAAATAAATATTAGAAATATTATTTGCTATCACGGAATTGGTACACTTAAAAATAAAGTTTAAATTAATATTCTATACCATCATGAAATTGGTACACTTGAAAATTAATATTAGAAATATTCTTGACTATCACGGAATTGGTACACTTAAAAATATATATTAGAAATATTCTTTAATATCACGGAATTGGTACACTTAAAAATAAAGTTTAAATAAATATTCTATACCATCATGGAATTGGTACACTTGAAAATAAATAGAAATATTCTTTAATATCACGGAATTGGTACACTTAAAAATGAAGTTTTAATTAATATTCTATGCCATCATGGAATTGGTACACTTGAAAATAAATATTAGAAATATTCTTTACCATCACAGAATTGGTACACTTAAAAAAAAGCTTAAATAAATATTCTATACCATCATGGAATTGGTACACTTGAAAATAAATATTAGAAATATTATTTGCTATCACGGAATTGGTACACTTAAAAATAAAGTTTAAATTAATATTCTCTACCATCATGAAATTGGTACACTTGAAAATAAATATTAGAAATATTCTTTACTATCACGGAATTGGTACACTTAAAAATATAGTATAAAGAAATATTCTTTACCATCATGGAATTGGTACATTTGAAAATAAATATTAGAAATATTATTTGCTATCACGGAATTGGTACACTTAAAAATAAAGTTTAAATAAATATTCTATACCATTATAGAATTGGTACACTTGAAAATAAATATAAGAAATATTATTTACTATCACGGAATTGGTACACTTAAAAATGAAGTTTAAATAAATATTCTATGGAATTGGTACACTTGAAAATAATTGGTACACTTGAAAATATTCATGGAATTGGTACACTTGAAAATAAATATTAGAAATTTTATTTACTATCACGGAATTGGTACACTTAAAAATAAAGTTTAAATAAATATTATATACCATCATGGAATTGGTACACTTGAAAATAAATATTAGAAATATTCTTTACTATCACGGAATTGGTACACTTAAAAATAAAGTTTAAATAAATATTCTATGTCATCATGGAATTGGTACACTTGAAAATAAATATTAGAAATATTCTTTAATATCACGGAATTGGTACACTTAAAAATAAAGTTTAAATAAATATTCTATGCCATCATGGAATTGGTACACTTGAAAATAAATGTTAGAAATATTCATTACTATCACATAATTGGTACACTTAAAAATAAAGCTTAAATACGAGTAAATATTCTATACCATCATGGAATTGGTACACTTGAAAATAAATATTAGAAATATTCTTTTCTATCACGGAATTCGTACACCTAAAAATAAAGTTTAAATAAATATTCTATACCATCATGGAATTGGTACACTTGAAAATTAATATTAGAAATATTCTTGACTATCACGGAATTGATACACTTAAAAATGAAGTTTAAATAAATATTCTATGGAATTGGTACACTTGAAAATAATTGGTACACTTGAAAATATTCATGGAATTGGTACACTTGAAAATAAATATTAAAAATATTATTTACTATCACGGAATTGGTACACTTAAAAATATAGTTTAAAGAAATATTCTTTACCATCATGGAATTGGTACACTTGAAAATAAATATTAGAAATATTCTTTACTATCACGGAATTGGTACACTTAAAAATAAAGTTTAAATAAATATTCTATGCCATCATGGAATTGGTACACTTGAAAATAAATGTTAGAAATATTCATTACTATCACATAATTGGTACACTTAAAAATAAAGCTTAAATACGAGTAAATATTCTATACCATCATGGAATTGGTACACTTGAAAATAAATATTAGAAATTTTCTTTTCTATCGCGGAATTCGTACACCTAAAAATAAAGTTTAAATAAATATTCTATACCATCATGGAATTGGTACACTTGAAAATTAATATTAGAAATATTCTTGACTATCACGGAATTGATACACTTAAAAATGAAGTTAAAATAAATATTCTATGGAATTGGTACACTTGAAAATAATTGGTACACTTGAAAATATTCATGGAATTGGTACACTTGAAAATAAATATTAAAAATATTATTTACTATGACGGAATTGGTACACTTAAAAATAAAGTTTAAATTAATATTAGAAATATTCTAGACCAGGACAGAGTTGATACGCTATAAATAATGTTTCAATGAGAATTACAAACATTTATAACACTTATAGAGTTGTTTCAATTAAGAAAATGTGTATTTGGTTGTATTTTATTACGTAAAAAGGTAATAAAAAATATATATTTATAAAAATTAGGGCCACTATAAGTGTCGCACATACCTGCATTAGTATTAGTATAGCATTGAATTATTGTAAAATATAATTATTTTATATCTTTTGACATGTTAGTGTGCACAACTATAAATCGAGCCTATTAATTTCGATAACATTAAAAGCAATAATTTGTTTCGATACGAACAGAAATCATAAGAAATAATTCATATTGATGCATGCATTGTTCAAATTATTGCAAAATGACATATTTGGTTTTATATTAATCGCAAAAATCACGAAACATCTGACAGTCGCTTAATCATCCTATTGTTTTTTTTCTGTTTTTCTCTCTCCCTCTCTTTCTTAACAAATATCTCCATTGCATTATGTCAAAAATTTAATTCACATCATAAATATTTTCTTCATACATGCATTTCGTCTACAAATTCTCCGCTGTCAACTTTTTCTCTCGATAATTTATGAGGTCCGTATCCGTTTGTGCCATGCCATAACTCGGAACAGGGCCGCGTAGCTTTGTGTGCATTCAGTAAAAGACTACGCGAACAAAATAAATTTTGACGGCAGAAAATTATAAAATCATGTAAATATATATTTTTACCATACACACTGATATAATCCCTCGTTTTTATCCTTCGATCGATAGGTTATCTCTCTTAATCGATTATGATTGTCAGACATGCTATCGATGAAATACGTTCTTCCAAGACGATCAGTTGGATTAATCTACTAAAAGCCTTTCTTTCTTTTTGTGTTGGTCAATAGCGCTATAAGAAATTGTGATAAGTGGCATATGAACCACAGATAAACATAAATACAGATATAAAATGATCTAAGAGTAAAAACAGTCCGGAAGTGAATCCGCCAGGAATCGAACCTAGGAAGTCCGCTTGCTTAAAATTAATTTTAATCGCTAGACCACTGTAGCTGTTTATATCCGTAGAGAGTTAAAATATATCAGGTATTCATATTACTTATTTTGCCATCTCTTTGGATTACTTGGTAAGACGTTTTCGTGTTCGATTCCCAACGGTATCCAAAAAGACATCTGATAACATTAATCACGCGCGCTCTGTATGCGAATGTTTATGCCAATTCACTTGTGGTTATATTGCCAAAACATACTACGATGAATTGCGAGGTACGTGGTACTCCAGTGCTTTTTGAGACAAAGGCTCGATTAATGGGGTTAAGGCAAGGTTTCCCAGTCACGCTCTTTAACATATCCGCATCAACAATTCAAATATATTAAAAGATCCCTTACGAATGAATGAAATCATATGGCCTGACTTATTTTAAATGTATTACTAAAGGTATTTTTTTTTATTTAGAATATTTTATATAATGCAAATTGAATAAATGTGGAAAAGTAGGTTCAATTAATTTGAAATGAACAGTCTGCACTTTCCGAATTTCATTAAAAGTAGAACATTACGTAAAAAATAAAGTATTTTCAATTTTACTAATTTATCATTATTTACGCAAGCATAAAGCAAGTGGAAATAGCTTAGCATTCAAGTCCACATATTTGAATCCTAAGCTATTTCCACTTGCTTCCAACTTAACTTCTCTTCTTACAACAACTGATGAATCCTAAGCAATTTCCACTTGCTTCCAACTTAACTTCTCTTCTTACAACAACAGATGAATAATTGCATATACGAATATATCGACGAGCTGATGATCTTTATTGACGAGCCTTGTGGTGACATTTTGAACCAAGTGATGAATATCTCGTTCGGAGTCTCGGTCCAATGGTAGGACGCCTTACTCCTTCATCGGATAAGTTCTGACTGTTATGATATTTAATTGGATATTTTGGTTCTTTTTTAGGAGACGGGGAAGGATAGTTTTTTGAATTTTTGATGAATGATTATGAGAAAAAATAAGAACGTTAAATACTTGTATACATGTGATGATATATAAATAATATTACATACGAATATACATATATTTGTGGATGTGCGATGTCACACACGGTTATATTATATATATTAGATGGGTGTGAGTAAAAAAATATGGAGGCGAGGTGATGGTGAGTAAAGCATAAAATGTTGTATATAATATAATATATATAAGTATGTGGGGAGACGTGTGTGACTTTTTAAAAAAATATCAATACATATATATATAATATATATATATATATATATATATATATATATATATATATATATATATATATATATATATATATATATATATATATATATATATATATATATATATATATATATATATATATATATATATATATATATATATATAGTAAATAGGGGAGATACGCGGTTGCGTATGGAGGAAGGCTGTCGTCTGCCGGTGAAGGTGTCAGTGACGGTGTAGAGTACGGGGGGGGGGGCGTTCAGAGTGGCGGGGTCATTTGCAGTTGGGGGGCGTTCAGAATGGTGGGGAAGTTTACTAATGGGGGGGCGCGGAGAATAGATTTCGGACGTGGGTATCTAAATTTGGTGTTCGCGTTGTAGTTTCCAAGGGCTTTTATGACGGGGTTGGGATGTCTGGATATAGAACTGTAAAATCTTTCGGCCAGAGCGCGCATGTGTTCGGGGATTGTTTGAAGAGCGGTATCTGCGTGGAGTCGGTGACATTTTGCATTACACTTTCGTTATATGCGGTACAATCTGGTCAGCTTATTGTCGTGTGGCTATCTCTTTCAACCAACCAATAAGATATTAAAAAGGCCTAAAGAAAAAACCAAACTGGAATCCATTTTCTAAATAATTGAGTTCCAACGGTACTCAAACTCGCAACCCCCGGAGGTCTTAAGCAACGGAGGTCATCGTGCATTTCGTACTATTTCTATTGTATTTACTATTTTCCTTATCTTACACTTATATAAAAAATGAGAAAAAATGAGTGAACTTGGGATCCCAGGTAACTTACTAAGGCTACTGTCAGATTATCTTACAGATAGAAAACAATTTGTTTCACATGGAATCTACAACTCCGATTACTTCACTGCCTACTCAGGTGTTCCGCAGGGGTCTAATCTTGGACCTACCTTATTTCTTATTTTTATTAATGATATAGGTAGAGTTATAAAAAAATCCACGTTTCTTCTATTTGCTGATGACCTCAAAATCTTTCAAAAAATTCGTTCTTATACCGACTGCTTAGACCTACAGGCAGATCTCAACAACGTTTGTGAGTGGAGCCACAATAATAAATTATATTTCAACGCATCAAAGTGCAAAATTATGTCGTATCATCGCTCACACGTCTTGAAATTCCATAGATATACACTTGAATCTATACCTATTCCCCGCACAGATAATATTAAAGATCTGGGTGTCTTGTTCCACAGCAATCTCGCGTTTGGTCCTCACATAGAAGTTATGTGCAACTCAGCTTATAAAACTCTAGGATTTGTTATGAGAATCTCTAAGTCGTTTGAAAACCAATTGGTGCTCAAAACGTTGTTTAATTCATTGATCCGTAGCAAACTAGAAAGCAATGCTTGCATTTGGAGCCCGGTGGGGGCGCAAAACTCGCTCATGGTGGAGAAAGTACAAAAAAAATATCTACGATATCTCTACATGAGTGAGTTTGGTGTCTATCCGTGGCTATATCCTACGCAGTTTCTGCTGGGCATGCTCGGGTATAACTCCTTGAGCGTAAGAAGAGATCTGCGTCTCTTGGTATACGTTGTCAAACTCGTTCGAGGAGTTGTGAGCTGTCCAGCATTACTACAAAGATTAGCGTTAAATGTTCCTAACAATTACACTAGACTGCGCCGGCAGGAACTGTTCTCAATAACATACGCAAGAACGGGTCTTCCAGCCGCTATGCCTGTTGGAAGGGCCTTAACTCTTCTTAACGGGACTGCTTCGGATATTGACATATTTCATATCACATTACCAAAAGCAAAAGTAAATATTCTTCTTAGATTAAGCGCGTTAGAAAGCACTCATCAACATACTTAAGTGACTGAATATATATGTAACATACGTTTGTGTGTAAATACTCGTTTGTATACATATGCATTATTTTTTATTTTATATAATTTAAAAAAAAAAATTTTTTCCCTGTAATTTTTCTTCTTTTTTAATGTCTTGTATTTTTCAATGTAATTGGGCTAAGCCTGTTTTGAAAAAATAAATAAATAAATAAATAAATTCCCGACATAAAGCTTTATTTTATACCGACGCAGCGGTCCTGACTCGAGTCATTTGAGTTTTATGTTATAGAGAAATGTGAGTCTGACCTTTCAATGATACCCGATCCCCTGATACATTCTGAAATATCGATAACACTGCTCCGATTGTCTATCAATTGTTTCTGCAATCGTAAAATTTAATATAATAGAATCGATCATGAAATCAGAAGTCAGAGACTGGTATTATTTCCCTCCCGGTAAACTTTTTAGATACTTTAAGACTTGATAGAATTTGCAAACCATATATGTTAATAGAGACAAACCACAATTTCTCAGAAACTAAAGTTCAAGTTTTACATAAATCACAAAAAATATATAAAACAATGAATTTATGAATATTTGAGGTACACAAAGCCATAAACAAAAACAAAAAAGTAATGAATAACCATAAAATGCAAGAGGTTTCACTCTTTTATGACATTTTTTTATTTCGGTCAATAGACTCAATAACTTCGATGTAAAATGACACTAGTCTGTCCTAAGCACTGCTCTCGTAACAAGCCGTGAAGAGAGCCTCGAGATAGGAGGAGGGAACACGTGTAACGTGATTTAATGTAATTAGTGAAATTACAATGTAATTAAAACTCGGATTCAACAATGGAGCAACCTAGATTTCAGCTCAGTAAGAATTTATGAAACTATATCTACTGAGTCCGTACATACTAGTCTCGTTGTGTATAAAATATACGTAAGAGGGGTCTAAAGGAGTCGCCTGTTTGCGAATGGGAAGAAGTGCAGACAACTGAACACATAACAGAGCCTCATTACGCCTTTCAAGGGGGTATTTCGGAAGTACGTCAAACAACTCCGAATGCGTTGGCTGGCTAAGGATCTGTGCCATTTTAACCCTACCGCCGCATTAAAGAATTTGATGACAACAAAAGCAAACAAATGGTATGGCGCTAATTCGTTATAGAACTCATCAACTCGACTACAAATTTCAAGTGGAATAATGTCTGAAAGTATGGTAAAAACCCGAGCGCCACAAGTTTACTGTTCATCAGACTATTGGCACTGTTTAAGCTGCCTCTAATGTTTGCACACGAATCTATATTATCGAGGCATAATAACACTAATTAACAAGGTTTTTGTAACAAGGGTGAAAACGGTCATTTTAGGTCAATTTTTGTGTGCTGATAACGAATATGAAATTGAAAATGTTCCATCACGTACCTTTTCAGAGAAAAACCTGAAATTAGTTTTTGACTGAAACTGAAACTTTTGAAAGAGTTCAAAAAAAAATAAGTGTTAGTGTTGAAGAACTAGAAGCTTGGAAAGCTTTATTATAAAGCTGTCAATTACGAACAACTTGTACAAGAACTCTTGCAGTTACCAGAAGGTAGGATGTCGAATGTCACTGAAAATACACTTCCTGCATCCCAGTAATCTGTTTATGGCTGTTTACTGTAATGTAGGGGCTTCTAAATTATCTAATTTGAGTTTTTATTCAATTTAATATACAATCTCTAAAAAAAAGTTGATTCGATCCAATTTATAAAAAATGCTATTTTTAACAAAAAAATGGTATATAAGGTCAATTTTTCTTATAGTCACGATTTTTATTCTGCTTTTTTTATTTTCCTATATAACGACATTGTATTCTGTGTCTAAATTTAGCATTTCAGGAATTTATTTATTTTCATTGTTGTAATTACGTTTTTTGAAATGCGCAAAAACGTACTTATTTTATTAAAACATCCCCCTTCTGTTACACAAAAATGTTACGTGTTACAAACTTTTCACTGCGATTTTCGTAATCAGAAGGGTCGATTTAATAAGAATTAGCTAATTTAATATATGTTACAGACAAAAAGTTTAAATTTGTTAACTAGTGTAATTAATGATTCACAGGACTCGTAGTAACATTGTCGACTTCTATGCCGAAGATCGCCGATTCGAAACCCGGTTAGTGCTACGCCCTTCGTATATATAGCATTAGCATTTTTTTGTCACTATTTAAGAAGGTATGAGAATACCTATGACTTCGGTCAAATCTATGTTATTTTTTTATGAAAACCAATGGAGTATGTTAAGAAAAACCGCGAGACAATTTTAAAAGACCGCTGCTTCTGCTAATGGCCATTCAAACCTTAGTTGATCAGATTTTATAAATGCCCCTATCCTAGATGAACTCAACACAGCAAAGGCCGACATCGTCATCTGCAAACGCATCAATCATCTACTATTTTGGTCACATCTTGTGACGTGAAGAAGACGCCTTCGAGAGATTGATATTCCAGAACCCAGTTGGGGTCAGAGGTTATTTGAAGCATCTTATATCAGTAAGATGAGCAGACTAGGTCGAAGACCTTCGGATCTGGTAGTACCTTCAAGAACTGAATTTTTCCACGTTTATATCCAAGATAGCAAAAAATAAAAAAACTATGTTTCTAATTATCTTAAATTGACCATTTTTTTCTATTTTCTAACCGGGTGGATTGTGAAGAGCATCGCTCGAACAAGACCTCTCCACATGTACCTTGTCTGCGCCTCAAGAGTGCATATTTGATTTATCTCTATTAATGCGTCCGTTATCTTAACGGTTAGCATTCACGCTAAGCAAGCAAGCGCCCCAGGTTCGATTCCTGCCGAATTACTTCCTAACTCGTTTTACTCTCAGAACATTTTACATATGAAATTATATTTATCTGTGGCTTATATGCTTCTTATCATAAATTCTTATAGCGCTACTATGCAACACAAAAATAGCGCTTTATAAAACTCTGCCTAATGAAAGGTTTCAGCAGATTAAATCTGCTAATCATCCTGGAAACTAAATCTCGCCATCAGAAATTCAGGTTTGATATATTCAAACCTGCACAATGTCAATGCTTTAACTATAAATAAAATATAAAAACAATATGATTAAAATGAACAATCGGTCTCCCAGTTAAGACCTCACATTTAGGAAATGCCCATCATTAATAGGAAATATTAGCGTTTTGTCCTTTCTGACTACCCCAATTCGAAAATGGCTTGATGGTATGTATGTGTGTATATATGTATCAGTATGTATTTTATGATAAGGAATGTATTTAGCTATTACATAGCGCTATTCATATTCATAAACATGAATCAGTTTCATGTCTAGTGACATGAGCGAGGAATGTTCTTCATACGAATTCATTTCCTTTGGTCCCGACAACATTTCAACTGACCGACAGCTGAATACTACTATTAATAATATGCAAATACACTTTGCCTCGTCTCTTTCGTATATCTTTACTCTAGATGTACATATTTTCTCCATGTTTTTGTTTTAAACTCAATTTCTCGAAACTGAATCTCTTAGGTTGTCTGAAAAGTTATTCCGTACTTTTACGACAAGTTCAAACGCTTATTACACCTTGTTGCTCGTGGACAGTAGTTTTCAATATTTTAATAATATGTTGTGTCGTTCGGCGTTTGTTATTTTCGATCATTGCCTTGATTTGGATGTCAACAGTGGTAATCGGCCTTCCAGAGTAGACGCCATCTTCGAGTGTCGTATCACCATTACGAAGTGTTTTTTTAAACCACATTTGACACACACACTCGCTTACTGTATCGTCGCCACACGCTTATTATATTTCTTGATTTGTGTCGCATTTTTCCTTTATAGTAATAAATTATTAAACAACGAAAAAATATTTTGTTCCATCATCAAAATTATGCAAAAAAATCGCTCAAATGATTTGAGTAAACGATAGCCGATGAAATGCGCTAAAATATAATATACGTTTAGCACGTTTAGCCTTTTATATAATATACGTTTAGCACGTTTAGAATAAAGTTTGCAATGAAAATATTGTCATAAGTAACTATTTTTCGGACTACATATTACACGTTAATCAATTACAAAAAAGTATAAATCGTCTTTATTTAAATTCTTGACTATTATTCTCAAAAAAAAATAATTTATTTTATAAAATAAGTATTATATTTCACTCAATATCATTTTTGAGTAGTATAGAAGGTGATCGAAGAATAAACATTATGTCAAGAACGCTGATCTATATAACAATAAAATAAAGGTAACTATTTACCATCACATCACACCACTAACCAATATTTGGTTAAGATTTTGTAAAGCTTTTAATTAAGTAATAATTATTTAAAATGATTGTTTAGTAGTATAGAAATTAAAAAAGTTTGGGTAGACCTATAAAAACATAACACGACCAAATGAATCTAATTCTATAGAGTTAAAACGATGTAGTTATTGTTAATTTTCGTTTTATTGTCACTTTGATTTCATTGTAGAGTTGCGTGTAGATTTAAGGTGAAATTCATCGTCCCTTCCGCACATCCACTTATGTTGAAATTGATTGCAAACAAGCCTTAAAGATAAAAACTGCAACGTTTTCGAAACGTCGGTTTCATATTCAACACTCTGAAAGACCTTTTACAACTAATATGAATATCCGCGAAAACCTCAAAACAAATAATTTAATTCATTAATTTTCTTTGATTTACTAATAAGTAATTTATAAGACAGTACATAACACAAGTTATCCAGAACTCACTTGAGATGTTGCAAGACAAATTAAGTTAATATACTCGTATCTACCATATGTACAAGTATACTATAATACGGACATCGTTGGGAATTGTGCAAAAGTTAGCGACGAAGAATATTTTCATATAAATAATGTTTTTTTAGTTTTTCTCAAATGTTGATAAGGATGAAGCTCATCTGATAGAGCCAGAAAGGTTATTCCAATGGCGAGCCGAGTGATCAATGTTCATAGATTCTAAGGACAAAAAAGATTTTTCATTATGTGCAGTCGATTAAAACCACTCCCGATTTTATTGTATTATTTTCGTTGTATATATAGTAGTACAGTTAAACCTTGCCGAATTATTACCAGGTTGCAATCTTATACAATCAACGACAAACATTTTCAAGAAGCATGTTGAAATAGTTCAAGCGTCTCTCAGTGGAAATCCATAATCAATTAAACTGTTGGCTTTGTTTCCTTCCACTATATTTTTAGCTAACTCACTTAAGGAAGACACCGTGTATGTTTATTACATACTTGTTTGACGCACATAAGCTTAAATCAAGAGTACATCGATAAGTCCGTCCGATGCCAACGGGTATGCTAAAAAATACGAGTATAACAAAAAAACAACGTCAAGTGTTTCATTTTTAATCCGACCTACCCTTCCGTTATAAGCACAAGCTCCCGAAGCATTATCTGTTACCTGACTAGTCCACCTACAGTATTAGCTGGGACGACCAAGGTCTGAGTGAATGTGATGGAATACAAGTAACCTGAACGAGTGGACTTGTTTTTGCTGAATAATTAGTGTAAGAATTGTTATCTAGTTATAAGTAGTATGTAGGTGTTAATTATTTCTAAGATCTCATATATTAAGATTGAATAAATAAAATAAAATGATATGTAGGAAAAGAAGATTAAATAAGTTCATAAATTATAACATATAATTAAGATTAGTTAAGTAATAAATTTGTATATAGGTATAGCCTTGACAAATGTTTGTATAATAATTTACTTGTTTAATAAAAAATAAAAAAATTATATTTTAAACAAACCTTATGTAAAAAAAATAATTGTTATTTTTATAAAATATGGTATGTACATAGTTTTTGTTGAAATACGGATAATGTATGCTAAAAAATATAATGAAAAAAAAAACAACGTCAATTTCATTTTTATACTATTTTAAAGAAACCTTATGTGAAAAAAGGACTTTTGAAAAATATTGTGTGTACAAAGCTATTTCAAGATTCAATAGAGATAGAATCCGCAATATCCGGTTTGAAAAAGACTAGGCGTTTAACCAGCTAGGCGATAGATTTGCCTATTTGGTGTGTATACACAATCTAAACCACAATTCGTATTTTTCTCACTTAATACACAAAACAATGACATAACAATGAATATAATTCCAACAACTTTTATATTCTTGGTACGAACAGCCAACATGGAACTACCATAAACGTATACTACTTGTGTTACCGATACGATGTTTTATGTCTATATTCCGCCCGTTAATAGAATTATAAACATTATCAGTGCAAAAACAACACAAATGCATAACTAAGACACATTTTAAAAAGACAAACGAGTACGGCATGGCTATTGAATAGTTCGAGATAAAAAGATTGTCATAATAATATACCGACACGTTAGCAAGAGGATTGTTGGAACGCAGATCCGAAGCTAGTGGCCATATCACCTTAATGATCTTCAGCTAAAATATATTTCTTGATTCGAAGGAAAAACAGTGTCGATTCTACGCCGCACTTGGCAATGAAATTCGGTAACTACTGGAAGTATGCGGTTGTTTACTAGTTACTTAGTTAGTTTTTATTTACAGTATGGTTATTAAGTCACTTGCCGGCATATCGATCTACAAATGGTTCAAATCGTGCACTAATCTATTTCCGTTGGATAGTATTGGTCATACTAAATTTAACGGCAATAAAAACCATTTGACTCGCATTGTGTCTCTTATTTAATGAATGCTGTCATATAATCCCTATACATATGTGGGAACCACGGTCGTCGCTGAATATTGTCAACACATACGGTCAACGACCGACGGAACGACCTTTGGATATGTCCAAAGGTCACATACCAAAACATTGACGCAGCCGGACATCTCGCCGTTTCCGTAAACAAAATACTATTTACGATACATTCCACAGTAGAAAGAGAACGCATCACGCTGTCTCGCCGATCCCGTAAACAAAATGTTTACCCACAATACTATTTGCGATGTCTGCAATACTTCAATTAACCATTTCTGCACGCACAAAAGCGAGATAAAAATATATCGCGGGCGCAATCCCGCGCCCATTCTGAAATGTATAAATACCCACTTACCGATAAATAAAACATTCATTCACTCTCTCCTTCTGCATTGCTAATTGACGTATTTTATTTATTTACCAACAAATACTATCATCATCTCTTCAGACAAGAAGCATTCCGCTAAACATATCACTCTATAATTCGTATGCAAAGACTTGGAAACGAGTTTTGCAACAATTTAGATATTTTTAATATAAGTATATACTCGTATATAGTATTCGCCAGAATATCTCAACAATATTTAGAAATAGCTACTAACTTTGTGCTCTCATTTATTAATATAAATAACGTAATATAAACAAAACATTAAGGACAATACTTTGCCTCTGGAGTTGAGTAACCCTGCATCAACATGTAGGAAGGTTTTGATTCTGCAAAGCAACTTACATCTCGTTCTACTAATGAGGTCATGTGTTTTCTATATCTCAATATCTATCCATAAAATTCACACAAAATTCTCAAAAAGTCCAATATTTGTTCTATGTATGCGTTATTCAATTAAAACAAATCTGAGTTCTTTACCTCTATAAAATAAGTCTTCGACAATTACGTACCTAAGTCTGCTTGGTGAAGTTTGGTAATATTTTGTGGTATACATACATAACATATATTGGGCTTAAATATACATATAATTATTAAATAATTTTAAAACAATGACCGTAATTTATTATTACTACTGCTTTTTGTATCTTCATGTTAGTTTAAGATGAAGTTTTGTATTATTTGTCAATAATTTTAAGTACGTGTATAAACTGTCACATGTTCATTTGTATATAAAGACACTGTTGTGTCGTTAATTAAATAAATAAATAAATAATAATGAAAGCTACTTTATTAAATTGCTGAATGCCACCATACATTTATTTATTTCAATTTTTGTTTTTTCTACTGTTCGAAATCATAACATATGTTACTCTTGTTATTTTATAAGAAAAAAATCATTGAAGTACTGTACTAAATTACACTATCATTGTATAAAGTACAACCATGGGTGTACTGCCATGTGGCAATCTTTTACAACCAACCTAAAAGTTTTTTAAAAGCCTTGAGTTAATACCAGATTTGTTTTTTTTATATATGAGTAGCAACGGAAATCGAATCCACAAACCCTTGGTTTTTAAGCAAGCGTCTTACTAACCAACTCACACAGTTTATCAGTAAAGTTAAATATCGAAAATAAATCAAATAATGTTCCTTTGAACGAACCAAGTGACTTATAACAAATCAGGTAGAAGCTTAACTCTCGTTAGTTGTCAATATTGTAATTTTATTTCAAATTGGTTTTGTTATAAAATTTTAAATAACATTCTTGTATAGTATATTGTCAGTTTTAACGTCACCACTAGTTATTTTCTTTGATTTTGTTGATAATGATTTTTTAATGTTTACTGAAGAGTTGAAGGCCTTTTCATCTAAATTATTTATTGACATAAAAAAATATATTTTAGATATGCTTTGATTGAATTATTTTAATGTCGTATTTATAAATAGTTATATTGTATTACAATTACGTTGTATACAGCAAAACTTGAGGGATTTATTGCCGCGTGGCAATATATTCCGAGCAAATAAGAAAGGAATTAAAGAGGACTGAATTGAAAACCACACTTAAACTATTCTAACTGGAATCGAACCCGTAACCCCCGGACTGGAAATCAGACGTATTGGCATTCAAGATATCTTTTAACACCCATCCCAGAACAAATCTTACCCGACTTCACGCTGAACAGCGAGAAGAAACCCTACAACACCACATCCTCGCTTGGACCGTGAAGTTCTACAAAAGCCAACAAAATCACAGAAATCCCTTAGTCGCTGCCCTGGGGGCTTACGAGAGTAAATCCGACCTACCATTCCGTTATAAGCACAAGCTCCCGAAGCATTATCTGTTGCCTGACTAGTCCACCTACAGTATTAGCTGGGACGACCAAGGTCTGAGTGAATGTGATGGAATACAAGTAGCCTGAACGAGTGGACTTGTTTTTGCTGAATAATTAGTGTAAGAATTGTTATCTAGTTATAAGTAGTATGTAGGTGTTAATTATTTCTAATATTGAATAAATAAAATAGAATGATATGTAGGAAAATAAGATTAAATAAGTTCATAAGCTATAACATATAATTTAGATTAGTTAAGTAATAAATTTGTATATAGGTATAGCCTTGACAAATGTTTGTATAATAATTTACTTGTTTAATAAAAAAAAATAAAAAAAACTAACTAGAACTCTCAGATCGTCATGGTTAATCTTGTATTTACCAAATTTCGTGTTGATTTTTTTTCCCTAAATTATTATATTTCTCTAAGATGCATTTTCAACCAGTTCTAATTTGCATCACCTGGGTGCATCGCATTTTGTGTTGATGATCTCGACGGCCCAGGTAGATATACGAGTAATAAGAACAGCAAACTAGGAATCCAAACAGTCGTATCGGACCTCTCGGAGACTCGCTCTGAAATTCCTTTTATCTTTTTTCTAAGTCCGATCTGCCATTCCGATCTTTTTGTGCCGCGTTCTCAGACATTCCATCGATCATTTTCCTTTCCTTCTATAAACACAGAGCATTGCACAATTTATAAGGAGACGTCCCTATCTATTGTATTACAACGAACATATCTGTTTCTTGTGCACGGTTTACACATGAATGTTTTTATTTTTTATTAAAAAATAATAAGCTTTTATAAGAAATTGGTTTTAAGTTTACAAAAACGATAAATAATATTATAGAATCCTTTAACTTATGTTACTCGTGTATTAACACTTGCCTTACTGTGCTAAACAATTCCGCCAGCTACGGTGCTGGACACTAAGCGTCCAGTAAAAAATGTATGTTTTAAATAAAAATAATGCAAAATCTGCTAGGTTATTTTTTGTAATTAGCATAAAAATCATTTTATTATGTATTAAAACGTCGAATAATAAAATAAAATATAAGTCCTGGTCACTCGCTATCCATCACAGGGTGGCAAGTGTTTACATTTTCATTTCTATATTTGCAATTCTGGAGTTTATTGCTATGAATACAATTTTAATTTAAGCTCGATATAACTGTTAACAAGTTTTCTTTAGTTGATCACAGTAGCATTTACAAAACAATGCGATTGTTCTTTATTTCCAATTATTTCGCATTATGAATTTTTATTGCACTTTAGTTGTATTCAGTACAACCTGGTATGCGTTGAGCTTTATGGCGATCTTTTCCAACCAACTATAAAAGAGGTTAAACAACCCTGAAATAGAAACCAGACTTAAACCCTTTTTTTTTAAATCTGGGTACCTGTGTACGTAAATTGAACCTGCAACCACCGGGCTAAAAGTGAGTCGTCTTATTTATTTATTTAACACTTTTATTGCAATACAATCTGGTGGGCTTATTGCCAGGCGGCAATCTCTTCCAACCAACCAGACAAAAGTAAGCGAAGCAAGTTACATGGTCGCATAAATCATTCAAATGACTATCCATCCCCACGAAATCCATAAACACATACGTGAGCACATGCCCACGAACCCCACAAAGACGGACAATCATCCGAACATTATTTTTCATATAAAGTGAGATATCATCAATCAAAAGGAAAGGAAGCGATAGTGGAGAGAAAAGGAAAAGAAAAATCAGGAATGAAACACGTTATTTTACTGACTTCAAATTAAGAGTTTTTTCAGTCGCTTCTTAAAGCATGCCAAGGAAGGAGCGAGTCTTATATTGGTTTGTAACTGATTCCAGAGTCTCACTGCATGGACAGTAAAGGACGATGTAAAGAAAGAGGAGCGGTGAACTGGAAAGGCCAATAAACAATCTATGTTTGAGCGTAGCGCTAATCCATGATTGGAAAGACGCTGAAAATTTTCGGCGAGATAAGAGGGTGCGGCGGGACAGTTAAGGATGTTATACAATAGAGACAGTATGTAAATTTGGCGTCTATTTATAATATTCAATGCCTTCTGGTATGAAGTTATATGGTCGTACTTTCGTAGGTTGAAAATGAATCTTAGACACACTTTGTAATTTGTCCAGCGTCTTACTATCTAAGCCACGAAGGTTTCAAAGATTGTATTTGAACTTTTAAAAAGCCTCTTTTTTTATTTATGAGCAAATTCGGTCGATACTTAATCCACGCTTCTCGTTATACTTGATTTAATGAACACTGACTGAATTTCTCTAAACGTGTTTGCATGAGAACAACTACATAATGTAGGAAATACAATGTTAATTAATTTATATAAACCATCCTGTCCTTTTTCTCGTATTAGGAAAATCTAAAGTGTTCCCACTGAATGTACGAGTATTATGAATTAATAATTTTGTGTTTTGTAAGTGTTTTATGTATAAAAGAATATATATTTCAAGTGGCAGATGTAAACGGTGCAGTACAGATCAATCCAGGCGATATATAACGATGTCAATAAACGCATGTAGAACTAGCGCGAGTTTCGTAATTTGATCAGGTACAATCGTTACCGATCTGCGCCCGCACTGATTTATGCCTTAATTCCACGTTGGAGCTCTCTAAATTGCATGTTGGTTTAACGTTGCCCATTACCCGCGATCTGGGCGCCCTGTAACAGCGGCGGAGCCATCCGACCCCCACGAGACGTTATGGGAAATCGGAAATTGTTTTGTCTTAAATGAGTTTTATTTACTCTTTTATTGTTTCTTGTGCGCTGGTAACCATTTTAAATTCATAATAAAATTATATTTATAAAAGATAGTTTTGGGATTTACTGTTGCCTTCTGTACTGCAGTACTCTGGCCAATGGGGCCAATTTAGGGTGTGGTAGATGTTTACATGTTAAGGTATTTATACCATTAAACCTCAGATATCCCATAGATATGGAAGATATTATGTACAGGATACACCATCAAGACCCTTCATTTATATGTATGACAAAACAATGAAAAAATCACTTTTTTTTGTGTTTTTGGTGTTAAAATCCTTTAAATAATATCGCTTCTATAGCATTGTGCTAGAATAGATCTAGGAACAGCTAAGTCAACCAAACATAGATAATTAATTATCTCGATTGTTCTAAGTATCTTTTCTTAGGCTTCTCGAATGTTCTAAGTATCTTTTTTTAGGCTTCTCGATTGTTCTAAGTGTCTTTTCTTAGGCTTCTCGATTGTTCTAAGTGTCTTTTCTTAGGCTTCTCGATTGTTCTAAGTGTCTTTTCTTAGGCTTCTCGATTGTTCTAAGTGTCTTTTCTTAGGCTTCATCTCGCGATATGTTGACGTACAAAAAATTATAACACCTTTCTTCTTAAGATACTCACTGAACGAAACCGGTTAGTTGACAAAATAAGCTGCATTATATATTATAATAAACTTTTTTATTAATTTTTTCGTCTTATCAAATTCCACTTAGTTTTAATCGTTATGCTTTTGATCCGAAAATTGGTATGTCATGTTTCTTTTGGGGATCTGCCTGATGGACTCTTGCTGTAAAGAAGGTAGGATTCAAACGATGAACTATATGAGGTATCAGTTGTATAAAGTCTTTCGGAGTGTCATACAGCATGGTTTGGCTGGCTTAAGATGCTAACGTTTTGAAAACCTTGCAGTTTTCATGTTCAGGGCTTGCTTGTAGCCAACTTCGCCAAATAAGTCCTAAGGATGAAAACTACAACTTTTTCGAAACGTTAGTATTATAAGCCAAACCACACGTTACAACACAACAGATCTTATTCAATTAATACAAAGAACCGTGAAAGCCTCAAAAAATATATGGGGTATACTTAATAAACACATTATTGCTATTGCACGTGTAAGTACCAGTACCGTCTCTTTTGCATGCCCCAAGATGCAAGAAATTTGAACTCGTGAAAAATAATTGCAACATGCGGAGGTAAAAGATATATCGAGAAATCTCTCGACTTCGTTGGGAGTATAATGGAAAAATAAACGTAGGAAAGCTTCTGGGAACTCTTAATTAGAAGGCTTGAGCAAAAGACACGTGGATATGTAAAATACGAACCCAAAATGTGTTCCGAAATATCTTGACTTCAGAGAGAAGAGAATGTGAAAATTAACGCAGAGAATCTTCTGCAAGCTTCTAATTGTAAAGCTTTATGAAATAAACACGTTGAAACGTAGAATCGCGAAGACTAAGGCATATAAAAACTAAAGCACTATCTAAGGAGGTGTTCCAAATATCATCCAATAATCATACAGAATCATCAGTCCCAAAGCTCAAGTCCCACACGCCAATTTCGATGTTCCATTTGGGAGAGAATGCGCCGTGAAACTCAAAAAAATATCATGGATATTTGACTCCAATATTGGCCCGCTGCTCGGCCGTACTTGAATTTGTTTCGTGATTTGTTACACGCAAAGGTTTAACGTCTTAATATTATATTTTGTGTGAGTTATAACTCCTTTATAACATCTACACCAAGACCCAGATTTGCAATGTTTCTCTTTTGATAATGACATCATTTGAAATGTGGTGCACAGTGACACAGGGACTATTTGAGTAATGTTCGATTTATTATTGACACATTCAATGGTTTGTGTCAAATATTAAAAATAAAACGAAAGTATTATTATAACAGTACGTAGCAGAAGGCTTAAGTGTTAGATATTTTAATTAATTTTATTAAATACTTACATGCTTAAATTGAAAAGTAGTCTTTCTCGTATTTTGACAGTGTAAACATCGTTTGAACTATAAATATATTTAATCACATTAAGTATTATTTAGCAATACTGATTCTGACACAAATAATACATTGATAAGATAAAGTTCGTGGTTAAATGCAAACATAGATGGTAGACCTATATATTCACTCATGTCTTTAATTTTTACTTATCTCAAATTGTCTATAATTTTTATGACTTACTTATTTCGGAAATGAATAGTTAACCCTTCCCTTACGGTGATAAAAATGAAACGCGTGTTCCGGTGTTGGGTAGTGAGTACGCGATCAAAAATTAGCGATTTTAAATCGGAAAAATAAGAACATTCATAGATAATCCCCTTAATTAATTATAATTGAAGTTAAAAATTATAATAATTGAGATTTATTTGCTGAAAACATTAAAAAACCATCTGACAACGCTCACGGAACGGGCGTAGATCTAGTCTCGTTGCCAGCTCAACAGCTACTGTGGCGCGGCAGGGCTGGGGGCTAACTCGGGCGTGGCTTACATTTGCGAGGTTGAGACAATTGCGCTCCTCGCTATTCAGTGACGTATGCAAAAGTGAGATGCGAATATAGTGTCGCGCTTCCCGCACACTTTTCACCTATCGTCAAGACCCAAGATCGAGGCACTCACAGCGTTTAAATGCGAATTTGTTTCCGATATTCACGAAATACTTACGATGTAGTCGATAAATTCTGATTATTATTAATATTATTTTTTAAATCAATGCGTAAATGTATTATGGAGGAATACCTAAAATCTTAACCCTGTATTTATTATATTTATAGAGATATTGATGGTTATTAGAAGCAACGTGTAGAAGATACCCAACACAGGGAAGGAAAGGTTAAACTCTAAGAGTATTCCTTTAAAAATCTCATAAGATTTAATATTTCAACTCTAGGATATGAAAAAAACCGGTTGGTAATTTTGAATTTGAAATATATTGTTATATATTTAATATTCGGCTTCTATGTATAATTTCATATATGTATAACAAATATGTATTTCACGTTATTGAAATAAATTTTCGTCGAAGTCTTACTGTATTTTTTACGCCGAAATGATCGGAATAAAAAAAAGTATGGAGACAGTCTTTGACTAACTTCACGGTTTTCGAAAAGTAAAATGATGCATATAATTTCCTGCGCATGTGTAAAGAAATATAAACTTATTGGTTTGAATATTACATTTTTTTCAACAGCAAATTTCAAGTTATATAATATATCTACTTTGTCGTAAATTTTGACGTATAGGTATGCAAAAAGATCCAATCGACGGAATGATTTTTTTATATACATAACTTGGAATACAAACCGAGAATAGTTTGCTTAGTAATAATCTGCAACAATATACATCGGAGAAAATTAGTGTTCCGTAGTTTAATTCAGTCTTTCAAAAAGGTACTACGCACTGACTAGTGATGGATAACTTTTTCGGAGTTTCGGTCCGATGGTTGGACACCTTACTCCTTCATCGGATAAGTGCTGACTGTTATGATATTTATTGGATATTTTTTATCTTTTTAGGAATCGAGAAAGGATAGGTTTGTGGTAAATGTTTTTTATGAATGATTATGATAAATTATAAAACGATTAAATACATATATAAATGTGATAGTATATACATAATATTACATACGAATATAAATAAATTTGTGGATTTATATCTCGTCACACACGGTAATATATTGAAAGGGTGTTGAGTGAAAAATGATGATGGTGAATAAAATATAAAAATGAATAAAGATGAATATAGTATATATAGGTAAATGGGGAGACGTGTGTGACTTTTATAAGTAAATGTTTATTGAGATATTGATATGTAAATGTTTATTGAGAGGGAAAGAGAGATACGTGATTGCCTATGGGGGTAAGCTGTCTGCCCGAGGAGCTGTCGCTGATGGGGGGTTCAGAGTGACGATCGGAGGGTCGTTTGAGGCGATGGTTACGGTTAAGGGGGGGATTGGAGTGACGTTTTGCAATATTGATTTCGGGCGAACGTGTCTGTATCTAGTGTTCGCGTTGTAGTTACCCAAGGCTTTTATGATTGGGTTTGGGGTGTCTGGGTATAGAGCTGTAAAACCTTTCGCTGTCAAAGTCTCTCTCTTTTATGAAAACCTCGGAAACCTGAAAAATGTCTCACTACGAGTACGTGAAATTAAACTTATCAACTAGCCATAAAACATAAAATTACTCCACGATTTGTACATCTTTATTTCACTTATTTTCAGTTGTCTTTAAAAAAAGAGGTTCATTATTATATTTGGTTGACGTGAAAAATTACGCCGATTAAGATTACACTAGTTGCAACCCGTGAAATATTCACGGAAGTAAAACAAATCGTGAAAAAATATCGTGAAATATTCAGGAAGTATACATTTATGAAATACCGAATGGAGCAAGATCAGCTTAACGTTTTTTGGGTTCATTAATGTTTAAAGTTTAAAATAAAAAAGGTACATCTTGATTGATGAATTATTTAATTCTCAAAAATCTCTTTATACACGATGTTTTGTGTATAAACATTACTGTTGTTCAATTTAAATCGTTGATAAAGTTTTCCTTGAAGACTTGTTTCAGATATATTGACTGTAATGGTTTCGCGTTTCCGACATCTTGAAAAAGCCACATATAATTGTCTGCATTCAAAAAAAGAGCATAAGATAAATAAACACAAGTTATTATAAGATTCAATATAATAGGAAATAAATGAATTATTTAATGAATTACAATTCAAAATAAATTGGCATCGTCCCCTTTTACACCGGTTCGTTCAGTATAATTTCAATCTGTTTCGAACGACAACCGTACGGGCTTTGGCTTATGTATACTATGATAATATATTTGTGGTTTAAGGCTAGTTTCTGAAAAGTTAAAATCGACAGTTTACAACATGGGCTAAAGAAGCAGCATTTTATTACATTATTGTTCATTTGTGAATATTTTTCATGTATTAGAGGTTATATTTTAAAGAATATATAAATCACCAGACTTGTGTCGATTTTAATTTACTATAAATAATAAAAGATCACTGATTTGTCATACACTGTTATATTAATTAAAAACTTCGCTTAACTTAACACTGTTTTCGTACCCTTAGCAACATCTATGCCACATAACGCCTCCATCCAGGTCGATCCACAGCCCGGCACTCCACAAACCTAAAATAACATCAGTTAATCCTAAAATAATGGTCATAAACAAATGTTACTACTCGCCATTATTAACTATTTAATTTATTCTTGTTTTGTTTTCTTTTTTTTTTTCAAAAAAATATTTATTTGGATTCCCAATTGAGGAGAGCCTTAGAATAAGTAAAGCGCCATAGGGATAAGCGGCCTCATTTAATGGCACCATTTAAAATATTATTATTAAAATATGTTTCATTTCAAATACTATACTTATTGTATTACACTTTCATTGTACATGGTTTATTATTTTGTAGCAATCTCTTTCATCCAACCAGAAAGATCTACTATGATAGACCGTGATTAAAATTCGTTGGGCCTTGTAAGGAATCGAAATCAAACAATCCGGTCGGAAGACATTTTACCAGAGTAAAAGAGCGTTAATTGAAAAAAACAGACTAGAACCCATTTAAAAAAATGGGAATCGAACTTGTAATTTTAAGATCAGAAGACAAGCATCTTGCCAACAAGGCCACGGTGGTCGTCCAATAAAAGTAAAACATCGAACCATTTCAATCAACTGTTACTTGATAAATCTAACAAATCTAAAACTGGAACTAATGCGGCTTAAAGTAATTCAATTAATTAATCAAACACCGCGACAAACAGCTGTTAGAATTCCTTTCCTAATGCGATCTGTTAGCTTTGTGTGTGGCCACAAATATTGTTATGACAATAAGTTCAATCTTTTATCTCTGCATACTTCTCGCTTATCACTTATCAGCAGACAACAACGTCGCATGGTCGCCCAAAGACAAAGAGCATTGGTTGAATAAGTTTCGGAACGGCCGCGGCATCGCCCGGCCTCGAAGCCGAATACCTCGCGTGGTGAGTTCTCTCAGCGGTCGGCTATCGGTAACAACGCATCGATGACGTGGCTCAGAACGTCGTATCGATTAGTTATGTAATTGGAAATAAAATATTTTCGTGATATGCATTTTGATTGTGTATTTGATTGCAATAAAGTGCATTAGAAATCGTTACTTACTGGGATCAGTAAATGCTAGAAATGACCCTTTGGGATATGTATCCTAGAGGGAAGAGATGATGATGATAAATAAAACACGTTTTGGATCGCAATGCGGAAGAAGAGTTTTTATTAGTAAACGTAGGTATTTATACTATTTCCGCGTGTGTGCGGGAATGCGAGCAAAATATCCTTCGTCTCGTTTCTGCATTAGCAAAACGATTAATGTTGTATGTAGGTATCATTCAAATACGGAACTGGCGAGACAGCGTGGTGCGTTCTCGCTCTAGTGTGGAATGCGGTCCGCTCGGCTATGGGTTGAATGGCCGGCGGATGAACTTTGGACTTGTTTATTTAAATTTGTCGAGGAATGCGAAGGTCATTTCATCGGTCATTGACCGTATGTATGAACGCCCACAGTGTTCCGAGTGGGCGACCGCCACAACCCCGTGGATGACCTATACACTCGCGAAATACGAGTAGGATGTATCATTGTGTCACATTATGAGGGTAGAATATTTTGAGCATCTACCCGTTCTGATAATTGGCAAATAATATTTTGCATAACACCCTCTAGAAATATTTACTGATTCCTTACTCATTTTACTCCAAGAGCGTTTCAATAATATTGTTGATTTATTGAGCTGAATTCGGATGAAAAACTCCTAAAATAACATAATACATTTTCTGCTTTCTTGCATTTCCTCATATCAAAAGTTAATAAGCATTCAATAATTCCTTTTTTAGTTACCTAACACCAAACCTTTCACTAATGTTTCAATTGGGGATCTCCTTCGCCATTTGACCTCCATATTTATATATTTAGACACTTTTTTCTAAATTATACAAATGGTGAGCTTATTGCCATACGGCAATTTGTTACAGCCAACCAAACAAAAGTTATGCAGATTACTTGGTGAATTGTTTAATCCTTATTTCCAAAAAAAAAGTGCTGTAACGTACTTGAAATATTAAAAAAAAAAACAAATTAATAAAACAAATGGTTGCAAATGTAACCAAAGACTGGGAAAAGCCGTAAAAAATTTACTATCCATATAATTCTTAAAGAGCAATTTAAACAAACATACCATCACGCCATTTTGAGGTTGACAGAGAGGACAGAACGCAACCTCTTGTTGAGGTTGACAGAGAGGACAGAACGCCAGACTTTCCTATATCGACATATAAACTTCGCTTCTTCTACATGCATACAACTTCTCATACTACTCCTACGATTTATATAACTGTTTACGTCTCCTTTCAAAATATAATTCCCTTGATCCCTGCATTCTTTTCTTGGTCTTCTTATACCACTTTCACTTTTTATTTGTTTTTTGTTAACCTTTCTCCATTTATTCGTTCTACATGCCCAAAACATCTCAGAATGATCTACATCTTACTCAAAACATCAGCTTTAAATACACATTCATCCCTAATTACTTTATACCGCATTATGTCATACATTGTCATCCCGTGTATTCTTCACTCCCCTACATCAAAATTGGTACTAAAATACTGTTGTGAACTATCTTATTCGCAGATTTTGGTACTGTCGAGTTCGAATAATGTTTAAGAGCCCTGTTGACTTTGTTTCATATCGTTACACGCCTTTCGATATATCTCGTAACTCTCATCATCTGAGGAAATACTACCCAAATAACAGACTTCCTTAACGTGCCCAAGTATTTAATTAATTCAACCAAATATGTCTTATTTTTTCTTTTCGCACTTTTCTTTCGTCATGACTAAGTTTCGCTACATTCATTCTCAGATTTTTCTCTTCGCATCTCTCATACAATTTACTAATCAAACTCTATAATTCATCTTCATTCCTTACTAATACTACCATATCATCAATATCCAACAATCCGCACACATTCCCATTCAACATTTGTATTCCACCCTTTGTAGTTATTTCACACATAAATTGATGTAAATATCAACCAATTTACTATCGTTATAATTATTGGAGAGTAATTGTTTATATATATAATAATTGCCCGATTAGAGGGCATGAGGATAGTAAAAAAATGCTATAAAATTTCGTCATGCAACAATGAAGGTACTTCCACCGATTGTTCTCTTTTTGACCGTAGACAAAAATGTCGCTTTCGCAACACGCTTTTTCTACGCTCAATTAAATCGTTACTCCGTTGACCTCAAAACACACCGGGTTATGTTCGGATTAAGAAAAAAATTGTACGCATTCAAATCGACATCCATCCAGCTGATATTGTTAGTCATTATGTTGGGTCCCTGTTACAGATCGCGAGATAAAATACTCCCGACAATAGGTCACGTTGGGAACAGGGCCGGTTTCATAGCTGTGCTGACTACACATTATTTTTTATTTATTTTACATGACAAGGAAAGATACAATAGTAACATAGCAGAAATTGGTAGGCATACATTTGAATGACCATAAAAATACCATATTCCCCTTTCCGTCATACTTAATTATTAGGAGACACATCTGAAAATGAATGTTAAGAAATCCAAAGTAATAATGGTAGAACGTGTGAAAGGAAAAGTGAACGCGATATATGGATGACCAATCAAAGTTTGGAGCAAGTTAAGGAATTCTGCTATTTGGGTAGTATTTTCTCAGATGATGGAAGAGTTAAAAAGGATATCGAATGGCGTTTAGCCATAGGAAACATAGTCAATGGGGCAGTAAGATATATATAGACTCGAACCGACAGTATTAAAATCTGTTAAGATGATAGTCCATCATTGTTTATAGTTAAGGCATTAACATTGTAGAGGTTTTTAAGACATAACAATTTGTTTTTATCAAACACTGTTAAAACAACATAAAGTAGAATAAACAGTGTTTGATAAAACAAATTACAATGTCCATCATTGTATTTTGGTGCCAAGTTTGATGTATAAGTGTGAAACGCGGACATGGAAATGACTGATAGAAACCGAATAAATGCGAGCATTGAGAAAAATTCACGGGGTGACAATTTATAACAGAATACGGAAGTTATTGAGGATAAATGAGGATTAAAGGCCTATGTGTTGAGTAAGATAAATAAACGCACGCAGAGATGGGTTGGGCATGTGGTGCGAATGAATAAAGAAATACTAACAAACAAATATTCAGTGTAAATTTGAGGGGAAGGCATGTGAGAGGAAGACCAAAGCAAGTGTGCTAAGGTAGGAAAGTTTGACGCTTTGTCTTCTCTGCCTACCCCGACAGGAAAATGACGCAATGGTATGTATGTATATAATTAACTTTGTAAGAAGGATATGGTTGTACATGAATTTGAATCACAACTGCGTATTTTAATATTTGATTTCACATATCAGTGCTACTATAGTCCTGAGTGGACCCTGGTCTCCAGCACTCAGCAACAGCTCTTCAATTCCATTTTCCACAGTACGTTTATCCTAGGTCGCTCCATCGTAACTTTCCGACCGATTTATTTGACCAAAAATACACATCGTTGTGTTTTACATAACGAATCTATCTCAGACGAGCTATATGTGCAATTAGTACGATATGAGGCTCTCCATTACATCATCAAGATCGAATACCCACACAAAAGAACACACATGTACAATAATAGTTAATACGTAAAGAAAACAACAACACAAAACGTGATTTCTAAGGACATAAGTACATGATTATCAAAAAAAAATTACACATACAGTAAACAACAGCATAACATGTTAAGAGATAATAAATACATGGTTTCTAAAGACAGCTCATGATTTTTTAAATATAAAAGATTAAGAAAATAGCAATACAATGCCATAGAGGCTTGTATATAAGCTTTTTTGATTATATTAACCTTTCCTTCCCTGTGCTGGGTATCTTCTACACATTGCTTCTAATAACCATCAATATCTCTATAAATATAATAAATACAAGGTTAAGATTTTAGGTATTCCTCCATAATATATTTACGCATTGATTTAAAAAATAATATTAATAATAATCAGAATTTATCGACTACATCGAGGTGTTTTGTAAAGATCGAAAACAAATTCGCATTTAAACGCGGCGAACGCCTCGTCTTGACGATAGGTGAATAGTATGCGGGAAGCGCGACACTATATTCGCATCTCACTCTTGCATACTAGACTGAATTGCGAGAACCTGAATTGCCTCAACGCCGCAAGCATATGCGTAAGCGCCGGGGTATGTGACTGTATTCTGCGCCGCTAGTAACTTCTAAGCTTGCAAATAGGTTGGACGTACGCCCGTTCCGTGAGCGGTGCCAGATGGTTTTTTCATGTTTTCAGCAAATAAATCTCAATTATTATAATTTTTAACTTCAATTATAATTAATTAAGGGGATTATCTATGAATGTTCTTATTTTTCCGATTTAAAATCGCTAATTTTTTATTGCGTACTCACTACCCAACGCCGGAGCGCGCGTTTCATTTTTATCACCGTAAGGGAAGGGTTAAATAAGTAATGGTCATATACCTATAAGATAAAGGTTAAGAAAATAGCAATACAATGCCATAGAGGCTTGTGTAGAAGCTTTTTTGATTATATCAAATAAGTAATGGTCATATACCTATAAGATAAAGATAAAGAAAATAGCAATACAATGCCATAGAGGCTTGTATAGAAGTCTTTTTTATTATATCAAATAAGTAATGGTCATATACCTATAAGATAAAGATAAAGAAAATAGCAATACAATGCCATAGAGGCTTGTATAGAAGCTTTTTTGATTATATCAAATAAGTAATGGTCATATACCTATATAAAATATAATTATTTATGCCTGAATAATAAATTCGACCATGTCGGTCCTGTTAACAGGTTTAGTGGTCGCCTATATGTGTGTGTGTGCGCGCAATTGCCAATATTAATGAGATTTGAAAAAAAATCAAGGATATTTTTAATAGTTCGGGTTTTTCACAAAGCTATTTATTGAGGTTTTTACAATGGTATCAAACTTCAAATCTGCGAATAAGAGAATAACATACCGTCATATTTTTGCATAACATTAATCCATATACACGTATATTACTCGTACTTTGTATATTTTATAAAGTGTATTTCAAAGATAACATCAAACACTTACCGGTGGATTGAATTAATTATTATTATAATTCTTTATTGATATCCACATTGTTTAACAGTTTTATTTTTAATTAGTGACAACATCCATGGCCTAGTTAGTAATTCTTTTGACTACAGACAAGGAGTTTCTGATTCGATTCACAATGGTTCACAAAAAAATGGTACTAGTCTGGTGAATGATTTCATCTGGTAACAATACTTGCATACGCTAAATAAATATAGAATAAATATAAATTTGAATGATTTTAAGAAAAAACAAGTGGTTACTTGACGTACAACTTGTATTCTCTAGAATTTATGAAATATAACTAAATCAGAAAGTACGTGAATCATTCGTCTATGAATATTTCACATATATTCGAATGAGATTATAAATGATCATCCCTTGAATGAGAACTGAATTGAAAAGTCGTATTGCTAAACACCTCTGCCATGTCTAAGACTATTTATTCTCTGTTGTATTATATCATACGCCACGACAGAACACTCGAATGTTTCTTGTTCGAACAATTATCAGATTGACATAATACCACATAAATTTTCCATTTACAGACGACTTGAAATACTTGGAATTCTCCAGCATAGCTAATTCACATTTGACCTGCAAATAATAAAATATATATTCCCCATTTAATACTTCAATAAATAAATTTCCTGCATTTCAATGTGACAATGTCTAAATGTCATTACCTCTTGTTAAATAATTTTGCTTCAACATTGATTTCTATGATCGAACCTAGTAGAAATCGGCTTTTCATATATTCGAAGTTTTTTTTAGTTAAATATTAAATGACAAAATTTTGGTTACTAGTTATTAGGTTATTTTGTATAGTGACAAAAGTCCCCAAAAACATTTTTTAATAATTTCCAGATAAATAAGCAAATTCAACGCCTTTTACAAATACCGCTGTTTTTTTTTTTTAAGGTAACGACAGTTTAAAAATGTTTCTGTGATTGGCTGTTTAGTTCAAGCAAAATTTGTCACTAATTTAACTAGTATTGTGAAGGGTTTTGCAATAAATGTCGATAATTTGAATGCTATATTTTCGAGACTAATCAAATTTTTACTTCTACCATTCGACAGTAATTAAACATGTATAGTACCCGGCGGTAAGTAATACACATAGCTTTGTAGAGCCTCAGCTCTGTCGCACGATGGGCTGATGTGTATCACTTATGAATTACTTAACGCCGGATACCAGTACCCAGCGGTAAGTAATACATATGGCTTTGTAGAACGTCGTATCTGTCGCACGATGGCCCGATGTGTATTAATTATGTATTACTTATCACCGGGTACCAGTACCCGACGGTAAGTAATACAAATGGATTTGTAGAGCGTCATCTCTGTCGCACGATGTCTCGATGTGTATTACTTAACGCCGGGTACCACTACCCGGCATTCAGTAATACACATGTTTTTGTAGAGCTTTGTCTTTGTCGCACGATGGCCCGATGTGTATTACTTATGTATTACTTGACGCCGGGTACCAGTACCCGGCGTCAAGTAATACACATGGCTTTGTAGAGCGTCGTCTTTGTCGCACGATGGCCCGATGTTTATTACTTACCGCCGGGTACTGTAGTACCAAAGATACGGGTATATATTTTGTTATGAACTTGATGGTTTTAAGGTGTCAGACATTAGAAAATCGGAACATATTAAAAATATATACTCGTATAATCTCACAACCTACATGTTCACCAATATTCTCAAAATGTTCTTATTGGGTTCGTGATAGTGACATACAGGCTTTTTAACATTACCGTTAGTTATAAACGACTTCAAATAAGTTAAATCCATAAATTAATTCATCGAATATTCATATAACATAAATAAATATTGATAAATTTTACTCGCTGGCGTCTTGGATTTTACATATTTTTTATATTTGAAACGACTAACATTCGTTTTTTTTTTCGTGAAAAATAATCCAATTTTTTTAGTTACCTCAGATATTTTTTTTTATAATGATTGCTTAAATAATAAATTTCTTGGCTTGAAAGATTCTACCCAGAATAATTAAATTGATGTTTTATCCACAAATTATATCATCAACTCGTTTCATACAAAATTAATCACATAAATTCCCTCGCCTTCAATTTATCGCTAACGCAATTTTGCCAACATCGTCCATATACCACATAATGTTCGCCATGTTTTGAGCAATTTTCACACATTCATCACGGCGTACGTTGTGCGCGCGCAATTTCGTCTTGAAAAATAATGCCCTCAAACGTCGGCAGTCTATAAATCTTTATTAACGAAATGTCTCTCGCATGGGGTACCAAACCAGGAAAAATTTAATGCTCTGTCCACACTCGCGCGCGCGGCCTTTTTTATTATTTTTTTTTTCGTTCTTGCTCGTTGTGTTGGGGCGCCTGCTAAGTATGTAATCAGCGCTCACGGATCAACTATCGGTATGTTTATGAACTAATTAGCAGTATGTGTCTCACGTGTTTACTACACACATGAAATATGATCACTTAAAGCAATTAGTTTTCTTTAAAAACATTTTAGGGATCGATTTAGCTCTGAGATTATTTCTTTTAGCTAAACTTATTTCAATAATAGAGTCGTTGATTTTTACTCAAAATTTACTTTTCTTCGATTTTCATATCAGAAGTATTGATTTAAGTTTACTATGAATTTAATTACATTTAAGTATGCTCGAACGGGTTGAGTTGGATCTCTCATGCAAAAGGTTTTAATTTATTACAGGCTTTAACAATAAATGTTTTGAAAATATATTCCGTTTGTCTTGCAAATGCCATAGAAACAAATAAATTAATACACATTAAAAAAGCTTAGCTTGCGTTTACTCCTCAGGTTTTCCGTTTACTTTATATATCTAATTATTCTTATGGTATATATGAATTAAAGTAGTCCAAAATATGCAAATTATCTTTGTATTGCTTGTTCCTTATTTAGAAGTAATTTGTATCAGGCTCACATGAGTGGTGATCGGTAAATTTTCTCTTAATGCCCAGTTGTGATACCACTACTTCACCTTCGACTTCCGTATAAAGCTACCTATTTCGAAATGTTGACCCGACCCCTACTCTGATCTCCTGGCATGTGATATTGCGCACACAGAATCTATTTGTTACTTAACTAACAAAGACCGTTCGTTCGTTTGCCTGTTTATGAACGAACGAATTGATTTATGTGTTATATAATAAACATACTAACGCGGTTCTATTAGACTTAACAGAGGCAGCGGTCTTAAAAACTGCCTCGGGAATTTTCTTACTAGCTTCAATGGATTTATAATTCTTCGTCAATATTGTGCTGTGAATCTTGCTGATATAATGCCGAGCAACTTGGTAAACGCCTGAATAAAATTACGTGGAATATATACAAAATGTATTTTAAAAAACAGAAACAATAGCCTGTGCCAATAGGTGAAAAATATTCAAGATTCATCGTGGACATCCCAACTGTAAGCTTACTTTTAGGCACCATTCCAGCTGAATTTATATTGTGACACTCGCTAACGAGCTACCTTTTATAAATTGGGAAAAAAAACAAAATGGACTTAAAGCAATTTTTGTACATAAAAGCTCTATAAAACTCATATTTAATGTAAAACATATTTGGGGAGAACGTTCTGAAAATGTCGTAACTTTTCCGGAATTTATTATTTTTAAGATGGAAGTTAAACGTGATATAAACATTTACCGGCTTAATATTTTGCGCATACAGGATTGAATTACTTCTTCTCCCTGGCTCCATCCCAACTCACTGTCTGCGAAGACTGTTGGGGTCAGCTCTCCTCGTCCTCAGGTTGTATGCTCTTCTGTCCCGGACTACGTCCCCCAGGCCGTGCCTCTGCATCAGGTTGTCTTTTTGCACCACCCATGAATTATTTGGTCTTCCGCTGGTTGTTATTCGAGGAAGATCCATGGAGATTGCCTGGTTCACAATGTGATCGGGTGCTCTGTGTCCAACGTGTCCATACCATCTCAATCGCCTCTCCTTCATCTTACTTTTGATGTCTGTAACACCTAGGCTTCCACGAATGCGTGAGCTTTTTATTTTGTATCTTAGGGACACACCAGCTGACCATCTTAGCATGCGCATTTCAGCAGTTTCTAGTTGCCTGGAGTAAGAATTATACATTGTCCAGCATTCGGAGCCATAGAGGAGTGCGGGTCTGACAATCGTTTGGTATACTTTTCCTTTTAACTTTACTGGCATTTTCGGATCACATAGAACTCCCGTCATTGATCTAAACTTCATCCATCCCACACTAATTCTATGTGTTACATCTGCTGCACATCCTCTATCGCTATGGATGAGTGACCCGGACAGGATTGAATTACTCTTTCTCAATATTTCAAGTCCTCTTCATCGCGTGTTTAATGCAAAGAGTTGTGATCCTTTGATATGTCTTGATGCAGAATCGATGCAAAATCTACCGAATCGATGCAGAATCTACAGAATCGATACAAAACTTGATGCCTCTTAGTCTTAGGTCATGTTGAATGTAGCGTTTCAAGAGGATCTTGTTAACTTCTTTATTTGGTCCGTCTATCTCATAGGAGATCTTCCTCTTGCTCACTTTGCCTCAACTATCCATATGATCACCAACTTCTCTAAATTTTCATTATTATTTCTGGCAACATGCCCAAAGTGTGTTAGGATACTGCATGATGTCGAAAGTCTTTCGGTAATCTCTAATTCTTAGATGATAAAGACGTTGATGCGCCTTTTGATTCATGGGATACGGAGCACCTGTCTCCGAATCACATCGAAGGCCACATATATCATGTTTCTTTCGTTCTTTCTCAATATCCATGTTTCCACCACATACAGTGCTATGGAAAACACTATTGAAGAATAATTTTAGAATTTTTGTAATAAACTAAAATAAATATATTTTTTGTTGTGCTATTTTTTAATATATACCTTCATTAAATTATGATGGTTTAAAAACAGCGAAAAAACCTTCACGTTCTGTCTACATTATTTTGCATGCTTAACATTCTTAATTCACCTTCATATCTTCGCAAAAAAATCCACTTTCTTTCAGAACACTTTGAGATACTTTTGCATACCAACACATCACACCTCATTTTTCACTTCTTCATTTGCGGATCTCTCGGCGTGACTATGGAACGAACTTCCAAGAGCTGTCGAATGTGCACTACCCTTATTTAAATTTAAGAGAAAATTGAAAAAATATATTATTCATAATGTCCTTACATTCTAATGTTCCTTTCCTTATCCTTGGGACGAATTCCTTTCTTATATTGTATTTCTACCATTGTTGTTAAGAGATTGGTCATTTATTTGTTTATTTTTACTTGAATTTAAACAATATTTTTATTTTATAAAATCAGTCATGGACCAAAACAGTTTAATATATCCAAGATAAGTGTTTTGGCTAAAAGAATGCTGTATACGAGTGTTGATAAATAAATACCGAGATTTTTTATATTTCGCAGACTGTTTGTTTTTGGTTGATACCATCTTTTTTTCTTCGCGTTGGCGGCACGGCACTAGCTGTGGTGTACATTTCAATTTTTAGCCATATTGGATGGGTAGTTTGTATTTGACAGGCAAGTATTTACAACGTATTTTGACATGTTTGTAATTTTATCATTTTAAAATGTTTTTTTTTTGCGTCGTTCGCGTAAGGCAATCTGGAGAAATTATAGGAATTGTGGTCAAACAACTGGATTTAGCACCATGGTAATGTACTGGCTCACACTTCACTATTAATTCGTGATTTTTTAACTAAAACCAACACCATCGTGATACCGCAGCCACCGTATTCACCAGTTATGCCCCCCTGCGACTTTTTACTGTTCCCGAAGATAAAGAGGACATTAATAGGACGTTTTGCGACCATAAAGGAAATAAAGGCAAAATCGCTGGGTGAGCTAAAAGCTATGCCAAAAAGTGCGTTCCACAAATGTTTTGCGGATTGAAAAACACGTTACCAAACGTCTATTTTATCCTCTGAAGACTACTTTGAAGGGGTCGATATTAATATTAATAGTAAAATAAATACTTTTTAATAAAAATTAAAATATTCTTTATTTTTTTTATCGAACCTCGTACAAAATAATGAAAATAAATATATAAGTATTTTTGAATACGTATTATAAACAACCCAAACCCAAAGCAATGTTTAATCTGTACACCGCGTTAAAAATGAAATTCCACGAATCCTGTGCACGGCACAATTTCGGCTTTTTTTAATTTCTAAGTTTAAACGCGTATTTTGTTTAGAACCACTGATATTTGATTACATCACCAAGTAAACATGACATTCAAGTAATTTTCTGATAATAAATAATAGTCATTACTCTTAAGGAGACTCATTAAATAAAGGAGATAAACTAAACATTACGTAAAATACACAAAGGAATGCTACAGATCAGATCACAGGCGTTTTTGCTTCCCGCGAGGAACACGTTAACAGTGGCTGTCTCTTGTTAGCGTTATTTCTTGGAATCTTCATAGATAAGAAAATAAAAATAATTCAGTAAGCATTTACTATAAGAATTTGTAATTCCTCAATCATAGTGCAGCACCTAACATGCGAGTATTTAGAATGGAACAGTATTCAAGCATTTCTCTGATCCAGGTTCAGTATTATATTTCAACTATTCATAAATATTTCCTTATCGGAACACCGAGCCGCATTACCTCGGTGGGAACCGCATTTTTTTCTCTCCCCCAGTTGCTATCTGGAGTATTCATCACCTTTCGGCGTTAACAAAACCGATACGATCACAACGGCTGTCATTTAAATCCAATTTATTAAGGCACGTATCTAAACGAAGCCATCAAAATCACACCCATTTCTCGAGCCTTCTTGCCGAAGTGTTATTTATGCCTTCAAATTGTGTTAATCTGTATGGTTCGAGTGAACTTTTATAAATGCGCTCGGGGATTTCCGATGAATTAAGCATTTGAACATATTTTCGCTTTAGCATAAAATATCTATAACAAAAAATATATACAGAAAAGAAAAAAACCTCTTGTACCCGTGAAATTCAATGCCGCAATTTACTCAGAAAAGAAAAAAACACATTATTCGTTCGTTCGTTTGTTTGGTATTCACTTGCGCCTGACGAAATTGAATTCGAAACAATAAATTTTCCGCTTCCGAAGTTCACAGAAAGATACTTAAATTTCATGCATACATACTACCACGCCATTTCCGTGTTGGGGCAGGCAGAGATAACAAAGCGACAAACTCCTACCATGACATACTTTCTTCGTCTTTTCCATATCCATACATATTCTCAAACAGCTCCTTATGTTTCTCTTACTCCTTATCTTTTTTTATTTCAAAATTTCATTTACTTGGTTCCACCATGCTTTTTTCGGCCGTCTTTTACAACGACTGCCACTTAGGCCTCGGCCACACAGGTAGATGCCTCGCTTGGTGCTTAGAGCTACGCTGCGTATCCTAGCGAACCAACGCACCGCATACTATCGCAACGGTCACACTGCACGCTTCGCGCCAAGCTACATGACGATTAGTCACCTAGTGAGTCTCCTAGTGAACAGTCGTGTTAGTTAATTTTATTGTGTCACCAAGTGATTTTTACAAGATGGTAGAAGCTTTAATAACAGCTGTGTATAAAAGGGAGCCTTTGTGGAACCCATCGAGAAAATTATACAAAAATGTACCTGTAATAAAATCACTGGAATGAAGTTGCACAGGAAGTAAATAAATATGGTAAGTTATAATGAAATTGGTTAGTTTTGAGAGTGGCATCGTTTGTTAACTCAACCGCTCCCAAATGTCAAATAAATTTATGCGAAGCACTTTTGTGTGACCAAGCATGAAGTCACGTAGTCTGTTAGTCACGTAGCACCTAGCTTAGCACCTACCGAAGCACTTTGATGTGACCTCGGCCTTATGCTTGCATTATACATTTGTTAAGTCAGTCTTTCGAATCCATCCATTCAACGTGTCTAAACCGCATCAACGTGCTCTTTTTCACTATAATTAACTCATTAGTTTTTAGGGTACATTTATCATGAAGAAATGTCCTTACACTCAACTTGTATATTATTATTTCTTAAAATTTTAAATATGTCAATAAAAGTGCGTTCTAGTACCAAGTTAAGGAGAGTTTGCTCTCTAAACAGCGTTCTATATATTTTTATTATTATTAATTTGTTATAAATAATTACATTTCCTATTCTGTCAAACATCGATACAGCACATATTCTTTACTTTGCGTGATTTTTATTTAATTTGCTCTGCTCCTTTATAGCAACAATATATAATAATATATTGAGGTAAAAGTTGTGTGCGCGGAGACCTGTCCCCTTCACCTATCCCAAAAGAAACATTGCTTTATATTATGTTTGTAACATATATTATTAATAACCAAGCAGTAATGTTTTGATAAACAAATGTTCTCCCCTATGTTTTGGTGTTCATAATCAAATAAACATATTAGTTTACATCTCGCTTAAAAAATAATAAGTCAGGACATTTGAATACATTAAAAGTTGTCTTACATAAATATAAATCATTACAAATATTCTTATGTCTAAAGTATTCGTTTAAGATGGAACAAAATGCGCTGTTTTCTTTTTTTTTTCTTTTTTTGTGCAAGATATACAACATTTAAATTATCAAAGATTTCCTCTGTAACTTTACGAAAATAATACACTCATTAATCTTTCTGAGACATGGAAGATATCGAAGACAGATTTAAAAAAATAAAGTTACAACTGAATAAAAAAAATGCCCTTGAATTTGATCTAATTATAAAAAAATTGCTTTTCAGGCAACCTATTATTTATTTAAAAAAATACTTTGTTATTCCACTTATGGCATTAATCTCCGGAACACGTGTTTCTAGCTAAAACCTTTCTAGAAAAAAGTCTCGAGATAGGATGTAGAAACAAACACGTGTCTCGGGGATTAATGTAATTAGTGGAATAACTAAGTAATTTATAATGAAATATAATAATTCAACTATTTAAACGAAACAACATTTGTTTATTCCACGTTCACAAAACTTTTAAAGTAAGTCCATATCGATTCATTTGTCATTTTCTCGAACTATGCTTATCTGCGAATGTAACAACAGTTATAGGTTCAGGGTTATCAGTTCTTGGCCTCCTTTGTATGACTAATCGATTATGGATACCTCACGTGCCTGATATTGTTCCGAGTCCACACATACCCCGTGGACTAACCGGTTTATATCTAGTTTAGAGGAATCATTTGTTATTAACTCGGTTTGCAGATGATATCATTTTTATTGTCTAAACAATGTATGTAATGATTTTTGTTGGTTCCGTTTTCTGAAATCAAGATTATTTGTTAATTTACTCTATAAAGTAAGAAGACAATACAAAGTATGGTTCTCGTATTTACCATAGTCAACACAAGAACATATCCAGCTAAAAATGCCTGTAAGCTCTCCCATTTTTTTCCTTTTTTAAGTCACCATATACTTAAATATTATATGCACTGGTTATAAGTTTGGAACTAGTTACCAACTAAGGAAGCATCTTATCATTTGGCGTTAACATTGATGAGAAAATACATTACCGACCAATATGTGATAGTAGCGCTTACGGTAGACTGCGGAGAAAGGGGTTTGATCCCACAAAGCTACCAGAATAAAATTATATATTGTGGTTGTTTTGCCATCTCTACGACGCTCAAGTGAAACCTGGACTATCTACTAATATGGAAGACACTTCAAAACGTTGGAAGACTTTTATTCAAGACGCTTGCGTCGTGTCCTCAACATAAAAAAGCAGGACAAGTGCACAAATTTAAACTATCTTGATGAGACTAAGACAACTAGCATAGAAACAATTATAATTAGACAGCAACTTCAATGGGCAGGTTACATTTCCAAAATACCAGAATCTCGAATTGTCTAGCAGTTATTTTTTTCAGCACTTAAGTTAGAGAATAACGATCAGGGTGGTCCGAAAAAAGGTACATTGACGGTCTTAAGTCCAATCTCATTCAGTGTGATATACATATCTAGAGCTTGTTCGCAGCGACACAGGAGCATGGCCAGTTGAGACGCACCGTGGCTGATGGGTGAAACGTTTTGAGACTGCGAAACGTAACCGTGAAAAGGAAAAACGCATAAAGTGAAAATGCGCCGAACCTAATGTCTCCTGGAATGCGCCGAATCTAATGTCTCCTGGAAGAGTGTGTTCACATTGCAAGAGAATTTGCACATCCAAAATTGGTAATTTAAGCCATCTCAAACTATACGAAATTGAGTGACACTCATACTCGTCTGCGAGGGATTGCCCAGGTAAGTAAGTGTTGACAAGTTTCAATAGCAGGAATTGAAAAAAACATTTCATTTTTAGTAAATGTGTCTTTCTCGTGTCCCCTCCTTTTGTTCATAGATTTCCATAGATCTTCAACTTGTTTTTATTGCTTATGTTTTTTTGAACAATTTAATAGTTTTGTGACCATGTTACACATATTTTAATAGTCAAAATATAATTTTATCGTCAACCTTTGACGACCTCCGTGACCTAGTTGGTAAGACGTTCCAACCCCTAGGTTGCGAGCTCATTTCCCGTTGATACCATATTTTTAAATGGCTTTCACTTAGGGCATCTTTTATATTTTTCTCTTTGCTTGGAAGAAAGTGGCACATGACAATAAACCCGCCAAGTGTTACTGTATTCAGACAAAATATATTACAATACTAACAACCTTTCACTTTTTCGTATATTTGTTTTATTTACTATTTTTCTCAGAAAATGATATTACAAAGATTAAAAGGTTATCGACTGAACCAACATATTGTATATTAAAGATTTATTACTACACTACATATGTTATTCATTAATAAATATATTTTTTATTCACATTATAAACTATTCAATGTTTATTTCAATCATACCTTCGTTGTGTCAATCAAACATATGTTGACCCCAAATCTCAAACCCTTCGGCTAATATGATATGGCAATATTTTCAATGTGACATTTTTTTTTACTGTTTAATAATTTCGCGATCGATTTTTCGCTCCACGTTTTTTTTTTCTTTATGGCAATCTATGGATCTTCTAAAAAGTAGCGAGGTGTCAAAAGAGGGTTTCACTACACAATATTGCTATGCGACGCTTCTTACTTATGGTATGTGCTATATAAACCTTATACAATTATGAGTTATATTGTTGGCGGTTCCTCGTTTTAACGGTATACGAGAGGTATCAGTGTCCTCAGTGGTCCACATCAAATCCCTATTTATGACAAAGCATCCTTTGATACCCTCGTATAAGCCACATAGCCTATTGCTCCCTAATGAGAACCTTCACGAGAAAAGAGTCATCGTGATTAATTAATTGTCTTATTCACTTATTGTGAGTATTCGCATACGAGATATTAAACTTGTCTGCTGATGGAAAATACATAGTCGAATAACGTAATTAATTAATTATGTGATAAAGACAACAATTAATGTCTATATCTTTTTAAATGTTGTTTTTTATTACTTCTAATAATACCAGCAATTTAAATGAGTCATCATTATTAACCCTTTTATGTCCATTAGCGTTGACAGTTATATACCAAAGAGCTTTTTAGTTGGCCAAGCACTTATTCCAAATCAATAATGTAGAATAAATACTCATTATCCGCGCAATAAATGTTTATAATGCAGCCTTTTATCCCGTTTTAATATAGCCTGATATTTACATGATTCATCATTATTACCAACTGAACGACCCTTTCACGATCATTCGCGTTGACAGTTAAATGGGGGTTCTATTTTGAAACGGCCAAAGTCCTTATTTAAATATTTCGAATCATACGATTTGCCCTTTTTAATGACACTTTATGCTTTATAAACATTTTGATAAAGATAAATATAATTTTATAAGTAATCCATAATATTGTGTCGATTCTGATTTTAATACTTGTTATTTGATTACTGAAATTCGTTATTTTTTCTTCACTATCAAATATTTTTTTTGTAAACAATATGGCGAATTTATTTTATTTTTCTACACTTGTTTAATAACACTAATAATAAGAAACATCGAACACAAGCTAAGATATTTTACAGAAATTTAATAAGAATGTAAAAAATATAGATTTCTTATTGTATATACGATGTACTTAGATATTTGTATATTTTTTATGAATTTTCACCATAAAAAAATAAACCTTATGCAGTCATTTTCTCGTCATGTTTTCTACGAATAGTCAAAAAAAATTTAACGCCCTGTGTAGGGTCAAGTGTATTGTGTTTTCTAGCTCCTCGAATACATATCAAAAAGGGAAAAAAACCACAAAGTTAGAGGTTGCATGACTTGCATTTGATTTTAATATACAATATATTTAAAGCAGTTCAAAAAATGCACAAGAAAAATCGAGTTCAAAATAAAATTTAGATATAATAATATACATTATGTACTCGTATACCTTCAATATATGGAGTTGGAAGCGGATGCTTCAGATCCGATGGACAACAAGGCACACCAACGTCTCTATCATCCTATTATTGAAGATTAACGAAATAATTTTGACAATACAGTTAGTCGTCGAGTTACGACCTGTGCGACTTACGACTGTTCAACTTTACGACCACAATCCGTGATCGGTCGTCCGCCTGCGCTAAGCGTGGCGCTAGCAGCCCATGTGCGCATCGCGGTCAGTTTTAGCTGCGGCTTCGTCCAATAAGGGACGAAGTGTTGTCTTGTTATAAGCATTTTTTAAGCCCTTCCGAGATGTCTATAAAAAGGAAAATGAAAACTTCTTGCACATTTTGAAGAGATGGACCCAAACATTGAACGATTTGCAAGGATTGAACGGATAGCACACGACGTGTTTCGCCCATATCGTGAAATATACGAGGAGAAGAACGAACAAACAATCCAGACAAATCTCACCATGTTTATGCAAAAAAATAAACAAGCGGCCAATAAAAAGTGTATACTATATGTATAACAAACACCCCTTTTTTTGTATTTTGATATATTTTATTAATATAATATTTAACCAATTTTACTGAAGCATAACTTTTTACTTAATCCTAACAAATGTAAAAATAAAAAAACAAAGCCATACGTAAAGATCTTGGAATATCAGGCATGCTGATATGATATGATAAAGAAAACAAAGACAAACTCGAAAAATAATTAAAAAAAAAGAAACCATAGAGAACCCCGATAAATGACAGTGGTGATTCACTGATTATAAAAAGAACATAGAAAACAGTCTTATAAATATCATCACGCACTATAATTTACAAATGTACGGAAATTATTGCATAAGCCGACTTACGACCAGATCAACATACGACCTGTTTATCGGAACCTAGTGCGGTCGTAAGTCGACGACTACCTGTATGCAGAAAAATAATCCTAACGTTATTTGGACATGTTGCTAGAAAACATATTGATAGTCTGGAGAAGCTGATGGTCACGGGGACTGTTGTGGGAAGGCAAGCAAGAGGAATAGATCATATGCGCTGGACGGGTGAAGTAAACTAGTTAAGTGCTGCAATCAACAGTTCCCAGGACCGGGATGGAGACAGGTGGTGCGCCGAATTCGAGCCATAGAAGCGGACAACAATACTGAGCATTGAACACGCGATAAAGAAGAAAAAAATAATACAATAATATAATTAAATCCATCGTCATTATATCGAAACTCTTCTTTGTTGGACTTGGTCAGTTTCGGAACCTAACCCCCATGTACCGGGGCGGCAGGGTATCGGGGAGGTGTCACTCTCCTCAGCGGGCGATTGCGTAAAACATTGTCTATGCCCGCCACCCACGCACACGCGCGTAATTTACTTTATGGTTCGCCTTTAATTAAATGAAACGTTTGATTTATCGTTCATAAAAATATGTCGCTGTACGAAATGTTTGTTAATTCCAATGTTCGGTGATTGGCAAATCATTGCCGAGAGTGAGCAATTCGACCTATTTCATCATATTTATTTGTTTAAATACTTCTGTCATTATTTTGATTAAATATACAGAACTAAATCAATAACATACGTGATAAAAAATGTTTAAATTATCATTCTTATCTCCTGACGCCTGACACCCTAACTTGTCATTTTATAAAACTATCTTCTGACGCATGTCTCCCATATCTGAGGGTTGCAGGTTCGATTCCCACTCGTACCCATTTTTTTAAAGTTTTCAGTCTAGTTTTCACTTAAGGCTGCGTTATAATATTTCTAGTTGGTTGAAAGAAATTGATTACCACATGACAATAAACCCACCAGGATGTACAACATGCAACGAAAGCCTTATAAAACACAATATAAAAATATATGGCAAAGATGTCGATTTTGATGTATATGGTGGTTAGTGTAGTTTCTCTGGTTCAAAAAGGTCGTTGTGTAATGATCAACACACTCGCTCGGCAAGCGACTACGTATGGGTTTGAATTCCATTTGCTGCCTAACGAGTTCCTCGGAATCCCTTTGGACATATGGTATATTCTTTACGTCGTCCTTTACTGTCCATGCAGTGAGACTCTGGAATCAGTTACAAACCAATATAAGACTCGCTCCGTCCTTGGCATGCTTTAAGAAGCGACTGAAAAAACTCTTAATTTCTAGTCAGTAAAATAACGTGTTTCTGAATGGTAAACGTTGATCCCTCGTGATCGAATATGATTGTCAGCCATCTTGTGAATGGTAAACGTTGATCCGTCGTGATCGAATATGATTGTCAGTCATCGTGATCGAATATTATTGTCAGCCATCTTGTGAATGTTAAACGTTGATCCCTCGTGATCGAATATGATTGTCAGCCATCTTGTGAATGGTAAACGTTGATCCTTCGTGATCGAATATGATTATCAGCCATATTGTGAATGGTAAACGCCTCTGTGTGTACTAGTTTTATAGCGTAAAAACTGTTGCACTTCAGCAAGCACATATTTTTGACAGATCGAACCCAAAGATCGACAGTTTTTTTTAATCTGCTGCGGACTTTTGTTAGTCATAATCTTTTTTATATATAGTGCTGTTTGTGCGTTACTTAATAGCGCTATAAAAATTAATGATAAGCGTGATGCAAACTACATAAAACATTAATTCAGATGTAAATCGGTCTAAGAGTAAAACCAGTCAGAAAGTGAATCCACCAGGAATCGAACCTGGGGCGCCCGCTTGCTTGGTTTGAATGCTAACCTTTAGACATTTATTAGATCTCACTTTAAGTGTATCTAAATGAACGAAGAATTATTTGCCGTTTCGTTTAATATTTCAATAATATCTTGCGTCATTGTACATATTCATATATTATTTTTCTGATTTAATTTTTATGTTATTTTCACTGTTTCCCATGACATCAAATTCAATGATTCACTTTGAGACACTATGCGATATATCAAATAAAACGGTGACACGAATGTTTCTCATCAGAGTCCGTATTTGGAAGCAGCTGAGGAGAGAATACACGTATCCATCGAAGCACATCGATTATTTCACATCCGTGCAGATTTGCATAAGGAATGATGATTGTCCATCACACCACTTGATTACTTTATCACCGATCATCAGTTAATAGACATTCACCGCAAGAGGGGTCTTGTCTTGTTTTCATCACTCACGCGATTTGATAGATAACTTTGAACCTATAATGCTATTATTAATACACCATACATATTTATGGCGTCTAAATTACATTCGTACTCATAAATATCGATAAAGTTTGAAAGATTGAATTATACGTTTCAAGTGAACAATTCTACATACCATAGACCAGAGGTTCCCAACCCCGTGCCCGCGGGCACCATGGCGCCCGCGGAACGATTCGTATGTGCCCGCCACTATTCGACAGAGACAGAATTTTTTTTTCACATATCGAGCCAATTGTTTCCTTTTGTATCAATCATTTTACTTTCCAAATAAATGTAATGGAAATGGCCGCATGTATTGCAGATTTTGTTCAAGGTAAGACAGAAGAACTAGAGTTAGAAATTTTGGACCTTAAGATGATATTTTGCTAAAATCCTTCATATCAGAGGACTTTTGGAATACAGTGGACAGAGAAAAGTTCCCATTTTTGAAAAAAGCGGCATATAAAATTGAATCATTTTTCGGTTCGACATATTTATGCGAATCATTGTTTTCAAACATGAACTGAATAAAATCAAGATATAGATCTCGACTCACCGATGAGCATCTTTATGATTGTTTGCTAACAGGATTATCTGCTATCGTCATACTCTCTTAATTATGAGACACTGGCCAATTATATGCAATGCCAAAGATCACATTGACATATTGATATTATATTCTTTTATAAAATGTTTTCTTTGTATTTGTGTTTTTTGTTTACTTTGTTTACGTTTTGTAAATACATTTCTCTGTGTGTATGCAATTTGAATAATAATTTTAATATTTTGAAACATTTTTGTTTATTATTTATTAATAAATTATGAATATAAGAAAATAAATTATGGGAAAATTAGAAGTTATGGAAGGAGTTTGTCGATTAAAAATAGGTGGTGCCCGCCACCCTACCGATATTTTAAAATGTGCTCTAGAGTACAAAAAGGTTGGGAACCCCTGCCATAGACTATATTATATATTCATAATATAAATATGCCAAATCCCGTACGACGGTTGTCGCCAAAGAAAGAATACGAAAATTTATTTTTTAATAGAAGAGAGCGAGAGAGGAATACTTGGATTCTCTCCGAAAGTAATTCGAAATTTGAATCTCGGTGGGTCCGTGATATTGAACGAATTTTAAACATCTAGCTAACAGTTTTTGAACCGGTGTAAAAGGAGACGATGTATAAATGATATATATATATATATATATTATATATATATAAACAAATTTTACATTTATGATTATATATTTTCATAAATGTAGAATTTGTTTTACTTCCGTGAATATTTCACGGGCTGCAACTAGTCATAAATAATTGGCGTAGTTTATGACGATACACCCAATAAATTATGCACAAAAAAATAATTTAATGTAATACATACATATCATCACACCATGTTCCTTGTGGGGTAGGCAGAGAAAACAGATCTCCGAACTTTTTTATTCAAGCTCACAAATTTCGCCTTCTCCACATTCATACATCTCTTCGTGCAAAATTTTCCATTATTGATACTTCTCAATTTAGCTTTTAAATCTGGTCCACTTGCTCACGTCACGTTTCCCTCTGTCTACTTTTTTTCACGCACACTTCGCACTTATGACTTGTATATTTGCTTAGTCATTCTTTCGTCATTCATCCTCTCCACATGTCCAAACCATATAAAAGCTCAATTATTCATTTTATTGAAATAATCATTTTTTCCATGCGTTCATTTCTGATGCCTTTATTCCGCCTTTTTACATTTATTAACACTCCATATATTTTAAAGCATGCATCTCCACAGCATAAATCATATAATACAAGTACCCGGCGGTAAGTAATACACATCGGTCTAAGAAAGAGACTGTCGGACATAATCGGCTAACTTCAACTTTGTAGAGCGTCGTCTCTGTCATCCATACACGTGTTCCGTCGCGTCGTGGAGTACCGGACTTTTAGCGCATCGTGCAACAGAGACGACGCTCTCCAAAGCCATGTGTATTACTTACCGCCGGGTACTGTACTTTTATCTTTCTTTTGATTAATCAAGTTTCACTTACCTTCATCAAGGTGGGCACATATACCCTAACATGTATTTTAAAGATAATAACATAGTCATAGAAGTTACACTTATTAACAAATTACTAAGTACTTGTTAACAAAAATATTAATTTATTTATTTCGTTGGAGCAAGCTTAGTTATGTGTACAAATACTTTTAAGCATCTTAATCCCTATAAATAGTGGAAATATTTATTTCTGAAAATTAATTAATGAAGTCATCCCGCGTACGAGTAGAGATGCTCTCATTAGTTCTGATCAGGAATAGGAAACCGAAAATAATCTCAACTGCCGATGTTATAAGTAATTATCTGACACACTAATACTTGTAAGTTGTTCAGTTCGATCCCACCATCATCAATACTGTTATAGAGGACAAAATATGTGTCCAAAACACTAAAAGGTCTCAAATTTTTTTATTATTATGAGCGTAATGTCACGTGGCGACAAAGAAGAAACTGATCTAAGAGACTTCTCGTAACAGCGACACACTATTAACATATGTTTATCCCAACTTATTAAATGCAGTGAAACTCTTGAAGCTGTGTGACAGAAGAAAAACAGCCGATATAGTACTGCTATACAAAATCATTCACTCAGTGATTGATGCACCTCACTTACTCGCAAGTATTTCATTTCGTATCCCCACTAGATCCACAAGACAGCTCAATCCCTTTTATACCGAAAATTGTTATACTAACTATAAAATCAACTCCTCTATAATTCGCATGCAAAGACTTGGAAACGAGTTTTGCAACAATTTAGATATTTTTAATATAAGTATATATAGTATTCGCCAGAATATTACAACAATATTTAGAAATAGATACTAACTTTGTGCTCTCCTTTATTAATATAAATAACGTAATACAAACCAAATATTAAGGACAATATTTTGCCTCTGGAGTTGAGTAACCCTGCATCAGCACGTGTGAAGCTTTTAATTCTGCAAAGCAACTTGCATCTCGTCCCACTAATGAGGCCATGTGTTTTCTATATCTCAATATATATCCAAAAATTCCCACAAAATTTTCAAAGATTATTAAATAATTTTAAAACGATGACTGTAATTTATTCTACTGCTTTTTGTATCTTCATGTTAGTTTAAGATAAAGTTGTATTATTTGTCAATAATTTTAAGTAATGTATAACCTGTCACATGTTCATTTGTATATAAAGACACTGTTGTGTCGTTAATTAAATACATAAATAAATGTTAAAAGAATAGCAGTGACGACGGACTTTCGACGCGACGGAAGAATGAAAATTACACGTAGCGTAGTTTACGAGTATTGTTCAAATGTGGGTTTGCCATTTTTTAGAGACTGATAACCAAGCACAACCAAAAAATATTGTTTAGTAGAACAAAGGGTAACTATCACACTACCCAGAATAAAGGTATCGTGGTTTTTTTTTTCAGTTTCTGTGATAAGACCTTTTAAATAATAAATAATATGCCAATGTCAAGATTACATCATTTCAAACATTCCCATTTTCACAGAGATAGAGGTTTCATGGAAAAGCATTCATCAAACAAACAATAAATGGTGTAATAATTGTGTAATAGTATATTTTATTAAGATTTTCGTGTACAGCAATTTTTTCCTGATTTCTTGCTTTTAATGCGTGTCTAATGTTCGTTATTTTACTTCCTTATGATGAAAAATGTTCAAATATTAATAATAATAATTTTGTAGTTTCGTCTGAACCGACCGTTGATGTCATTTCTACCAAAATTTTCAACGATATGTTAAGTATTAAATGCAACGAGGATCTTTTCAATTTTTGTTGTATGGAACCGCTTTCTGTTTTTCAATACTTCAGTTATATATTCTTTCAGTTATTTTCTTCCCTTCTGGCGATATGTCCTGAGTACGTCGAGAGTTTTTTTTAGTTTTCGTACAAGTGTAAACAGTCTAAGTTCAGCTCCTTAAAAATGAATACGTTCGTTAACTATATAATGTTAATTAGTAAAGCATTTATTACCTTATAAAATGTACAAAAAAACGTTATTTACTATTTATACATCTATGCCTTACGCGTTGCTTTAAAAAATGCCTGAAGTTTAACTTAAACCATTTTAATTATTGTTGAGATATTAGCAATAAAGAACTCCATTTTGCATTATAAAATTACATCAAAACCTGAGAACATTTCACCTCATTCAGCTTAAAATAATACTTTAAGAAATTTATAAAATGTTTTATCTTTATATTAATAAAATAAAAAGCTGTCGTAGGGAAAAATTGTGGTTTCCGAATTTTATTTTTCAAAAAATTTAATTCTATGGCAGGTTTCAAATGTTGAATTAGTTCCACAAAGTATATTACGTTAATATGAATATTTTAAGTTGTTTTATCTCCCGAGAATGGGGATATACTCGTAGATTGTTGAAATAGTCGTATATAGCGAATATTTCATTTGTTAGGTTGATTTATTACAATTGTTTATTAAGTTATTTAAAGTTTTGAAAAAAAAACTATTCCAGCATTTTGTATTGTTGTATTTTACTTTCATTACAACCTGATCGGCTTACTACCTGGTGGTAACTTTTTCCATCCAACCAGAAAGATCTTAAAGAAGCCTTGAGTGAAAACGCTTAGCGCTTAAAAGAAGCCTTAGAAACTCTTAAAAAAGGGTACCAATGAGAGTTAAACCAGCGACGCCCGAGCTAGGAGACAATTACCAACTAGGCCACAGAGGGGATAACATAAAGCCGTGTTTTTAAATATTTTAGAGTAAAAAAAAAGTTTTTCTATCTTTGTAGGTAAACTTAATCGTCGCAGATAACTAGAAACCAACTTATATGCTTCATTATTTGAAAAAGGTAGATAAACCTCTTCACCCCTTTTCGAAAAGAGCCTCCTTAGTCACCGACTAAGTCTTATGTAGTATTTGACATTGGTTGAAAGTAAGCACAATAATAATCTCATATTGAACATTACCATTCTTTCCCGAGAGCCTTAATCTGTTGTGACCCAATCTGGTTTGATATTTGATGCCAGTTAATATACCCCGTTGACATTTATTCCTATTTAGATACTGGCGCCCAGTATTTGACTTTAAATGTTAGATTTGTTTTTAATCGCTCTTAGTGGAATGTATTTTTACGATTGCCTTTTATTGGATAAACATACCTTTTAAATATATTATATTTTACCCTTTTAACATAGCATTTCGATGAGTAATATTCCTGACAATTTAAAGATGATCAATTTACATCTTAAATTTATATAGTATTGTATTACATTTTCATTATTTACAGTACAACCTAGCTTAATATCATGTGGCAATCTCTTTCAACCAACTAGAAGGATGTTAAAAATGCCTTAAAAGAAAACCATGCTTGAATCCTCTTTAAAAAAAAATGATTTCAACGGGAATCAACACTCGTAACTCCCGGATCGGAAGACAGACTTCTGACTAACTTGACCATGGTGGTTGTCATAATATTGTAAAAAGGCATTATTCCTCGGTTTCTTCATCATATTGCAACATTATATTTTAGTTTACTAATGTATTCGTAAAGTTGATATTTTTACATTTATCTCTTAAATCAATGCGCGATTATTTTAATTTCAAAAATAAAAATATATTTATGCATTAAATATGTACTGGAACATGAAAAATACAATAAAACATTTTTTGTTTGTTTTTATATATTTATATTTAAAAAAAAAGAGTATGGTTCATATATGAATCACTGCGCATTTGTAAGTTAATTATATGATATAATGATATAAATGAAATTGTATATTTAACTTCACTTATTTTACACCTATGTACTAAAGAATAAAAGAAAATAAAATTAGATTAGCTTGATCACCAATAATAAAGTAATTTGATTTCAAACTGGAACAAATCACAAAAGTCATCTACGCGCAACAAGTCAAACTTCAACTGCCAAATTGACCGGTAAAACAGTTTTCTATTAAACCTACTTGGTTTTAAAGCATGGAGATTATTATATCATATTAGTAACAGCGCGTGAGTCGTTGTTTATGCCACTCAACACTAAAATATTTAAAAAAACTTTGGGTGAGTCGTATGTGCATCATTGCGCACTGTAGTGTTAATACAACTTGCTGGAATTTTAGAGAAAAATATTTCAGATAGTTCGGTTATTTATAACTTTTGTTGAACACATTCAATTTTCTTGTGGTAAACTATACATGCTCTATTCTATTATTAAAGACACTTACTTTGTACAGTAATTATATTACGTTCAAACAAATAATTTGTATTTTAAAATTGACAATACCAAACGATAATGACGAACCCGATTTAAAGGAGTTCCAGTCTGGTTTTAGCTTAATTTGTTACATCTTAAACACATTTATGATTAATTAAAAAATACCATATGGCAATAAATCCACCAGGTTAAAGTGCATGTAGTAAAAGTGCAATACAATGATGCAATACACATCTGTAAGCAAAATTAGTGGTGGGCGCTGTCGTATAAAAAAAACATAAAAGGAATAATCGAGCCAAGAATTATAGAAATCGAATAAATGATAATCAATCGATGCATTAATTTAAAAGTTTCCATATTAATTTTTCTAAAATAATTTATGTATCTTCATTACATAAATATTTAAATATATATTAATAAATAAATTTTCTTCCATAAAGATATTACTAAAGCCATATAAATTTTCTGATCCCAAATATAGTTGACTTTTGAAGTCGTCTATGGAAACTGTGTTATTAATTTCTCTAAATAAAAATAAGGGAAACTGCGTTTTTTATCTGAATTTTTGTCATACTGAAACTTTTTGGCGACTTTATAATATATTCATCCTGGCGTTTTCAGGGGTAAAAGGTGTTACAAAATAGCTTTCTAGGTTTCTTTTCATTTTTCCCCTTTTGGGAATTACGATTAAAAAATTCCCTTATTTCGTTTGACATCGCGAATCAAGAGTAAGGAGGCACAATTTTTAACCGCTACATTTCCCGCGCCCACAATTGGCAAACGGCTGAATCACGGGGTGACATTTGGGCCCGGGGCCCACGTAACAATCTCTTCTTACATTTCCTGCCCGCAAAGGTCACCTTTGTTCAATTATTTTAATGGTCCATACACACGTACGGTCAGATGCAGTTTACATTGTGCGCTCGTTACATTTTATGGCCGTTATCAATTTTATGTCGCCCCGGCCGGCACCGTGTCGATTTGAACTCTAAAACCGTAATCAAGAAATATATGATTCTTGAAGAAGTCATCAATATTGCATGACTATTAGTTACTCGAGAGTGGAGCTTAAATTTATAGACCACACTTAGAAGAATATGTGGTGCGTCGATGTATGACAGAATAAGAAATGTAATTAATAAGGATGAGTGTGAGCTAAAAATGTGGTGAAAATTAATGTATTGATATGTTGTTTATAGTTAAGGCATTAACACTGTGGAGGTTTAAAGACTTTGTAATTTATTTTTATCAAACACTGTTTATTCCACTTTTTTATGACGGTATAACCCTACCGGTTTCAAGGCTTTCACTTCATCTTCAGGGGAGCGCAAACAAGTCTTGTTTGCGCTCCCCTGAAGATGAGGTGAAAGCCTTGAAACCGGTAGGGTTATACCGTCATAAAAAAGTGGAATAAACAGTGTTTGATAAAAATAAATTATAATGTATTGATGTTTGGACATGGTGAACTGGCGGATGAAGAAAACTGAGTAAACAAATGTTTAATACAAGTAAAAATAGGATTTATAGTATAGGTGGACCACGGGAATGAAATTCGCAAGATGAGAAAGGTTAGAAGTAAAATAAACAGAAGGAGCTTTATGAAAAAATGTATGGTTTTGGAGGAGACGAAGGAAGTATGTCGAAATAGGAAACTTTGGCGCCTTGTCCATTCTGCCTACCCCTTATTGGGTAATGGTATAATGGTGTGCGCGTGTATAAATAAACCAGTGGCATGGGTGAATTTTCGATGTTGGAATTATTAAAACCCCTTTTTTATTCGTAGACAAACAACGTCAGTTGTTTACGAACGACGTTTTATTTTTAAAATTAACGATCAAGTATATTAAAAAAATAAAAATTAATCATTTTACTTGTCAAGTTTAAGTAATTTAGTAATATTGAAAGCAATTACGAGCCTTTATTACTTGTCTATTGCGGAAGTAATGCTAATCACTATCGACACTTCCTCTAATCCTTGAACATATTCACTTACTAAATTAACGTGATGGATCGTTGAAAAACGTTTTGAGTCATTTATTTTAATTAAGATGAAATTTGAAGGGAAATCATTATGATTGAGTCAAAATCTATTTAAGATATTTTAAATTGTATATAATAACGATATATCTAAAATTTTGAAAAAAAAATGCAATGGCCTTAACATATATTTTTTCTAGTATATAACAGGAATATTTTGAGCTTTTATAAATAAGCTTATCGTGATCATAAATTAGATATGTTATCGAGCCAGTTTGCGAATAAAGCAGACAAATTTAAAAAAAATGGAATGCTTAAAATCAGATTTATTTTTTAATATTATTATTACAAAATTTGTGAACAATATACGAGTACATAACAATAAAAGTGAAATATCATTTATCAAGTTGTTTTAATCTTAATTTGTAAATTACGTGAACCTTTTAGAACTTAAGTCGAACTTATAAATACACATTAATTACCTTACACTTTGAGGAAAACCGGTAAGTGTGCAAAAAATTTGCGGAAGAATGTCAAATAAACTGTTTGATTTATTTTCGGATTAAACCGAACGGTTTGAAAGAAAAAAAAATCAATTTTTATACAGTTGAATTGTTGTAGTTTTTTTTTATAATTTAATTTTTTTTACTGTTTTTTAATGTGTTTATCATAGTTTTTACCATGGTGAAAAGTCTCTTAAATGTTGATTATTATAAATTAATGAAATACATCGTAAGTCGTCTCGAGAGCAAATTATTTAATAACATTACACTTTACTTGTATACAGTAAAACATGGCAGGTTTATTGCCATGTTAAAATATCCTTCAAACAATCAAAAATGTATTACATAGGCCGTAATTGAAATCCAGATTGGGCCATTTTTTTTTTTAATTTACCAACGGGAATCAGCAATCCTCGGGTTCGAAGACAGGCGTCTTACCAGGGGGCAATAAATCACAAGGGGCAATAGAGCTTAGCTCTTTCATTTATCCAGATTTTGCCAAATCATTCTCCTGTAATTTTAGATTTTTTTTTTTTCATAAAATATTTTCGTAAGAAAACATTTAAGAATGTTGATCCATATTATTAATCATCGATATTTTCGCAAGCGCCCTCACTAGCCAAGTGGCGCTCCATCGGACCGGCGCTGATGGATGGCATTCCTGCTCCGTTTGATAGTCGACCAAAGCAGGCTCGAGCTCTGTGCCTTATGCTATCAAAATTATTTTCTTTATTATACTAGGACCAAAAGAGGAAGACTTGCGATATATTTCTTTAATCGGGATATTTTTTAACACTTATAAATAACAATTTATTAAATGGCAGACTCTCCAACTCGAGACTACAACACACTATTGTGGACAGGTTAAATTCAAATTTGATCCAAAAGACAATTTTTATATAGCACCGTTTAGAGAACAAACTCTACTCAAGGGCGCTCTAACTCGGGGGGGCTAAACCCCACTTGTATTAAACAAATCACGTCTGGCAGCTATAACAGCGCCCTAGCGAATCATGTTAAACCTTTTCTTGTTATATAGTCACAGGCACTTTTCCACGTAGTGTTTAAGGGTATAAGGATACCTATGACTTCGGTCAAACTTATTATTTTTTTAAATAGTACAACCTTATGGGATTAATGCCATGTGACAACCTCCAACAACCAACAATAAAGATATTTATGAGGCATTAAGTGAAAACCAGGCTAAAAAACTTTTCTTTTAATTATTGCTTTCAGCGAGAATCGAACCCGCAACCTCCGAGTTGTAAGATAGGCAGGCATCTTTCCAACTAGGCCACGGAAATCGTCAAATTTGGAAATGGTAAAGCCATTATAAAATTAATTCGAGTATGGACAAGTTTTGTGCAAGGATAGGAAGGTGATAGCTGTGGCCATTAGATATATAAATAAAATAAATAAATAATAGGTTTATTGATAGCAACATAGTATGTACAGATTATATTTAAATAACACTTCTAAAACACATAAATTGCAGATAATACATTAAATACAGAAGCTATCAAAAGGTCTGGGCTCATCTAATAGCATCCCCTCGGCCAAGATTCACCCCACCAATATAGGGCGAACCCAGCCACGGGGACACCAGATGTTTTTCAGCCCACACCCTAATATGGTACTTCCTCTTCATATGGTACTTCCCCACCAGATGTTTCTCCCCTTCATATGGTACTTCCCCGCATGAATGAATAAGTTTAGGAAACTATAAATATCAAGAGAGACCGAATTATTAAGAAGTCTTTATAGATCTTCCCATGTGTGATAGTAACACATTCAACTTTTTTTACAATATAGTGCATGTACGAGAATATAATGTTCATATGACATACAATCATAAGTTTTAATAAAATCTCCCAAAAAGTGGTTTCTTTAGGTGCTTCCTAAAACTCCACACGCTACTCATTGTATATAACATTATGAGACAGCCCATTCCACACCACAGGACCAGCAACAGAAAAAGCCCTGGCGTTGTATCCCATCCTCTTGGATCGATTCGGAGTAATCAATTTATTGGATGAAGACGAAATCGATCTGAAAGTTCTACTCCTCTCTCAAGGAATATCTATCATACACCGAGTCGAAAGATACAACGGAAACATCCCATTTAAGGATCTGAACACAAAAAAGTTTGAAATCAATGAATGTACTCCATAATATTAATGTGTATTCTTGGACCAAATTTATACAAAATTGGTAAAATTGACACGTGTCTATAGATGTTTTTTCATACATTCTAAAATATTAATTAAATTAACCCTACGCGATTTTTTTATTTCAAAAATAAAAATATATTTATGCATTAAATATGTACTGGAACATGAAAAATGCAATAATTTTTTTTTTATTTTTATATATTTATATTTAAAAAAAAAAGAGTAAGGTTCATATATGAATCACTGCGCATTTGTAAGTTAATTATATGATATAATGATATTAATGAAATTAAATATTTAACTTCCCTTATTTTACACCTATGTACTAAAGAATAAAGGAAAATAAAATTAGATTAGCTTGATCACCAATAATAAAGTAATTTGATTTCAAACTGGAACAAATCATATAAGTCATCTACGCGCAACAAGTCAAACTTCAACTGCCAAATTGACCGGTAAAACAGTTTTCTATTAAACCTATGTGGTTTTAAAGCATAGAGATTATTGTATCATATAAGTAACAGCGCGTGAGTCGTTGTTTATACCACTCAACACAAAAATATTTAGAAAAACTTTGGTTGATTCATATGTGCATCATTGCGCACTGTAGGGTTAAGTTGCACACAATACAACTTTTGACAAGGGATTTCCTCAAATCACTGACTATTCATAATTCATCTAAGAATTGAAATACTTTACTTGATCTTCAGTAAAAATCAAACGTTGGTTTTGTGACACCATACACTATGTAAAGATTATACCGCATAACATTAAAATATATGAATAGAAAAATATTAAAGCGAAAGAGAAGGAAAAAAACACTAATTATGGTAGTAAAATGTTTCAGTTGGTGGCGGAATAGGATAACGGGAACATGTTCAAAACTCGAGGTTTTTTTTTGTTGTAAAAAAATGTTACCTTGAAGTTAATTCATCAGACATTTTGGCTTTTTTTTTGCAATTTTTAATTTAAATGTAAAGTTTGAATGTTTTAAAACTTTTTAATCAGAAACAGGCCAACAACCGCGCACTTTTACTATTTTATCTTAATGTTAATTTGAGACTCTTTTTTTAAACACAAAATATCTCATATTTTTCCCTGATTAACATATGAACTTAAAGATCAAGTATGTAAAAATTTCCACCCGCACAATTTTGAATGTCACTTTTTTCGATTCTAAAAAAAAATGCAAAATATATCATTTAACAATTCGTCATTTTTAGATGATTTGTTTAATAAACGCGCAAATAATATTTCATAAGTTCATAAATATTAGACGTCTTCCTCATTCAGTACATTTACCAGATAATAATAATAATTGTCTATGGTATATATTTTTTATAACATTCCAATGCGGCGCACGTCAAATTCCGAAGGAAACGACATGTAGTCCGACCGTGGTATACGAGTGCGAGTGTGACCGCTCGGTACCAACAGCACAGACAGCATGAGTCACGGCCCTATATGGACACTATTTCGACAGTACTGACCGGCCGGCCAAACTTGATCTTGACATATTGACTTCAAAAGTGTATTCGTGTCTTATAAGGCACACATTATAGATGTATACACACATGCAGATTGTTGGTGTGATTCGTCATACATATTGTCATTTTTTATAACTTTTTTTGCTCGATTGAATGATTTTGTATTGTATTACACTTTAGCTGTATACAGTACAATCTAGCGGGTTTATTGCCATTTGGTAATCTCTTCCAATCAACCAGAAAGATGTTATCGAGGTCTTAAGCAAAGACCGTATGAAAACTTTATTTTTAAATTCGGGTACCGAACCCGCCACCCCGTTTCATAAGACAAATAAGTTTTACCAAATAAGCAAATGATGTCGTTATTTTATCGAGATAATGATTGCGAAATTCGAATATGAAATAATTTAAAAAATATTTTAGTGTTATCAAAAATCTTATGCACATATCTTAGAGCCAATTTTTATAAGCTCCTGATATAAAATTTAATTAAGTAAATGTATGACAAATTTCTAGGGAAAAGTAGGGCGTATAAATTTTATTGAAATAATACACGAGTATAATAATATGTTGGTGCCGACATTGACATATGAAAGTGGAACTTTGACTTGGCAGAAGAACGATAAAAGTTAAATAAATGCTGTGGAGATACGTGCTTAAAGAAAAATTCGCGGAGCGTCAATGTATGAAAGAAGGTGGAATAATAACATATTTTAAGCAAGATGCAGAGAAATTTAAGCAAGTTGCAGACAAATATGTACTTTTTAGTGTTGGTTCCTTTTAGTATATATTACCTCAACAGGGAAACAACATCACACTGTTTCCCTGTTGAGGTAAGTAAAGAGGACAGAGCGCCAGACTTTCTTATCTCATCATACATATTTCGTATCTTCCACATCCATGTACTTTATCATACAACTAAGATTTTTCTGATTTCTTACATTTCCTTAATTTAAAATATCTGTCTCTTGATCCAACCATACTTTATTTGGCCTTAACCAGGCTTTCAACTCATATTTACACTGTATAATTGTTTTATAAGGCATTCTTCATTCATTCGTTTCACGTGCCCAAACCATCTTAGAGTGTTCTTCATCTTCTTTTCAAATATACGTCTATTAAATTACTGAATTTAAACTTTATGAGCCAGGAATATTTTCAACAATAACTTTTTTTCACAAATCGTCTTGTCCATATTGACTGACACCTCAATGACACGCCTCGGACGTCAGTGTGACAGACCATAGACAATGTTACATATCGGCTGTCGATGATCGTTGAAAGCAAGCTAATGCACCAATAACGAAGTGGCTATCAAGGAATGTGTATGGATTGGATATGGGAATGCGGTCAAAGATCGCCGCTCGTGTTTTTTCCACATTTTTTACATTCTCTTCGGAAGTGTTCGTCTGTTTTGTGACATAGTAACGTAGGAATTCAAAGAAAATACTTTTGATGTGCTATGAATATCCTTTGAAGCTAACATTGCATTTGATTTGTATCTGTTGATAGTTTATAGGTTCAATAAATCACGTATTACAGGTATTTTATGGTGTAAGCTTTTTATAATACTACATATTGTTTTTGTTAAAAATATTATATTAACCATTAAACGTCGTATAACCATAGAAAAAAAAGGTTTTTGTTTGTCTAAAATATGTTTATATGTGTATCAAAATCTGCTAAGATGATTACACAACCGTATTTGTGTACCACCTTGTACGTGGAAAAGACGGAGGGAGCAAAGAATTGCGCGAACTGAGAAAATAATAAATTTGGGTGATAATTTATGACAGAATGCAGAATGGAGTGATAAATCATTAATGTGAACTTAAAACTGTTGTATTATTTACGATGAAGAAGAAAACTCATGGTTTGGGCATGTAGAACGAATAAAACGAGAGACTGACAAAACAAATATACATCGCAAATGTGAGTAGGTGTTACATGGAAAGACCAAGTATTGTTGGACGAAGCGAATAATGTTTTGAAAGAAAGAAGTGTAAAAAGGTAAGAAAAATCATAGAAACTGGAAGAGATGATAGTTTTGTATTTTTATAAAAGTCTGGCTCACTGTCTTTACCGGCTAACTCGACAGGGACGCGACGGGATGATATATATGTATATTATTTTTTTTATTTCACCTGGCGAGTTTATTGCCACGTGGCAATCTCTTCCAACCAACCAGAAAGATGTTTAAATGGGCCCTTAGTGAAAACCAGACTAGAATTCCATTTTAAAAAATCTGGATTCCAACGGGGATCGAACACGCAACCTCCGGATCGGCAGACAAGCGTCTTACCATCAATCTTTTTTTTTCTTCTATGTACGTAGAGGCGCGAGTGACCATATACATAATTCGATACACGTTGTTAAACTAAACCATATATAATATATAAAGTCGTTATATGCTCTGTCTTTAGAAAAATTCGTTCTGTGTTGTTGGTAAAACGTATATGTCATATTATTTTTTTTTCTAAGTAATCAATTTTTTTGCCATCTGAATTGCGTTATTTTATCTAATTTTTTTTATTCAAATGACTACCGTTTACTTTATTAAATTTTCATGATTCGGCGAAATTTTGTGTTTAGTCTATTAACTGAAAAACGTGATCGGCGGTCATATTTGGCTCTCGATCAATAATACTGTTCACATTATCCTCAATGGATCAATCGTGGTTGAATTCATCATCACCAGATTTCATGGCGTATGACTAGATTTTCTTTTGTACTTTTTGATCCTCGACGAAAGCGTTGTACACGAAACTATTGGATTTTCAGTAAGAAAAAAAAAAAGACTCAAGTACCAGGAAGATTGTCACTTACGAGTACCATTTAATTGGTGTTTAGTTCATGATATTTTATACACAGATTCTTAAACTACTGATCTCAGTACACGTAAAAGTAGCCATTGTTTAATGATCACCATGTCTAGTTCGTTGAATGATTACCAGGTATATTTTTCAACCGAAAAACTAACATATATTATCCATCTAATTTTATTATTATTACACATGACTAGAAATATACACAATTTGAGGAAAAACAACAGGTAATTTGATTTGGACATATAATTTTAATGGATCTGGGTTTGTTGCCTTTCATTTGTCGTATCCCCAGTAAACTAGGATTTTGCCTGTATCTCACTGAGGATATTTAGCATGAAAACATAAATCGATACTTCTTTCCGATTTTTCATTACACAAATAAACCCCGTTGCACGCTCTCATCAACCTGACAAACAGTGACACTCAACTACAACTGGAAACATCTTGCGAAACTCAACTCCTCACACATTATCACTCCAGAAAGACCAAAAATATTCATCCCACAATATACCGCACACAATCATAAGAATAAAAATTAAAACAAATTCAAAACAAAAAGAAAAATACATAAAACAAAAACAACCAAAATTAAAACAACAAGAAGAGACCCACACTCACGAGCTCACATAAATCCTTTCCACTCGTCATTCATCCTGAAAGCCCAAGTACTCAAAATCCTGTCGCAATAACAACCACGCTCCGATCGACTGTCTAAATGGTTTTCCTACCTTTACCTTTACGTTAATGGACTTTTCTATCTATTACTCGTATTGGTTTAAAAAAGATTATCAGGGATTCTGGAATCGATACAACCAGAGCAATATATAAAGTGTCTTTTAAACTATTGAATAATCCAGTTAATATTAAGAACAAAGCAAGGTCGGAGTATTTTTGTAATGCATTCGTAGTTATAATTGTTAATATTATTTTCTTTTGTTTAGCTTCAGACACGGTCATGAATACTTATGATAATTGTGAAACAAAAGCTGGTTGGAAGAAATTGCTGTAAACGAATAAATCCACCAATCGTATTTGCATGAAATGTTAAATAAACAAACTGCTCACGGAACCTCAGTTGAAACTATTGGTCATATTTTAAATCAAGAAAAAATCAAATATATGCCATTTGTATGAAGTCTGAATATCATCCAAATGTCTGTGTTTGCTGTTGGGAATTATCAGATTGAGATACATGACAAGTTCTCATATTTTAGTTGTCTTATGATAAGACTCGTTTCACTGCGAAAAATAACAACAAAGTATGTTATAATATGATTTCTTCATTCAAATATGAGTACAAGATCCCGATGATAGAACGCTAAAGCTAATATTAAAGTGGGATATATTACTTATAGTATTTTTTTAATCCCAACACTGTTTATTCCACTTTATTTCACGATATAACCCTACTGGTTTCAAGGTTTTCACATCATCATCACGGAGCACAAACAAGAATGTATTTTGAAAAAAAAACTCGTTAGAAATCATATGTTTAACGACACCTATAAGCATACCTATAACTATAAATGGAATAAAGTTCTATCTTTAAAAAAACTTATACGAAATAGCAAAGAAAAATGTAAGTCACATAAAGTCAGCTTTTCACATTAATTTCAATCTCCGGAATCTCCTATTTAACTGAAAAGGCAAAAATGGAATACTAAGCAACAGTGATGTGTATAAACTTTTATGTGCTGACTGCGATAATTTCTATATAGGCAAGACAGGAAGATGTTTTGAAGAGGAACTTCGGAAACACAAATCCGCCTTAACGAATCCTCTATTTTTTTCTGAAACGGCTAATCATTGTCACCGTGAAAATCACACATTTTCTATCGATGGTGGCATTATTTTGCATATCAGTAGTAACGGAAATAAATTGGACTGATTAGAGGCCCTAAAAATACCCAAGTGAGTGCATTGGGATGAATATCTGGCAAACACATGTATTCCCAAGATCTCACCTTGCTGAAGTTGTCTCCGGCCTCCCTCCATCCATAATCTCCAACCCGTTAGAAGCGTGTATGTCGGTACCAATTCGAACAAAATTCAGTCTTGTTTGTGCTCCCCTGATGATGAGGTGAAACCTTGAAACCGGTAGAGTTATACATTTACACAAAGTGGAATAAAAAGTGTTGGACTAAACAAATTACAAAAATTAAAGTGGTATAGTTATGTCCTTGATTTTATGGGTTTTTGTTTTTATGGTTTTATTTGCAGCAGATTCTTTTTTATGTCAATGGCGCACTAAAATATATATTTATATACTCAAACCGAACAGTATCAGCTTTTCTTTTTTACGTCATCCTTTACTGTTCATGCTGTGAGACTCTGGAACCAGTTACAAAGCAATGTTAGACTCACTTCATCCTTGGCATGCTTTAACAAGCGACTGAAAAAACTCTTATTTTTTAGTATGTAATATAACGTGTTTCATTCCTGATTTTTATTTCCTCTCCATCTTTTCCTTTGCGTTGATTGATGATATCTCACTTTTGCTTTAATATGTTTATGTCCATAAATTTCATAAATATGAATAATATTACGAATATTTTTGCGACCATGTAAGTTGTTTTATTTATTTTTGTCTATTTGGTTGGAAGAGATTGCCGCCTGGCAATAAACCCGCCACATTGTATTTACAATGATGTTTTAACTAAATAAATATCAAAATCTGCTAAGATAATGATCCACAATAGTATTTTACTGCTAACTTTGATATATGGGAGTGAATTGTGGACGTGGAAATGACTGATAAGAACCGAATAAATACTGTAGAAGTGCGTGAACGAAGAAGAATACATGGAATGGATGTCTATCATAGAATAATTAAGGCTGATGTATTGAATAAAATGAAGCAGAGCACTCTGAGATGGTTTGGGCACGTGGAACGAAGCAATGGAGTATAACTAACAAAGCAAATATAAAGTGCAGATGTCAGTCAAAGGCAAGTAAGAGCAAGGAAAGTATGTAACATAAGTGAATGATGTTTTGAAAAAGGAAACGTAGAAAGTCAAAGAAATTGTATGAGAAGGTGCATGGATGTGGAATAGTCTTAAGGATGCATATCGAGATAGGAAAGTCTGGCGCCCTATCGTCTCTACCTATCACAACAGGGAAATGGTGTGATGGTATGTATTTATGTATGTAGATTCTTATTTTGTATCATATTACTCATTATTAAAGATGTTCCGATATTGTTCAGCTTCGAAATGAAATATAAGAATCAATAAATATGTTTATTTTTAAAAATAAAACGTCCTAAATGTGTATTACTCTGTTATTCCCCACCAAACGTGGCATCAAGGCTCCTCCCTCCTCAAATAGATCGTGTATCGATGTTTTTTCACTTCAATTTTCCACCATTTACAGCCGATCTTGACTCGTCCATCCAATAATAACGCGGACACGATGGCCCGTTACACATATTTTCAAAGGCTTTTTGTACATTTTCAATAATCGGATTTCCATTCACGAATCGAAATATTCACGTTGAAACCTGACAAAGAATTCAATCTGGTCGATTTTTTTCCAGATTAAATCTGTTATTGTCATAAAAATGGCGTCCGATTCATCCATTTGGAGGCAGATCGTATTTTTTGGTAAACACACAAAAGATGTGGATGGATGGATGGATGGATACGTTTCGATGACTGACTGATGTGACGAAATCTCCAAATGGAAGGTCGAAGGTGATTACCAATCAGAAATTGACAGTGACGACTTGTAATACATGTTTTGGAAGAATACAAACGTAATTGTGTTTGGAATTAACGTTGTACCAAATGCGCATTATCATTCGTACTTAATAGCAAGTGTTGGAGTGGTACAAGGATATAATATTAAGGACCTGTTTTGACGAACTAGGAAACGTTTTAAGGACAAATTTACGAGTATTTAACAACACGACTTTGTTAAGAACATCTTTTCTGTGAAGGTTTTTGAGTTTTTAAATACATATTTAAATACACTTACAATGTAAAACCTAAATTAACAAAATAGTTACCTAAATCGATTACATATATACGTACTATCACACCATTTATCTCTCGAGGTAGACAGAGAGGCCGGAATGCCAGAGTTGCCTATCTCGACACACAGTATTCGCCTCCTCAAAGAAAGCATAAACTTCAATTTAACCAACATCATTATATAATAATCATATGTTACAGTTACATTGAAAAGTCTTTTCATCAATTTCGATACGTTCTTTTTCAATACTGGCCCTATGAAGGGAGTAAATCCTTTTGTTCATTGCTACCTGTTGTAATCCTCTATTGGCCGTGTGAGGTCCTGTCCCTCGTCAACATTGAGGACCTCCCGACACCACGAGACAGCTGGCGATGGCGACCGCCTAATGGACGGGCGCGCGGCTCCTATGGGATAATCGGAGGTGACAACGGTTGTTGATTAGCCGGACCATGTAATCATCACTTTACTGTTACGACTCCTTATATCTTCGGAGAACATTCCTCTTCTACTGTGGAAATAGTTTAAAAGGGTTTGATGTTTCGAAAATTTTATGTTCATCTTTTGATACACTGAAAATTAGTTTTATAGCTATTAAATTGCCAAGGGGCAATCTCTTCCATCTAACTTAACAATTATTTTACAAAGTAGTCGGACGCTATGGTCAGTCAAAGATGACGTGAAAAGCTTTCAGATGTTTAAAAAATAGAATAATCGTAAATTAATGTTTAAACCTAATGGGTTTATTGGATTGCGAAAGTGTTATGAAGTCAATTAATTATAATTGGCGTTTTGAAGTACAGTATTCTCTCGATTATCTGGGGTCACATTAACCAAGTTGTGGATTAACTCAGGCAAAAAAAAACGTTTTTTATAACATTTCGATTTTTTTCTGCCTCTGTTAATAAAATCGATTTTTTTCTGCCCCGGTTAATCCGCAATCTCCGGTTATTGCGACGCCGAATAATTGATAGTATTCTGTTTATCATTATTATGTGACATATTGGTAGAAAGGCGACCGATTATTGTTTAGTTAGATATATTAATTCCCTCCATATTACATCGTCGCTATTCTTTTACCGCTCGCATGTTTTTTTTTTTAATTTTAACATTAAAGAATTTTGTATTTTTTTTTTGTATTTCAATCTAATTGAATACAACACAACATGGTGGCTTCTTTGAAGTTTGACCATTTTTAACGAGCAACTTGTAATGCTATGACGCTGTAGAGGCAAATAAAGATAACAGATATTCACTTTTTTCTGCCACGTCCATACGCGTATAATTGCAAATTTTTTAGACTTTCGTCCCTCATTCAGAATTTAATATATTTGACAACTATTGTAACATAAAAGGTCTGAATATAAATAAAATAGTAGACTCGGACACTTTGTCACGCGGTTCAGGGTTCGATTTCCATCAATCTGATAATTACAGGCCTCGAACATATTTTTTGTTGGTGTAAGAGATTGCCACATAGAAATAAACTCACCAGGTTATACGGTATACAATGAAAGCGTAATACAAATCGTATGAAAATCGAAATAATTCGTTTTATTGATTAGTAACGAAATATTCCCGTTATTTATACTCGATAAGGATAGCTATGGCTTCGGTCATATCTATTCTTTCAAAAAGAGAAAAAAAAACATGTCGGAGTGCTCCGATATTCTCACTTCGGTGTACCATCGGTTCCAATACAGCGGTGTGGCTGGTGAGTGTTTTTGTTTAACCTGGTGAGTTTATTGCCATATGGCAATCTCTTCCAACCAACCAGAAAGATGTTTTTATAGGCCCTAAGTGTTAACCAGACTAGAATCCTATTTAAAAAAATCTGGGTTCCAGCGGGGATCGAACCCGCAACCTCCGAGTTTGCTGGCATGCAACGGCTCACTCACTTTAAAAAAAACTCCACGGCACAGCTTTGCTTTCCAATTGAATTGACGTTGGAATGGCGAGGGGATCCTTAACTACGATGCCGTGCAACGAACGACTCGTGCTGTATTTTTTATTTATTTTCGTTCACAAACATGTGTCCCTTCATTAATTCCTTACTTAATCATGTAAATGTTTACTTCAAAATCAATCTCAACAGCAATCGTCACCGAATCAACAGACAATCAGTTACCCTCAATATGGTGACCGAATGAGTGAGCGAGTATCCATAACAGGCCGATCGGCTCTCTCGACCGCTATTATGTCGGCCGCTAATTACTGCCGAGAGATAAATCTCGGCCATTTATTACACTTTTACATTCCCTCGCCTACCCCAATAAATTATTCAGAGATTTCCTCCCATTCCTGGCACGTTTTCGGCTTGGAGATTAGTGAGACACTCTCTCTTTACCTCTTTACGTGAGTCACTCTAGTTCAGAGCTTAATCAACTCTAACTCGATTGATAACTATTCAATGTTATGGTTTATTATTATTTTTTAGTTTGAAATTACTTTACATATCCACAAGTTTTCGGCATTAACAAGTTCGAGTACGTATGAATAGACCAAACCAGACCAGATAATCCTATAATAAGGTTTTCTGAATGTTAACGTCCCACGGATTTCGTCTTTTATGTCAGTGATTTCGTCCCACGGGTTTCGTCTTTGTATGTGTGTGTGTGTTCGTGCGTGCGTTCATGCGTGCGTGTGTGTGTGTGTGGAGGGTTTATCTATGTAGACTTTGAGGAAGGATTTGAGTAGTTGTCTTCAGTTTATTTTATATATGGATGCCCTCTCTACCCCAGGTACGTTTCCAAAATTATCCCGAGATATTATTGGCGAACATATCCTAAAGGATGAATTGACATGTCAGCGGTCAGTTAAAATCTGATCCCTCTAGCTTCAGTAACATAGTATATGAAAAAGGGCTGTTCGAAGATGTGGTGTTTCATAATATTCTTAAATGTTAAAATATGAATATTGCGCGATTATAAACTTGATTTTGGACCTTAATGGAACATTGTTGCGTTGGATCATGTAGTCAAGGATTCCCTCGCCATTCCAACATCTTGCTATTGGATCTTCTGTGAGAGAACAGCCCTATCCTAGACGTACACTCCCTGAAAGTTGGCTCGTCCAGTTGTAAAGCGTTGTTCTACCGTGGAGTTTGTTTCAAGTGAATGAGTTGTTGCTCATCAGTAAACTCACCGGCCACTCCATTGTACTGGATCTGATAATACATCGGAGTGAGACAATCGGAGCACATCGGTATTTTAAGTGCCATTATGGATAGGATGGGGAAAAGTGAAGCATTACATATATAGATCGCGATATTTTTCTGACGGCCTACAGGAAAATAACAGAATTTTTCCGATGCGTTTAAATAGGATCCTATTCACTCCTTTGTTAGGTCCGTCCATCTTACAAGACACCTTCATCTTGCTCGTTTAGCCTCTACTGTTTTTTTATTTATTTTTATTAAACAAAGTAATATATTGTACAAATATTTGTCCAGGCTATACCTATATACACATTTATTACTTAACCAATCTTAATTATATGTTATAATTTATGAACTTACTTAATCCTATTTTCCTACATGTCATATTATTTTTATTTTTTACAATCTTAATATATGATTTCTTAGAAATAATTAACACCTACGTACTACTTATAACTAGATAACAATTCTTACACTAATTATTTAGCAAAAACAAGTCCACTCGTTCAGGCTACTTGTATTCCATCACACTCACTCAGACCTTGGTCGTCCCAGCTAATACTATAAGTGGACTAGTCAAGCAACAGATAATGCTTCGGAAGCTTGTGCTTATAACGGAAGGGTAGGTCGGATTTACTCTCGTAAGCCCCCAGGGCAGCGACTAAGGGATTGCTGTGATTTTGTTGACTTTTATAGAACTTCACGGTCCAAGCGAGGATGTGGTGTTGTAGGGTTTCTTCTCGCTGTTCGGCGTGAAGTCGGGTAAGGTTTGTTCTGGGATGGGTGTTAAAAGATATCTTGGATGCCTTGTTCTGCACTCTCTGGAGTTTCAGGTGATCCGTGTTGCTCACACTACCCCAAATGGGTGCAGCATAGGTCAAGATAGGACGAATAAGGGTTTTATAGAAGAGGAGTTTATTTTTGGGTGAAAGGAAGAGCCTCAACTGTCCTTGTCCAAACTTTCATTATTTTTTCTGACAACGTTTTTAAAGTATGTAAAGAATTTTTTTCCTACGTGTTGTCGGAAGTTTTTTGATAATGTCTAAATTTTGGACATTTACCATACTTGCATATAATAGACATTGGTGCGCTTTGCTATCCATGGGATACGAAGCAGCCATCCCCAATACCACATTTCGAATTTCAATTAATAAAATCATATATTATGGTACTCGAAACTTTTATAAATAATAAAAAAAAAATTATTTATCAAGAGTTCGACTAGTAACAATACTCACACGCGCTAGTATTAAAAAGCGATTGATGGGGGCGAAGGCAATATAGTCTCCAGGCCACGCTTTTCAACATGTGATCACCAATTCGAGTAAAAAACCCTTTAAGAAGAGTCTGCTCTCTAAACCACGCTGTGTAAATTATCCCTTTATTATTTTATGTTGAAATGAATACCATACGAATGAAAATCTTTATGAATTTGTATGATTTTATTATTATAGCTTACAGCATACCTTTATCAATAATAAGAGTTGTATTGATTCGTGCGCCGACTTATTCATGTATACAGGAGCAAGATTGAAGCACTTATCAAAAGACATAAAGTAAACATTGTAAAAAACATAAAAATTATTCCGTGCTAACACCCATCGGCTCGGGCCGGGCTTCTAAAAGCCACTTAACCCTTTTACCTGTCCTGTACCCCATATTGGAGTATTTCCGTTTCGAAACTCGATCCTGATTCAAGAGGATGTCTTTATTATTTTACAAAGTTAATTTCACATAAAATATATCCTTGCTATATTTTATAAAGATTTTATAGTTACTTATGTTAATCACATTTGTGATTATTTTGCTTTTGATACAATGTAAAAATGAATCGCAATTATTATTTTAATTAATTTAGTTTTAATAGAAAAGCGAACGATATAGTACAATTACATAACAATACAAAAAGCCTCCATTTTAGGCAAATTTATTTACCTTTTCCGCGTTGCATAAATAAAAATGTCTAATTGTAATCTTGGGGGGGCTTTGGCTTATCCTAAGATGCTCCAAGGGGGCGTTGGTAAAAAAGTTGAATCTCTGCACTTGACTATTTGCATAAATAATGCAGCCTGTAATGTTTTTGAGCAGATATTATACATATATCCAAAAAGTCAACTGGGAATTAAAAAATTACATAATGTGTCGAATTTTTCTTTTTTTTCAGTACTTATATTCGCATAGAGAAACCACCTATGAAAATTGTTCGAAATTACCCATGGAATAATGTTTCACCTGTATAACACTATTTATGCTAGGTGACTTTTGTGACACTCTGTATATTATTACTACGTAATAATCATTAAGAATAATAAATGTAATGGAACTGATCATGAAAAACCCCAAGACACTTTTATTGACCTCTAATTATTTTAACTAAATTTTGCTGTTTTAGCGGAATGCTTCTTGTCTGAAGAGATGATGATAGTAGTTGTTGGTAAATAAATAAAATACGTCAATTAGCAATGCGGAAGGTGAGAGTGAATGAATGTTTTATTTATCGGTATGTGGGTATTTATACAATACATTTCAGAATGGGCGCGGGAGTGCGCCCGCGATATATTTTTATCTCGCTTCTGTGCATGCAGAAATGGTTAATTGAAGTATTGCAGACATCGCAAATAGTATTGTGGGTAAACAATTTGTTTACGGGATCGGCGAGACAGCGTGATGCGTTCTCTTTCTACTGTGGAATGTATCGTAAATAGTATTGTGGGTAAACAATTTGTTTACGGAAACGGCGAGATGTCCGGCCGCGTCAATGTTTTGGTACGTGACCTTCGGACATATCCAAAGGTCGTTTCGTCGGTCGTTGACCGTATGTGTTGACAATATTCAGCGACGACCGTGGTTCCTACACTGTGTCAGATCCCCGTGACGTTGACTAGAATTTGGAAAAAATAATCCCTTTACTGTGCCAACTATTATCTCCTTTCCGTCTATTGGACTATTATTGATAGGTGGGACTTCATCGATCGTGTTTGAAATGGTCCAGGCTGTCGGTCTCATGGTGGCGTGGTGTCTAATATAATATATTAATTCCCGGGAGAATTGGAGGAGATCCATGAAGATACTCATGAATTTTATGTGTTTAATTAATTAATTCACTAATTATAATCAGCCCGATAATGATCTTATTAACTCACTAATTATAATTAGCCCCATGGATCAGGAATATAATAATTATAGATATGAAACTTGCATATCCGGATCAGGAATATAATAATTATAGATATGAAACTTGCATTTCCGGATCAGGAATATAATAATTATAGATATGAAACTTGCATATCCGGATCAGGAATATAATAATTATAGATATGAAACTTGCATATCCGGATCAGGAATATAATAATTATAGATATGAAACTTGCATATCCGGATCAGGAATATAATAATTATAGATATGAAACTTGCATATCCGGATCAGGAATATAATAATTATAGATATGAAACTTGCATATCCGGATCAGGAATATAATAATTATAGATATGAAACTTGCATATCCGGATCAGGAATATAATAATTATAGATATGAAACTTGCATATCCGGATCAGGAATATAATAATTATAGATATGAAACTTGCATATCCGGATCAGGAATATAATAATTATAGATATGAAACTTGCATATCCGGATCAGGAATATAATAATTATAGATATGAAACTTGCATATCCGACTTTTAGAAAGAAAAAAAAACATATAACAGAACGAACAGAATTGAAAAAAAAAGAATTTCTAAAAAATTATTTTACAAAATCAAAGAAGATCTTTAGGTGAAGAACGGAATTATTCCCAAATGTGGATAAAGGTCGCGTGCTAAAGACAGAGAATTAAAAAAAAAAACGTTGACAGCGCGACAGACGAACGGACAAGACAGAGAGACAAACACAGACAGACGGACAGGCGCATTTGTGTCCAGAGATAGGGTGACAAAAGTGACAAATAATCCCCTCGGGAATGGCTGATAAGGGAGGCACGTCGGATAGGGAAACGGGCGGAATTCCGAGAATCCCAACGTATGCCAAAAGATCGTCTTTATTACAAATTAAGTATACGAGTATGTCTTGCATTGATTTTAAAAATTTGCATACCTATATACCATCACGCCATTTTTTTTGTTTAGGTAGGTAAAGGGCAGAGCGCCTGACTTTCCTATCTCGACACACGTCATTCTTCATCGATCGATACACCTTCTCATACAACTGCTACGATTTCTCTGACTTTTTACGTTTCCTTCTTTCGAAATATTATTTACTTGGTTCAAGCATACTTTCCTTGCTCTTTTTTTACCACGTCTTCCTCTCACATTTGCGCTATATATTTATTTTCTTAGTCTTTCTTCATTCATTCGTGCGTCATTCTCAATCCATCTTAGAAGCTCTTCTATTGGCAGATACATACATGTCATCGCCATTTCCCTCTTGAAATAGTCAGAGAGGGCAGAGCTTCAGACTTTCCTATCTCGACACATATCCTCCGCCTGTTCCACATCTATACATCTCATCGTACAACTTCTACGATTTGTCTGACTTTGTTCGTTTCCCTTTTTTTTTTCAAAATAGCATTCACTTGATCGAACCATAATCTAAAAATAAAATTAATTAATTAGCTGGCAAAAGAAGTATAAACATTTCCAACAGAGAATTGATAGAATTTACGGGAACCAAATCACTTTAAGAAACTTATTATTAGGAACAAAAAATATTATGATTATTTTTGCATTTAAAGCGTGTCCTCGCCGAATAATTCAAATAACTCCGTGTTCATATTCTCTACTCTGTTTATTGGTAGCCCTGCGTGATTCTACGTTATTCATTTACTTACTTACAACGATATACACATACATTGTTAGAATAGCGTAGTTTTGGATTTTATCTTTATTTTGTACAAAATTACACTTCCTTTTTATGAAGTATGAACCAGCACACTAATTCTCATATAATTTTTTTAACCAAATTATCAAAAATATTGTAAAAGGTTTACAAAACATGTATCTACGTATATATAATAATATTTTATCATTATTCCACAAATTTATTCCACAAGGTTATTATTATTCCACCAATGTGGTAAAGCTTTTTTATTCTAGTGATTTATCAAATTATTTATATTTTTTTTTCATCGACGGTTCAATGTACCTTACAAAATTATTTTTTAAAAAGTAATTGGTGCTTTATTAAAAATATTAGAAATATAATCTTAAAAAAATAAAGAAAGAACAATTTATAACAATTCGATTAAACCGAAATAAAAAAAACACATCAACATTTTTTTTAAATAATAGATAAATAAGTCATTACTACGAGTCAAAATTAAAATAAATAAATAAATACAGTTTATTGATAGCAACATATTGTAGTATGTACATAATATATTTAGACACATTTCAAGAACATATTAAAAAGAGAATACATTAAAAAACAGAAGCTATCAAAAGGTCTGTTCTCATCTAATAACACCCCCCCCCGGCCATGATACACCCCACCAATATAGGGCGAGCCCAACCACGGGGACACTAGATATTTTTCAGCCCACACCCACACGTAGAACAAGAAGATAAAAAAAACACAGAAAATAAATAGATGACAAAAAAATACATTCAAGAGAGAAGACATTAAAAGGTCCAGGCTCATCCCACAAACATTCCCCCGGCCGAGATACACCCCACCAATGTAGGGCGAGCCCGACCGCTAGGGCATCGCAATAATATAAAAATATAAAAAAATCACAATTGATGATACGACACTGAGTAATGCCTAGTTAGCTGCCCCATACTTCACCTCAGTGGAATCCAAAATAATTTATGATTAAATATTCTAATATGGTGTTCCACAAAATTAAAGTCGAAACCTTTGACAAATTATGGTCAGTCAAACATTCAACTCATCATATACCACCTATGATTATACTATATTGATGTAGAAATGGGGAACCAATAAGTGATTTAAATCCATCAAAAACGTGAAAGTTGTGGGATAGAAATAAATATCAAAAATTAATTTCAAAATAGAAAGGTTAAGACTAAGAAAAAGGTATTGCACGAGAAAATGTATGAATATTTTAACGGTGAGAGATTTTGTATCATGATAGAAAAGTCAAAGATTCTCTCCTCTCTGCCTACCACGACAAGAAAACTATACGGTGGTATCTAGCCTCCACCTTCATATCACTTTGAATTCATGTATTCAATGATTATTCTCCGACTGGCAGTGACATCTCGCGACAGAAAATAAAACTAAATATTTTATTACGTTTAATCCCGATTTCAACTATGTAATTAGTGTCAACTAACGAAAAAAAATCTACAAAATTCAAATAAATATCGCTTCAAAAACATACATTTTTTAATTACTCTTTCGTTGTACAAAGTACAACTTGGCGGACTTATTGCAATATGTCAGTATCTTCAAATCTTAAAAAATAATTGAAAATGCTAAAAAGATGAGACGATCGCTTCATTCACAATAAACAAGCGAGATTTGAGAAGCAGCAACATGACGACACATCAAACAGCACAAGGACAAGTATAGCGTCGTCTTGGAAAAAAAATCCTTACAAACTACAACTTGGCGGACTTATTGCAATATGTCAGTCTCTTCAAATCTTAAAAAATAATTGAAAAAGGCTAAAAAGATGAGACGATCGCTTCATTCACAATAAACAAGCGAGATTTGAGAAGCAGCAACATGACGACACATCAAACAGCACAAGGACAAGTATAGCGTCGTCTTGGAAAAAAAATCCTTACAAACTACAACTTGGCTGACTTATTGCAATATGCCAGTATCTTCAAATCTTCAAAATTAATTGAAAATGCTAAAAAGATGAGACGACCGCTTCAATCACAATAAACAAGCGAGATTTGAGAAGCAGCAACATGACGACACATCAAACAGCACAAGGACAAGTATAGCGTCGTCTTGGAAAAAATCCTTACAAACTACAACTTGGCGGACTTATTGCAATATGTCAGTATCTTCAAATCTTCAAAAATAATTGAAAATGCTAAAAATATGAGACGATCGCTTCATTCACAATAAACAAGCGAGATTTGAGAAGCAGCAACATGACGACACATCAAACAGCACAAGGACAAGTATAGCGTCGTCTTGGAAAAAAAATCCTTACAAACTACAACTTGGCTGACTTATTGCAATATGCCAGTATCTTCAAATCTTCAAAATTAATTGAAAATGCTAAAAAGATGAGACGACCGCTTCAATCACAATAAACAAGCGAGATTTGAGAAGCAGCAACATGACGACACATCAAACAGCACAAGGACAAGTATAGCGTCGTCTTGGAAAAAATCCTTACAAACTACAACTTGGCTGACTTATTGCAATATGCCAGTATCTTCAAATCTTCAAAAATAATTGAAAATGCTAAAAAGATGAGACCATCGCTTCAATCACAATAAACAAGCGAGATTTGAGAAGCAGCAACATGACGACACATCAAACAGCACAAGGACAAGTATAGCGTCGTTTTGGAAAAAAATCCTTACAAACTACAACTTGGCTGACTTATTGCAATATGCCAGTATCTTCAAATCTTCAAACATATTTGAAAAAGGCTAAAAAGATGAGACGATCGGTTCAATCACAATAAACAAGCGAGACTGGAGAAGCAGCAACATGACGACACATCAAACAGCACAAGGACAAGTAAATCCTTCATCATTAACGGATTATTACTAAAGAAACACATATTTTTCTTGATATATATTTTTGCACGTTGAAGTTTGGGGGGGTATGTTGATTCAATTTATCAAATAAACCATAAAAAATATCTGTTAAAGGGTGAACCTTTTTCTGCATAGTTAATCTATATAAGTTACATACAGTTTGACTAACTTTTTCATTGCTTAAGAGCCGTGCACTAAGGAGTAGTGACGTTTGGTTTCATATACTCCAATTCTGAGATAAATGACAAAAGACAATACAATGGCGTAATGTAGGAGAACTGACCGGTATTAAATTTAATTACAGAATTTTAGGATAGTTGTCAACGCCTTGATTCTCCAGTTCAGAAACAACGTGTTTTAGACGACCTTCGTGTTTTAGTTTATACAACGTTTACTATTCGATCCAGAGGTTTCAGATTCAATTCCCGATAGTACCCAAAAAATAAGTATATCTCAAGTTATTTCATAACCGGCTTTTAGAGTTGGACATGTGGTATTAAGCTCTCCGAGTTGTGTATACATACGAGTACATCGCAAAAATAATGTAATACAATATTTCACTTAAATTGAACTCGTATTATTCAAATACAAAATCTCTCGGAGTTATCGAATCTTGAATATGAGTGTTGCAACGCTCCCCAAATGTCGGCATATTGAGCCAAAAACACGCAGTTCTTACCCTTAAAGCGTTATAACGCCAAAGGAAATGAGTAACACGTCGAAAAAAAAAACGACATTTATTTTGTCTCTTAAAAAAAGAAAATGAAGTTATATTTGTAGTTAAAAATAGATCTTGGATTCTCAGTTCAAAAGATCTTATTAATAAAATATATATGGTTTAAATCGTAAAAGCTCTCAATTGTTTTACTGACAACTTCCATGGGCTAGTTGGTAAGACGCCGCCTATCTACCAACTTCTGGGCTGCATGTTCGATTCCTGTTGGAACCCAGATTCTTTTAAAAAGGATACCAATCTGGTTTTCACTTTGAGCATATTTAACATATTTCTGGTTGGTTGGAAGAGATCGTCACATGGCATTAAGTCCACTAAGTTGTACTGTATATAATGAAATTGTAATTTAATACGATATCCGACACTAAATTATAAATGATAATATTGTTTCAATTTTTTTAATGTGTCTGGAAGAAAAATAGTAAATAAGGATTTTAGGAATTTCGAAAATTATACAATTTATTTAAAATTCAAAATACGATAGACACATGGCTTTAGAAGACTTGGTAAGGAAAATCTGGCATTTCACAAATAGTTGTGTGTAACGGTGCCATCGCGCCATCTCGCCCGCCCGGGGCGCGCGCGGCCCATTAGCGGTGCCTCTTCTCCGCCCTCCGCCCTAGACACTAGGCACGGCCTTTTCCGTGAGACAATATTCACTCAAACCTACGACATCGTGTTTAATAAACTGATTTAATGCCATTTTGTACGACGCTCTATGAATATTTTTAATCAATATTTTTGTTTGTCGAAGACTGCAGAAAATATCGCTAGATACCCAGGTTGCATTCATTTGTTTGTTAAAAGTTTAAACAATTTTATCACTTGATGAGATCATAATTTCTGTGATAAACAAAAAGATTTTTTTTAAATTCGTTTTAGGAAAATTCCTTTCAAATTAACGATTTTCAAATTATTTTTTTTCCCAGTTTGACTTTCTAACATCATTTTAATTATTCACTGTTTTGAATCACTAAGCTTTATTTTACCTCTGGTCTAAATTTCCAAACGAATAAGCTTTTGTTAACTTAGATTTTGTTTAATAATTCCTATATTGTATCGGACGTGTGCCGTCACCCTTGTGTGTGTGTATGTGGTATAAGGGAAAAAGACATTTATGTGTAGATCTGTATATAAAACTAATGATTATTTGTATGTAAATCTGATATATGTTATTTTATTTTATATGTAAAATGTATGTTTGTTTGACTCCGATCGCATTCGCGACCGCACTGGAAATAAGTGACTTGCCAGGCGGGGCGATCGGAGTAGGTCGGGGCCCAGTCGGCGTAAGCAGGCCCCAAACCCCGAAAGTTGTATTTCGCGGGCAATGGGTGCTTGTGACGGCCGACTGACCATTAATATAGAGGGCCCCCTGATTTTGGAAATATACTTCTCAGTAACAACCGACTATACTGCATTTTACTTGAGACCCGCTACCCTACTTCGACTGCCTGAGAGGAATCTCTCCCTGCTCTTCTTCTACTGGATCTTCGCTACGGAATTCGCTACCTCGATTCTCTGAGCGCTACGCGGCAACCAACGTGCCTATCTACAGTATTTGTACCTGTGCGGTACATATATTGAATTCGTTTTGAAAGTTAAACTGGTATATTTATTCTTATATCTTTGGGAATGGCTAGTTATAACATAAGAAGGGGTTAAATCTTTCCATTATAAAAATATCAATTATACCTTAATTCCTATTAAAGTAATTTCCAATAATCACTGCAAACAATCGTTAGTGCTTAGAACCTTCGGTGTTTTTCTTCTTTCTGTGATTTCTTTCACGGTAACGAATCTTGTCTCCTTCAATCTCAATTTTAATTTCCAGACACATAAAAACTACTGTTGTATATTTACAAAATGTGTGCAGACAGGCCCTCCTATTCATTCATATTTCCACTAGCCAAGAGCCGGTCACATTGATCCGTTGTAAATATCAATTTCGATAAATGAATATTGTTATTATTATTTGATAAAATTGTATTATTGATGATGTATATTATTGTCCCGGGCCGTCCCGTCCACCATAACGCGGCCACTTTAATAGACGGTCATTTTGAAGTAGGTGTGAAAATGAATCGGACGGGCATTATGCCAGCGAGTAGTGTTGCAGACGGTTCTGATTTATAGTATTTATGGCTGACCCACACAATGGCTATTAAGTTTATTGCATTATTCTCAAGTACCTTACTTCGTCTTATCGATTCTTCTAAACAGTGTCGGAACGAAACATTTTTGTGTTCTCAAATAGTTCAAAGAGTATGTTTGTCCAGAATATCAAAAGGCAAAATAGAATGCTGAACTCCTGAGAATAATTTTATCATACGGAAAAAGAAAACAATCATTTCACACTTATCAAAATCCCTTATGTTATCATAACATATAATACGAGTATATATTTATCATCATTAATACCATCACGCCATATCCCAATCAGTTTAAGTAGAGATAATCTTATAATCTATTCATTTCATTATTTGAAGGTTTTTTACTTTTCATTTTTTACAAAAATTATATAATCACGTAATATTTTTATAATCACGTAATATTTTTGTTATATCCTACCAAACTTTACATTATATTATTTATTACACTTCATTTGTATAAAGTTCAATTTGCGAATTCACTTATATGTAACAATCTCTTCCAACCAACCAATTGATGTTCAAAAGATATTAAGTGTAAACCAGCTTGGAACCTTTTCAAAAATACCACATACCAATGGGAACCCCCGGACTGGACAACAGGCGTCTTATCAACTAGGCCACAGAGGTCGTACTTTTTATATCACTCGAATAAACTTCAAATATTTCCTGCCTTAAAATGAGCGTTCTGACAATTTAGAAACAAATTACTAATAACCTAATTAGGTGTACGCGTATTTATTGAAAATTATTGAATGATGGTTCCTCGAACAACAGTCTGGTTTATTAGTTGCTATGTCATTGAAAGTATATCCGAGGTTTGCTAAACGCGTTATTTTATGGCATTGTTGAGTCCAAATCAGTCACATTATTATCATTTAAATTTTATTTTATTTGTAATTAAATAAAAAAATAGCGAAATGAACTCTCAGAAAATATTTTATGAATTGATAATATACTCGTATATGTATACAAATCAAAGCCTACACATATGCCTTAAATAACTTGTATTTTTATTGAAGTGTGGAGTCTGATTCGAAGAATTGATTACCTCTGTTTCATTTTTACTATTTTCGTTATTTCAACAAAATACTTACATACCATCATTCCATTTCTCTGTTTAAGCAGATATCACAAAATTTTTCTATCGTGATACGCATATTTCGCCTCGACCCCTCATACAGCTTATATATTTTTTTCCGACTTATTTCATGACCTGTCTAAATATTCTTTTGATACAAACATACTTTCTTTGTTCTTCCTTCAAGACGTCTTCTTCTCGCATTGGCACTGTTTATTTGTTTTGTCATTCATTTTTAATCATTCATTCTACATCTCAATAATATATCCAGTTAGTACTGTTCTTGGACCCTACTTAATCCATCCGACTCAATTAAAATGCATATCTAATCACTTCATTCTGTATTATGCCAGATGATGGCATTTCATGTATTCTAAAATAATCCTTTATAAATCAGTTTATCTAAAAGTGCTTCCGTACTGCGCCAAAATCTCATCCTTAAATTAATTAATAATTTAGAAGTTGAGTTTAAAATTTAGTTTAGTTGGAGATTGAAAATTATGCGTAGTTGTTCGTAATGATTTCAATGGCTGGACAAGCACGATACCTTTATAATTATACAATTTTCGATCATGCAGCTATTATGGAGCGGAGTTACCATGAAAAATGTGTGTTTCCAGTGTTATTATTTACATATATTCAATTTTTTTTAACATAAACACTGTTCACTTCATAAAGTGCGCCAACAATTGTTATGTTATCTCGATAAAATTCAAATTTGGCTTTTATTGGAATCAGTGAGTTTGACAAGTACTGAAATTTAACATGAATTCAATAATTCACGGCTGTAAATTTTGTTCTTTTTTAATTACAAGTAGTTTGACCTCAATTTTTTTCCTAATAAGTATATCTGGGAGCGGACGTATTGTTTTACCAAGTCCTTTTTAATAAATAACATATGATATGTATAACTTTTACAGCGCAGTTTCATTATAAAAGATTATCTCAAGAGAACTGTTTAAGATGATCTTTTTTAATGAAATTTTGATTTATAAAAGGTTATTCCATAAAGATCACTTAATAGATTCAAGTTGAATAAGGTCAAGCAAAGTGATGTATAAAAAAACAGGATAAAATTAATAAATAACAAGTCTTTTATTGACGAGACCATCCTTTCTCAACCTGTGGGTTGCAATCCCCAAGGGGGTTGTGAAAATAAACATGACTCAACATATATGTACAAAAAGAAAACAACACATTTTCTGAGGAAATTGAATACATTTATTCTAAAAAAATTATTCTGTTGTGATGTTTGTTTACTCCAACGATGACCTCTGTTATACTGACATAATGATATATATTATATTATGATGCTAGTGAAAGTGTGTAATAAGTAGCGTAAGTAAGTGCAACGGGGTTTTTTGTGTTATCAAAAATCGGAAAGAAGTATCGATTTATTTTTTCATGCTAAATATCCTCAGTGAGATACAGGCAAAAGCCTAGTTTACTGGGGATACGACAAATGAAAGGCAACAAACCCAGATCCATTAAAATTATATGTCCAAATCAAATTACCTGTTGTTTTTTTCTCAAATTGTGTATATTTCTTGTCATGTGTAATAAAAAAAAAAAAAAAAAAAAAAAAAAAATGTAATCATAATCAAACGTAGGAGTTAAATGTAACTTAATTAGTAACTGGTTCTACGGATTGCCATTTTTTTTATTAAAAAATTTATTTATCAATGTGATTGTTGTTTATGTTTCATTTAAAAGTTTGTTATCGTATGTATGCTCAAGCGGCAAGCTCAAACTGTTTACCTATCCTGTTAGTGACGTAAAACAGTAGATATCAGTATTGACCTGATAAGGCTTATCGTATTTCTGCTAGTACAACATTTGCGCGATCACGTTTATATACATCAATAAGATATTACGTTTTATTAAGCAGGGGGGGGGGGGGGGCGAAGTCTTATTTTTTAATCTTTTGGGGGCTGCAACGCTAAAAAGTTTGAGAAATAATGGGCAAGACTATTGGCGTCGGCAATGCGGCCTCTGATATTTAGTCAAATATCAAAATTATTACTATCAAACAATAACGTGAACTGATACGTCAAATGGCGTTTGATGTAAACCCCGAGTCATTTTCAAACCCGCAACTTTTATTTAATGGCTAGGCACCCTAGGATTGATAATTCTACTTATTATTAGAGAGAAAATCTAGATATCAAACTTACATCGCAGGAAGCATCGCCTCCGTCATTTTTTCAAGTGAATTCAAACTAATCCATTTGGACGTTATTATACTTCTTCTTCTCTTCTCCCTGGCTCCATCCCAACTCACTGTCTGCGAAGACTGTTGGGGTCAGCTCTCCTCGTCCTCAGATTGTATGCTCTTCTGTCCCGGACTACGCCCCCTAGGCCGTGCCTCTGCATCAGGTTATCTTTTTGCACCACCCATGAATTCTTTGGTCTTCCTCTGGTTGTTATTCGAGAAAGATCCATGGAGATTGCCTGGTTTACAATGTGATCGGGTGCTCTGCGTCCAACATGACCATACGTTATTATACGAAAACCTCAATTTCCCATGTTCTGATAAAATTTAAGGAATATCGCGCCACTTTGTATGAGCTTTTGTAAAACAAAAAAATCAAACGAAATACACTTTTAACTGGCTCATAGAGGATTGAGTTTGCTTATTTATTTATTTTATTTTAACAATTTCATGGAGATACATCTAGTAAATGTATTGCTTTAAAGCATTTTTTCCAATCAACCAATTTTTGTTTAAAATGACTATTGGTATCCATGGCCATGTCTTAAACTCAGTAAATTAATATAATATTTAAGTAAAAGTAACAAACATTAAAATAAAAGGTGAATCTCAGAGAAAATATGAATAAGGATTGGAATTGATAAGAATTAAGGACGAAGAATATTTTGTGGTTAATGTTTTTTTAGTTTTCTCTTCAAAATTGATTAATATGTAACACATCTGATAAAGCTACGAAGATCGTTCCAAAGTCGAGCCAAGTGAACAGCAAAAGATCACTTGAACCGTGCACGCATGAACCACTTATTGCATATTTTAAATAAACCTACAAAATATTTTTTTTGGGTTGATTCCTTTTTACACAAATACGCCAATTTAATCCATTCTTTTTTATTGTTTTGAAAAGTTTAGAGAATAGTGGTTCCTTACAAATTTCCAACTGGCATTAATTAAAGTATTTAAAAATTCATTTCGCGGAATAAATATCTACTTGTATCAATTAACACCTGAACCCTGCCATATGGTGATTACTTCAGTATACATATTAGTTTCTTCTCCTCTTGTAATTATAATTATCGGCGTTGATTTTTCTTGCATAATGACGTGACGCGGCCCGCGTGAAACAACGCAACTCTCCGCATGACAGCCCCGCCCTGAATCTGCGGATTCAACGGCACACCACCGAGATTTACCGCCTTTTAATTACTACGCTTATTTGACATGTAACAAATATCTTTGTTACGTTATTTGCACCTACACATCAAATTGAAAAGATATTTCTTAATATATTTTAAAGAGGCTTTGCATGAACTACTCACGAGACTGTGGTTATGCATGGACGTATGAGAGTGTGAGTATAATATATCTAATAAAAGAACTTTTATACTTAAGTTTTTTTTATGTTAACCTATTTAAAAGCTCTTGCCATTGATAGAAAAAATAACACCATGAAAAAAAAATGTTTTGTAGGAATTAATTTTAATATGAGTGTTGAAACATAAATTCATTTGTTTAACACATTCTATGAAATTATGAAAACGAAATAAAAAGACAATGCAAATTTTATTACACAATTACTAAACATTAACAACTTAAAGGTAAAAAAATTCCTAAATATTCTTTGATAATTTTTCTCCCCAACAATTTATTATTGATTAATATTTTGTGGTTATTGAATAAACATATATTAATATACAATATAATTTAAAATTTTTAAGAAGTCTTCAAAATTTGAAATGTCAATTGGAAGAAGTGTGTTGAAATTTGAATATGGAATAATAAAATAAGGGGAAATAGCCGTAGGAAAATATGATAAAAACTTCGCTTCCTTCAAACCACATTCGTATAAACATAAGATATCACAAAATGCAGATAACAAAAGTTCAGAACTCGTCTCCCATATCTTCTAACGGCCAGTTAGAAAACACACATTTTTCAGCTGTCATTCCCGATTAATTAAGTTTTTTGCTGTATGGCAATAAACTCACCAGTTGTTATATGTTTAACCATATACACAAAAGAATAAAAAAAATTAAAAGTTTTAAGCTGTGGTAAGGAAGCTTTTTTGTGTCAAGTTTTTATCTTTGAACTATTATATTAACAATCGAATAAATTACGTACAGTACATTATTTACTTTACACGCTAGTGTTTAATATTATAATATATACTTTAGTTAATTTATAACATTTTAACTGGTTATTTTGCATTTAAATATTCTACCCTTTTAAGTCGTACTATTTATTCATGTATAACTTTGTTACACGTAATAATAATATATAAACAGCACTATTTTTTTAATACAACACTTTGATAATAATATTTTTTTTGGTCTAAATAGATGTGAATCGTTTTGATTTCTATTTAATTTAAAACGATTTTATGTACAAACATTTTCTAAAACGTGACATTGAACATTTTGTATATCCAAATATTTCAATGTATTTATGGTTCCATTAGACGAAAGAGACAGAAGCGGAAGAAAAAATATGAATATTTATTACGCAGCCACACTGCAGATGCAATTAGTTAAATGCTTTCATTTTCATGAACAAAGCAAATTAATCTTCCATGAATTTTGAATATTCACTAATGATTTCCTACTTGCGAATGCAAAACGAACTCCAGCGTTTCTCAATTCTTCGCCAAATTATTGCAAACGCCGGCAAATTATTTATAAGCTAAACAATATAAATAAGCTATACAATATACCGTAACCCAAACATAAAGAATCAAATTGTACGTACAAAGTTAATCACTATTCAAAAAATATTTTGTATAGGATTTGGTACTTTTAAAACGTCCCTTAAACTTGATGGGATACTATACATTGCCTTTTCTAAGTTAATATCAATAAATGTATGAAAACAGAATTACACATTTTTTTCTATTTATAAAACATTTCAATTTTCAGATTTATTGTTACTCTATTGGTAAAAATATGATTAATATTCTCTCACGATGGATTGACACTTGTATAAGTGTTGTTGGCTCTTCACGTGCGGTATAGTATTGGCAACTTATGCTATAATGAACAGTGAATTATGTGCCTACTTCAGTGGCTCTAAACCTAAAGGCTCTATTATTGGGGTTAAAGATTGTTGTCTGTCGGTCACACTCTTCAATATACCCAAATAACCAAGATATATTGAAGAATACCACCATACGAATAAAAAAAAATATAAAACATGAACAGCAACAAAAGATCGATCAATTCCCATTGACTCACACAGTCGATACAGTCCGTAGCTATTATTACAAATCTTATTAGGCAATTATTTTTCAACAGCGTGTTTTCCTATAAAATCTCCTCGAAACGTCCTTGCGTTTAATGATAGTGATTTCGTAATAGTTGTTTTGTGCCCAGAGAAGAACAGATGAGCAGTGCACGTAATTGCCGATGATGATAAGAGTCCTCCCAAGCAGGTGGACTGGCATCGCAGGTGGTTCACCTTCGGACAAGTTGCTTTATCATATTGTCTGTATACCAAACTTGGTAGATGGATTGCAACTCTGGCGTATTTCTCGAATTCATTTATTTTATTGTTGTTTTATTTATAGCTTATGTCAGAAGTACAGTGGACAAATTGTTGTCATTAATTTTTTTAATTTATAGGAGTGTAACGTTGACTTATAAAAATAACGAAAGGAACGGAATAAATGCCTTAGAAATGTGTGCAATGAGATGAATGTATGGGGTGACAACTTATGACAAAAAAAGAAATGAACTGATAAGGGTTGAATGTGAACTTAAGCTAATGTATTGAATAAGATAAATGAGAGCACTCTGGGAGGATTTGGACATATTGAACGAATGAATAAACAAAGACCTACAAAGCAAATAAATATACAGTTGAAATGTGAGTGAAAAGCGTAATAGAGGAAGACCAATAAAAGTAAGGTTGGATCAATTGATTGAAATTTTGAAAGAAGGAAACGTAGAAAGTCAGAAAAATCGTCGACGTTGTATGAAAAAGGCGAAGGATGTGCGTTGAAATAGAAAAGTCTAGCGCTCTGTCTTATTTACCTTCACCGACAAGGAAATAACATGTCGATACGTATGTAACATATGTCATTTTCAGATTTCATTTTGAACTGTGAGTCAGTCAGTAATTATATGTACTTATCTGATTCCAGTACATTGTTCCACATAGTATTCACCGCATCCGAATTGGTCATGCGGACATTTTGATGAGCTTTACCATCTTTGATCCCAATAATGCAGCCTTCGGAGTAGGCCCGATACTCATAGTTCGTCATCGTACGTATTGGAAATAATACTGCACGTGGAGAGGTTACAACACTCGCTTACGCGAAGTGCGATCATAAGAACTCTAAAATCAGACGGGGGCGCTTTCTTATTATTTATATATTTTGGTACCATCGGCAATCTAGCCTGATACCTTCGGGTGGAATACTGTAGTCCTATTTTTTTATTCAACACTATTGTAAAACAATCTGACGAGCTTATTGCCAGATGGCAATCTCTTTCAATCAACCATACAAAAATGAATGAAGGATGTTACATGGTCGTAGTAATTATTCAAATTATTGTTGATTTATACATAATTCATATACAATATATATAACAACAAAAAAGTGAAATATCTTCAATTGTTGTAAGATGGAATGGATGGGGAAGATTTAATATAGATAACAAATTAAACACAAAATATTACTGATTTGAAATTTTCTTTTTCAACTTAAAAACATCGCACAATCATTTTTTGCAACCTTAAAAATTCAAATATTGTGAATATTTTAGACTTCAAAATGAAATTCATTCCGAAGTTACTTATTCCAATATTTAATGAAAATTCATCATTCACTCAAGAAAAATATGTAGCCAATATAAAGTGTATTTTATATTTAAATTAAAAATCTATTAAATTCACTAATATTTGCGTATTTGTTCATTCATTTTTAACGCCCTCAACCTTACATTAAATAGAAATTCAATACAAATAATCAGAGCTGTGGAGTCGGATGAAAATTTACCGACTCCGGCTTTATTTTATACTCCGACACCGACTCCAACTCCGACTCCAATTCTTGACTCTGACTTAAATTTTTATTTTATTTTATAATTTACTGCGTCTACCTAATGTATTTATATTGACTTATTAATAATGGATACAGGTATAAATAAAAAAATAATTATATTCGTACACAAATGAAACAATTTAACAAAAAAATATATAACCAATACGCATTAAGCAATATCTTCACACTAAAATAATATTAAAAATATATATTAATATTTAAAAAAAGAATTACATAAAACTTTTAAAATAATTAGAAAAACAACACAGGTAGGTATTAAAAAAAATAAGAAAACACTTTAAAATTAAAAGGTTGCTTCATTTGTTTTCATACGTTAACTAAATCTTATTTATATTGTTTATTATGTTTTTTATTCAATATTGAATAGACCACAAGATTTTTGAGAACGCCCGAATGCGGCGGCATCTTCCGAAGTAATGAACGAATATCGTATGCTGATATAATACACTTACAATATTTAGGCATGGACACGCCGCGCGTGTTTTGAGCATGATGCAGATGTTCACATGGGCACGCCAGGCGTGTTCTCAGCATTGGATGAGTTAAAGAAAATGTTAAAATAATTAAACGGAGTCGGAGTCGGTCGATTTTTTCCGACTCCGACTCCAACTCCGCCTAAAATGTTCCGACTCCACAGCCCTGCAAATAATACAAAAAATGAAACAACAAAAATAGGAAATAAAATCCAAATAAAAATATTAGTCAAACAAGCTTTAAAATATGTTACATAACGATAATGAAAATCAAAAACAACATTATAAAAACATGTTTACTTGAAGTTTGTACACAATCAAAATGGAAAGTATTTATGTATAATATTATATAATATTTAACAATAATAGATAGCACAAATAACGTACATTAAAAAGTGTGTTTTTAATTTTTTTTAATTAATTAATGTTAAATTAAAAATTAATGCAACAACTCAACGTTGAGAAATCGAAAATATTCTTGATTTGAGCTTCCTCCTAGAATAACTGAAAATGTCAATATAATATTATATTAACACATAAATAAAAATCACAAAACGACTTAAATATGAATAATGGATAATTTTTCCTCTTATTCGTGCAAGGCAAATATTGTCAATAACAGAAATTTTCAAAGTGAAACATTTATCTTTGTTTTTTTTTCTGTTTTTAATAAAAGCTAAAAATTAAGTTCGTTCTTTTTTGCATATATACTCGTACATGCACCAATCCATGTTTCTTTTACTTTCAAAATCTTTTCAAGTAATTTTCAAACGATGTCGAAAGAAAAGTTTGATTTTTATAAATAAAAGTTTTTTACAATATATTATACGCAAAAGAATATATTGTACATGAAATATAAAGTTGGAAGAGACAGAATAATCAATAACGTTCATCAGCCATATTGTTGACTTGTGAGTTCATGGTATAGTTAATTATATGTATATTACATCCTTGAAATGTTCATATTTTTTTTTACTCCCATCAAACACTTTTTTCACATCGAGGTGTCGATGTCTAATTGAACATGCCTGGTACATAAAATTAATTGTATCTATTCAAAGGCTTGATGGTAATTGATTCAGTTTTATGTAGTTTACTTTGTAAATTTTTTTTTAAACGCTGGCATTGAAATTCCAATGGTAGCAGGGTCGCCTGCTGATATGTTGCGCCCAAAAAAACATAAAACTTTTAATAGGCATTTATTTGTTTAAACACTTCATTGAACGCTATACAAGATGGCTGATTTATTGTCAAATGGTAATATCTTCCCACCAACCAGAAAATAGTTCAACAATTGTGGTTCTATTGTTAGATGAAATGAAGACATTGTAATTTATTTTTATCAAACACTGTTTATTCAACTTTTTTGTAACGGTATAACTCTACCGGTTTCAAGGATTTCACCTCATCTTCAGGGGAGCACAAACAAGACTTGTGTGTGCTCCCCTGAAGATGAGGTGAAAGCCTTGAAACCGGTAGGGTTATACCGTTACAAAAAAATGGAATAAACAGTGTTTGATAAAAATAAATTACAAAGTCTTTAAACTTCCACAACGTTAATGCCTTAACTATAAACAACATAGAAAAGAAGACAGATTTGCATTGGAATTTTAAAGTAAGAAAAAAAAAATATGGAAAAATAAGAAAGAAAGCCGAATCAAAAATGGATGTTTTAAGTAAGATGAAGAAATGAGCTTTAAGAAGGTTTGGACATATGAAAAGAATGAATGATAAAAGAATGACTAAACGAGTATACAAGTGAGAAGTGCAAGGTATGCGTGGAAAAGGTATACCGAAGAGATCATGGTTCGATCAAATGAACCAGATTTTGAAAGATGCTAAAATAGAAGTATGTTTAATGTAACTTTGCGCATGAGGAGATCTATGAATGTGCTTAGTTAAAAAGTTTGGATATTTATTCTCTCTGCCTACCCCGCAAGTGACACGATTTGATTATGTATGTACAGTATTATCTGCGACTAGGATATATTAGGAAGAAAGATAATGGGGGAACGAAGAAACACACTACGTCACTGAAGGAAAATATGTCTTTTGAAACACTTATGTCAGTTGTCAACTGGTTCCAGAACTTGAACAATACTATAAAAATCGACGTTAAAAATGAAGTGCGGCAAGAAGCCAATATTATTCTGCTTCATTTTTTTTATTTTTTCCATCAGAATTTCAAACCTGAAAAGCAACCAACTGTCATCGAACAACTTTTTTTTTGTGTGCTTTTAAAATTCAAGCATGTTTTAGCATTGTAATTTATTTTTAACAAACACTGTTTATTCCACTTTTTTATGATGGTATAACCCTACCGGTTTCAAGGCTTTCACCTCATCTTCAGGGGAGCGCAAACAAGAGTCTTGTTTGCGCTCCCCTGAAGATGAGGTGAAAGCCTTGAAACCGGTAGGGTTATACCGTCATAAAAAAGTGGAATAAACAGTGTTTGTTAAAAATAAATTACAATGTCTTTAAACCTCCACAACGTTAATGCCTTAACTATAAACAACATGTTTTAGCATTCATAAAACTTGGTCACAAAATGTCTTGAGGTTTAGAGGATTATTAACGCCGCCATAGCTATAAAAAGTTCACCTCGATATCTGCCAAAAAGTGATGTTCCACGCATAATACAGTAAGAATCAAATCAGATTACCTTTTATTAAAAAAAAAAATAAGCTTTAGCATTACTTAAAGCTTATAAATATATTCTTATATATATTTTTTTCAGTAACGAATTTCTGATATGACTGAAACCTACTTATGTTACGTACATATATAATCACGCCGCGTCCCTTTTGAGGTATGCTCAGAGAACAGATCCCCACACTTTTTCTACCAGCACATAACTTTTGCCTCCTCCATCATTATCATGCACAATCCTCTATTATGCATACTTCTCAATTTATATTATTTATAAATCTGGTCCCCTTGATCTAGCCGCGTTTCCTTGGTATACCATTTCTACACATACCTTTAATTTATGACATGTCATTCTCCACATGTCCAAAGCACCTAATCGCTCCTTACTTCATCCCACTTAAAACATCCATTTAATCCGTGCATTAAGTTTTGATGTGTTTATCCGCCTTTATACATCGACAACACATTTTTTTCTTAGTGCACATATCCTCACAGCATTATTATGTGGAATTAAACTATGAATATCTAATTTTTTCTATTAATTCAATTGATTATTATATTTTGAAATTATTATTATAAATTTTGAACAGTTTTTTTCTCTTGGCAATTTTTACTGCTTCAAACATTATCTTACATACTTTAATGTATATAGTAATGAATAGTATCAGACCATTGATGATGTAACAAATCCATCATTAATTTTGCCCAATGAAGCTCCCATCGCATGAATAATGTGTGTTTAATTAAAATGGCATTTAATTAAACTTTTGCCTGCAATAAAATTTCTGTCTGAGATCTTGATTGACTACTGAATGTTACTCACTGTTGCGTTTACCGTTATAAATCTTAAACCATCTCGACCTTCTTTAGACTGATCTCGGTAAATTAACTAAAAAGCATATCTCAAATTTATTTAAATTTTTAGAGAATGTGCTTATTTCATACGATATTTTATTTATCAATTTTGTTGCTATATGCAATGTGTCTTAATATATTTCTAGTAAATAAATCTTATCACACATTAAAATTATTTTAGCTGGTTTGGTTTCTTCTCGTGTCGTTTAATTATTCATTTTGAACTACCGAAGTCTTTGCAAAACTGTGTTTTTTATATGAAGTTTTAAAAAACCGAACAAAAGAAACAAAATTAAAATAAAAATAGCAATCAAACATACTACAAAACACACTATATAAAAAAATACATAAAAATTGAAAAACGCCAAAAAAGGAATAACATTTATATGCATATATAAAAAACAAAAACAAATTGGCACAAGTTCATCAAAAATGAAAATTACGATTTCGCTTTTTAAGTAAAAACTACTGTAAATTCATAACAATTAAGTTAAAATAAACATAATTACCAAAAATAAATTAAAAACTGCTAATTCGGAAGTGTGTTCTCAGACGGCTGAAATATAGAACGAGATATTGAACGGCGAGTTGGAACAGTAAACAAAGTCAATGAGGCACCCAAAAACATATAATACTCGTACTCGTATATTCAAGCTAAGCATTTATGTATATGAGTAAAACTTCGGCGTGAAAAATAAATGGAAGGAACCACATAAAGAGGTTTTAAATATTCCTGATTTCAACTTCCCTATATAGAGCAACAGAATATGACATGCTCGGATCTTGGTGTCAACTTTTATAAAATCCCAGAATTTCTCTCGGTCTTGTGATTTGAGAAGAAACTTTTCAGTATTGTTTATTCCTATAAATTTCTTACTTTCGTGTTTTTTCTTATAAGATTGTCTTTACAAAATAAAAATAAAACAAAATTAATTCCGTATACGTTTGATCATATTTGAAACAGGCTTGTTATGAAAGTATATCTGATTAACATTTTATATATTGATATACTTATATTTTATTACTTTGGATAGATCTGTTTTGTTAGCCACTCACTCACTTTTAATGTGATTACTGTGAAATATTCACCTTTATGCAATATTTAATTCACCATATAAAAGTCATGCAATGGGAAAACACGGTATTCAGTAATATTGGGAAAAGAACTTCTAAAAGTTTATGAATATCTATTCGGAACCGTGTTTAAGAAAATGTAAGTAAACCTGAAAATGAAAAGTTTTCCATGACACTTAACATATAAATATAAACTTATACTTCGGAAAGGTCTTACAAAATTGTATTTATTCGTTGGACAGGAAAATGTGCTGCGTTAAGAGACAAAATAAAAGCTGCGCATGCTAAGATGGTCAGCTGGTGTGTCGTTAAGAGACAAAATAAAAAGCTCACGCATTCGTAGAAGCCTAGGTGTTACAGACATCAACAGCAGGATGGAGGAGAGGCGGTTGAGATGGTATGGGCACGCTGGACGCAGAGCACCCGATCACATTGTGAACCAGGCAATCTCCATGGATCTTCCTCGAATAACAACCAGAGGAAGACCAAAGAATTCATGGGTGGTGCAAAAAGATAACCTAATGCAGAAGCACGACCTGGGGGGATGTAGTCCGGGATAGAAGAGCATACAGCCTGAGGACGAGGAGAGCTGACCCCAACAGTCTTCGGAGACAGTGAGTTGGGATTGAGCCAGAGAAAAGAAGGACAGGAAAATGTGATATGATTGTAGGTATACACAAAAAGTGTACATTTTGCATATACACAAATGTGTATATGCAAAAAGGCTTCAACCCGAAAAAAAAATATATTTATTTGAAATATCTAATAAATATATGTAAATCTGATAAGTCAAAACGTGAAGCTGGTATAATGTGTTTCATAGTTCAATTTTATCTTGTTTTTATCTCAACATAGGTAAAATTGGAATGTAATCATTGTTGCATATAAATGACAAATTCTTATATTTTTTAATACCAATTTCGTCGTCGTTGCTGGACCTCGTAGTCAAGGATCCCCTCGCCACTCCAACGTCAAACTCGAGCTGCTTTTCCACGTTGATCATGTAATCTTCTGTGAGAAAACAGCCCGATCTTAGATGCGAACTCCCTCCCGCAGATGCCAAAGACATGTGGATCCTGCTGAATCGCCTTGGAATGCTAATCCATGTTCCCGGCACGCTGACTGTTTCTCACACGTCTAGCCGTTGAGACGCCATCAGCCCGACAACAGATGGCACTCCATCTTCCACGGTCCTGAGCCACCTGTTCCCAGCCTTCAGGCTTCCGACACAAAGTCAACGTCTCTCGCAGACTGTCTATAGCGCTTTCTTCCCCGTACAAGACGCGTTTTAGAACCCTTAGATCGCGCATGCGTATCACATGTCCGATATCGCAAATACGCCTTTACAACCCTGAACTCATCAATTTACAATTGGAGCGTTGCAGAACCAAGACATTTCTGACATAATCTCTTAGTGGATTCAAATAGTTCAACGAAGGAAACGTTGGTGGAATACCAATTTAATTTATACACGAAAAACACGTAATTTTATTACTAAATCATAAAGTTGGTAAAAATGTCTGTTTTCAAATTGAATCCGGCATTATTAATGTATGAGATTTCCCTTTTACTTCATATTTTACACAGTTAAGATTACTCTTCACACTGATTCGCATTTAATGTACAAGATGAAGTGAACTCGACACTTCTGCGGGGCAAAACTTTTAACCCCTGTTACAAAATAAATTAACCCCTGGTGTTTAGGCCAAACGTTACATAATGCACTTTGCCATACCATCGCATCAGCAGAGTTTCATCTAACAGTCATTATGCATTAGTCACCCGCCGCTACTATGATCCTCACACTTATTCGTCCTAAATGAGTTGAAGTAGACGCTTTTGTAGCATTGGATCATCATGAAGTATTTGTAAGAAGCCTTATTACATCTCAATGGTAATCTATACTATAAGGTACTGATATTATATAACAGAATATAAATGTTATTATTATTATAATTGAGTTGAACCTGTATCAAATCTGAAATAAAGAAATAAATAACGCGCTCCAGGGCATGTTAGTTACTGTCATATTTTGCATGACCTGCTTTGTAAGCGTTCAGGTTTCGCCATCATAGCTTATCATCGGCTCAATAAAAATGATTAGGAACTTAGTGGATTAATACACCCGGATTTAAAAAAGATATCTAATTCCAAAAAGTTTAATTGCATCGATTTATTGGAAAAAAAATCCCGAACATTTGTGATGTCCGTGGCGTAGTTGGTAAGGTATCCGTCTATCCAACCCGTGGTTTGAAATCCAGTTTATTTTAAAAAGGCATCCAGTCTTGTTTTCACTTCAGCCATCTTTAACATCTTTCTGGTTGGTTGGAAAAGATAGGTGTGTGGAAGGGCTTCTTTACAAGCTGTATTATACACAACAAAAGTTTAATGCAATGCAAGAATTTAAGAATTATTTTTTTAAAAGATAAATCGATCACAAATACAATATGTTATCTGAGATATTCTCAAGAAAACGAGTATATTTCACTTTTAATAATTGTTACATTGTGACTTATGATCTTATTTTCAATATAATAATATTCAAGTCTTCTGCCGCCTTGAGCATTTTTTTATAGCATTCACTTTTGATACGCCTAATGAAAGCAAAAGTTAACATTAGCTCAGATGCTTCAATCAGTATTGACAGATCAAGGCTATAACCGCATGTCAATCTGATCACTAGTGATGCAAGGACTTCCCGTACAACACATGCTCATAAAATCATCGTTTTTTTTCCCGCACTTGCAATACATTATTTATAATATGCTTAATTTTAATATTACGAGTATATATATGAAATAATGATCAATATCATCGTTAAGTATCACTTAACATATAATTAGATATTGAAAGTTTTTTTGCGAAACATAAATTAAATACGAACATCTCAAGTGTTATGGTGCATTGAATGTTATGGTTATTTGTCTTTGTAAAATAAATTTTAAGGGTTCATAGCTTATAAAATAGATATTGAAATATTTTACAAAATACTTATTGTGAACCCATTCTCAGATCACTGAAACTGCTCCCTCTTCAGGAGAGGTGGGTACGACGCGATATTCCTATTAGAACTCCTGAATAATCGTATTATCTGTGAAAAACTCATTTTAAAGATACGAGTATCTCTCAATATTTTAAACAGACTGTTTCGTATTAACAGATGGACGTGGGCATGTTACTCCAGAGGAAAACAGAAATAAAAAATATTTAGATTTGTCAATATTTAATTTATTTGTTGATTTTTAATTAAACGTGATGAATTTGAAGCATTTTTTTTAAAGAAATGCAAATGTATTATAAATTTTTATTTATATACTTGTGTTATATAATGTTGTTTTCTGTTCGATTCATAAATGTTTTTCCGTTTTGATTGTGTGTTTGAGTTTTGATGTTTTTTTTCAATGTTGTTATTGTTTTAAAATTTATTTCATTAGAATTTCCTTTCTTTTTTGTTTTATTCTTTGAATAGTGTTTGTATTGAATTTTCATGTTTTGTAATAGTAGCCATTGAAAATGAATACGAGTAAATAATTATTTGTGAATTTTCCGTACCAAAGCAAATAAAAAATTGCCTTTCTTCCATAATAATTGATAAATGAACAAGTGTTACGTGGTTGCACATTTTGACGACACTAGAGCATGTTATAGTTTATTTAGTGTAAACGGTAAAAGCTCTTACTTGAAATTGACAAGGAACGTAGTGAAATTGACAAGGAACGTAGTGAAATTGACAAGGAACGTAGTGAAATTGACAAGGAACGTAGTGAAATTGACAAGGAACGTAGTGAAATTGACAAGGAACGCAGGGACATTTACAGATGATCATGCTATGGAAATGTTTTTTTAGTACTTATTCCATTCAATTTGAGTCGTTTTTTCTAATCGCCTCATAGTATATTTCACTCATATATTTTTATTTAGTTTGTCATTATTCGGACCTTCTTCACATATATTAAATAAGCCATTAACCCCCGGTTCATTGAATAACATTCATTTTGGTTAAACGCAGTTTATATTTCCGGCTTTATATAGCGGCTGTATATTTGTTTATTGGTATAAAATGTTATCTTTAATTTAACCCTACATTCAAAATACGGACCAACATTAATTATAAACAGGCAGGGGATATAAAGGAGACATCTTTCGAACCACTAATGCGATGCTTGCGCACTCAGCAGCAAAATATTATGCGCCAGTCTAGATTGTAAGTTCACACACAAACACTAGTTACGGAAGACTAAATAAGGTGATGAATTTTGTAAGGGGAAATATTTCCCGTTTTCATAGCTCCAAGGATTCGTTCAACTGAAATCGTATCACTATTTTTGACTGATACGATTTTTGACTGATGAGTCAAAAAGAGTGATGCGATATGATATGGCTCTATATGACTTCAAGTTCCTAAAAGATAGTGTCAGTTATGTGCCGAAGCAAGTTCAACAAATGGTCATCAAGTACAAAACCCTACAGTTCTATTACCCGAATTATATCTGCCAAGATAGTCCTAGTGCACGCTGAACTAACTTAGGTGTGAACAAGATCGCAGTGCATGTATTGTATCATGGATAGTTGAGAACTGATAGATTATCTTCAGTGTCTGCGGCAACACATAGTATTTAGGCCATATATTCAATACATGTCCCTCATACGCTTTGACTGGGAGACTTGAAGCCATCCATCCATCCACCTTGCTAGGAATTTACCATGCAAGAGAATAAGATAAGAAAATTTTAAAACAAAGTAAGAATTTTCTTTGTATATGTTTCAGAATTGCACATCAAATGAACATTTTTTTGCTTTAAGGCCTACGAAGTGCTGCGGAATTACGCATACAGCGGAAGATTTTATTTTTTATTAACTTCAAACTGCAAATCCCAGAAACTGAGCTGGACTATGATATAATATGTGGTTGAATATGACATGACGACTCTTACAATTTCTCATATTTCAACAGTCCGAAATTAATTGTGCTTATAAGGTTACACGTTCCTGTATGCTCACTCTGCAAAATATTTTATTTCGCAATGACTTAGTTACGACAAATTAGCTCCGACATAAAAAGGCTACACCTATTAAGCAATCATTATAGGCATTGTAAGAACTTCCATGTGACTTTGATTACTTTCAAGAGCAAAGTTAATTGAAAATATTCTTGCCAGAATCAATTGAGTCAATTATGTAGGTTTTCTTTTTAATTGTGTTGGGATCGTGTAAGACAAACATTACCAAATTGTGACTCCTTTAAGTATATTGTGTCACTCATCCATAACGATGGAGGATGTGCAGCAGATGAAATACATAGAATTAGTGTGTGATGGATGAACTTTAGATCAATGACGGGAGTTCTATGTGATCCCAAAATGCCAGTAAAGTTAAAAGGAAAAGTATACCAAACGATTGTCAGACCCACACTCCTCTGTGGCTCCGAATGCTGGACGATGTATAACTCTTACTCCAGGCAACTAGAAACTGCTGAAATGCGCATGCTAAGATGGTCAGCCGGTGTGTCCCTAAGAGACAAAATAAAAAGTTCACGCATTCGTGGAAGCCTAGGTGTTACAGACATCAACAGTAAGATGGAGAAGAGGCGATTGAGATGGTATGGGCACGTTGGACGCAGAGCACCCGATCACATTGTGAACCAGGCAATCTCCATGGATCTTCCTCGAATAATAACCAGAGGAAGACCAAAGAATTCATGGGTGGTGCAAAAAGATAACCTGATGCAGAGGCACGGCCTGGGGGATGTAGTCCGGGACAGAAGAGCATACAACCTGAGGACGAGGAGAGTTGACCCCAACAGTTTTCGCAGACAGTGAGTTAGGATGGAGCCAGGGAGAAGAAGGATCATGTTAGACTGTTTTACCTTTTGTTTAATAAAGGTCATTAAACTATCCAAATAAAATAAAATAAATCAAATAAATTTAGCAATGCAAGTCAAACAATTAACCACTGACCCTTTGGGACTAACACCTGTTGTAAATGATAATCAATCAAAACCGAAACGATCCTCCTCATAATTCTAATTTGCCACACATCATCAAGTCGATTCCACTAAACGAGGACATTACGCCTTGACACTCCGGCCCCTTCTAAGCCTGTCATTATCGACTGCAGCCTTATCATTATGATTAACGCTATCTATGCCACGACCAGGCACCTGCTTGTTAGCAGAACACCAATGTTGAGGATGCCGTGATTGTGATTACCTGGTACATAACATGCCTTGATTAGCCACTATGCCATCATCGACTGGCTGTGCTGAGACGTAATTATTGTGCTTTCTGCTTGATTTGTGCGGTGATTGATCAGACCGGCTTGTATGACACACTCTCGGTTACGAAGTTTTTAAATATGAAATCAGCAGGTGTTTAGTCATACAAACTCTTCTGACCTTACTGTCTATAAGTTTCTTGAAATTGTTTTATTTATTTTTAATTTTTATAAGAAAACGGCTCAACAATATATTGTGTTCAACAAAATATACTGTGGGCATCAATATATTAGAATAACATAAAATGAGAGGTATTGAGAGCGGGGTTGGAGAAACAAGGCAACTCCTAAATAGAGTTGCCCAACAATGATCCAGTTGGATAGGCCATAACATCAGGCACCCAGGCCTGCTCCTTACCATCGTCGAGGGAATGATTGAGGGCAGTAACCATAGAGCCCGCCCTAGATACAGCTACATGGACCGGGTGATTCGGGATGTGCGCTGTGGCAGCTACCAGGAGATGAAGAGACTGGCGGATGACAGAGATGAATGGAGGGATCGAGTGCTTGGTGCAGACCAATCCTAGGATTGTAACCCGGAAAAAAAAACATAAAATACCATATTTTCTAGATTATTATAAATCATAAAATTTTCGCTAGTGTTCAATCAGCGTTTTTTGCCAAAAGTTTGTGGATCAACATTTGTGTTATTTGGAGTTAGCATTACCAAAACTGTCCTTAAAATCTTTGACTTTATGCGATAGGTAATCCCTCGTGATCAAATATGATTTCGAGTTATCGTGCAGATATATGACGCCTGTGATAGCATTGGTTTAGTGGGTACAAGATGTAGTACTTCAGCAAGCACACAGCATTGATTATTGATGTCTGTTTAAGCGCAATCCGAAGGAGTTTCTGCGTCGTTTCGTGACCGTCGACGAAACATGGATACACTGGTACACACCAGAGACCAAGGGACAGTCGAAACAGTGGACTTCACCCGGCGAACGTGCTCCGAAGAAGGCGAAGACTGTCCTATCGGCCGGAAAGGTGATGTCCACCGTTTTCTTGGATTCAAAAGGTGTGATCTACATCGACTTCCTGGAGAAGGGCGAAACGGTCACAGGGCTCTACTATGCCGAATTATTGGGCCGATTCGACGCCGAATTGCAGAAAAAACGGCCCCATTTGGCGAAGAAAAAAGTGCTTTTCCATCATGACAACGCACCGGCTCACACCTCCGCCGTCGCCACGGCCAAATTGATAGAATTAGGCTACGAACTGCTGCCCCATCCACCGTATTCTCCGGATTTGGCCCCGTGCGACTTCTTTTTGTTTCCAAATTTGAAAAAGTCACTCGCCGGTCAGAAATTTGAGTCGAATGAGGAGGTTATCGCCGCCACGGAGGCCTACTTTGCAGACCTCCAGAAAACGTATTTTTCAGACGGGTTAATGAAGTTGGAGCATCGCTGGGTCAAGTGTATCGAACTCAAAGGAGATTATGTTGAGAAATAAATCGCCACTTTTCCAAAATTTTTGTTATTCTTTTGTAGGCTAAGTACTTATCGGACCACCCTCGTATATTGCATTTACTTTTACTTGCATACTTTTCTACCATGACTGGATTTCACAACATTCATTCTCGGATCTTTCTCTTCACATCTCTCATACAATATGTTATACTCGTCAAACTGTGCTGTTCATCATCATTCTCCGTTAACACTACCACGTCTACGGCAACCCATTCGATATCTGTATGCCAACCATTTACTTCAGTAGTTCCTTGACACGTGAATCTATGTAAATATTTAACAACCAGGGTAACACAATGCATCCTTGCTTTACCCCTTTTGAAATATAAAACCATTTAGTTAAGGCACCGTTATTGTAATAAATGCTCTACTTTCGGCGTATAATGATGCAATACCACAAATTATTCGTACTCAATGCCATATTCATTCTATACTCTCCATAGCTTGTATCTTATCACGGGTGCATATGATTTTTCCAAGTTCACAAACGCACAATACACTTTTGATTTTTTACCAAAAGCTGATTCACGCATTCTCTCCCACTTTAAAAGGACTCCCTGAGCATGCTACACCTTTTCAATCTTTCTATCCATTTTTTTCCGTACAGTTTACTTACTACAATCAGCAAACTAATGTCTCTATTATCTCCACATTTACCTTTATATAACGGAATCACTACACTCTTTTGGTATTTTCATAGATTTAAGTAATTAGTTTGACATTTAAAAAAACAAAGCTAGCCGGAATCTTGGTCCCAACATTAGCATAATGAAGCGATAGTAGCGATAATAGAAAGCGATAATAGAACAGTGATAAAGTAAGAGAAATGCAGTTGAAGGAAGAGGGTAGCGTAGAATCTATGGAAAAATAATAATTTGACAGAATAAGGAATAAGAACATGAACAAAGAAAGTGGATTACAAAAGAAAGAGCACTGAGATGGTTCGGCTACATACAAATAATTAATGATGAAACATTTACTATACATATAAAAACATTCTTTTCATCTAGTATGAAAGAAAGTACTAGAAATTTAGAAAGAATATAATATGTTTTATGGCTTTATTCCAAGTTCAAAATAAAGCTGTTTGTAATAGTAATAATAAATTTGTAGAACTTGTTTTCAATTGTTGATGTTTCGAATTTAATTGACCATCAATTTGTTGTCTATGAACCTTGCTAAAGACATGCCCAATAGTTTTCGTATGTTATTTTTCCATTAACATGGCAACAAAAAATTGATTTACCTTTTTTCCAGTTGCATTATTAGCGTTGAAGCATAAAATTGTGTTCCTTCATCACATCGGCCGGCAATTTATTTACGAAATTACTGTAATTATTTTCTATTCCGGCATATTTTTAGTTTACATCTTTAGTCGGTGTGTTTCGCTAGTAATAAATAGTTTTTCATTATGGCAATATTTATACACATGGTATGTTTTCTCGTGGATATAAAATACTGTTCATCGTCTATATCAATGCATGGAACGTGATCTTCTCTGGTAAAATATCTAGGAATGTTATTAAATTTTGATGTAACAATGATAACGAAAACAATCTTCTTTGTTTGGAGAAAAGAACTTTATTTAACTTGAATCAATATACACATAAAATATATATTTTTATTAATCTTGTTTTTTTTTTCAATTCACTGATTTCGCTCCACGAGCATCTTCAAACTAGTGATGACCATTCTGAAGATGCTCGTTTAATAAATAAGTACGCAAAACGATAGCTACACCTGCTACGTTTCTATCTTCACACTCGACAAATTATTTTTGTAATTTTTTTTGCTTTATGTTACTGGTACAGCCAGTCTTATTTTTCTTTATGCTCTTTACGGAGCATTTATGAGCGTTGGACTTGTCATTGGAAATGTAAAAAGATTGAGAAATATTAAGAGTTGTATGAAAAGGTGTATGGATAATGAAGATGTGAAAGATGCGTGTCACGAAAATAAAGTCTAGCACTCTCACTTAAGTGCCAATCCTGGTAGGGAAGCGTCGTGATTGTATGTTTGTGTGTATTAAAACGTATTTAAATTTTTACCAGTGTTTTATTTTTTAGTTATTTAAAAAAAATAATAATGGTTTAGCGAATCGAATTGGTGGAAAGCAATTTCAAATATCACTGCATCTGGTCTGCAAAAGGAATAATACACCTCCATTTCTCACAGACAGTGGCATTTCTAGTATTCTCTTGGAGTTAGTTGTTGATAACATTATATTCATCGCAGGTCTGTTCATCGCAGGTATGTTCATTGCAGGTCTGTTCATTGCAGGTCTGTTCATCGCAGGTTTGTTCATCGCAGGTCTGTTCATCGCAGGTCTGTTCATCGCAGGTCTGTTCATCGCAGGTCTGTTCATTGCAGGTCTGTTCATTGCAGGTATGTTCATCGCAGGTCTGTTCATTGCATTGGCGATCTGAAATATACGTCGCCAAAATAAACGTCGCCAACGCTACGTATATCATAGAAAGTGTATATCTTCTTAAGTTCCTTTTCTAATGTTTCGGCACCGTACAGAAAGATTTGGAAAGTAAATCTTCTTACAAACTTTGTCAGATCTAGTAGTGTGTCTGTCCATCCATATGTTCTTTAGTTTATCCACTCTTGACAGGTGATGACGCTTCTTCTTTTTACTTTCAAAAGGTGCAAAACATAATCTCTACCAAGAATTCCAAATTTACCTTCATGGAAACCACACACTGTCCGATGAAAAAATACAGTTTATCTGAGCCATGGTCATCGTATTTTAACATATTCGAATATAGATCGCACTGAAGGGAAACTCGATTAAGTTTCTAACTTAAATATAGCTGAATGATGGAAAAATATAAAAAACGACACTAAAGATTTCTCTGATGATGATGAACTTTATATTCTCTTCGCTGTATGGTAGTATGAATGTAAAACATTAGTATATTTATATAATCTCCGGTAGAAGAATAATTGTGTCGGTCGCATATCCGCCGCGCGGCGCACTGTAATTACATCTCCCCGAGCTCTTGCGGTCATCTCATCTCGCCCTCATCTTCGTCTGAGCGTAATTCTCCCTCCTCTAGGTCTCCGGTTCCTTCTCATTCATTATCTCTTGCCGGTGTTTGTTCGGCCTGTGCCTTATGGAAGTCGAATTAAATACACAAAGGAGACGACGCTTTGTCGCGTTAATGCCTACGAAGATATTTTATATAACCGCATATTGTGTCATTCACTTTTAACAAATCTAAGTGCTTGACTTATTCTGTTTCCTAAATTATTTAAACTGATAGTAATGTACTTTAAACTAATATCAGTTTTCTTATTAACAAACGTCAACCAACGTTTTGATGGAACAATCAAATTACACAACTTTTCTTCTCTAAAATATGCGTTTCACTGCTACGTTTGTCTATTTGGCTAATCTGGTAATATTTTGTAGGTAATAAACATGCATATATAATTGAAATATAAAATATATTCAAATACTTTATAATTATTACTACTGCTTTTTTGTATTTGAATTAACTTGTCTTATGTGTGTTTGTTTGTAAAAGACACTATTGTGTCATAAATTAATTAGATAAATAAATTCGATAATCCCAAATATAATATATAGTGTTCAAATGATCTTTTACACAATGACTTTTATACATTATTTTATTTACTGCACGGTTACCTATATCACTTCAGAAAAAGCTGAAAAGAATATTTTGGATGTACATGATAACAAAGTTTGGTTAAGACGATAGGACTCCTTTTAATAATTAATTCAATATCCCAATATTCAGAAACGAAACATGAATGATATTGATGTTTTAAATAAGGTTAAAAAAAAGGAACGCTAATTGTTTGACTGTAACGAGTGGCAAGTATACAAGCCAGAAGTGTTAGGTGTGCGTGGAAGATGTAGACCGAGAAAAACGTTGCAGAATCAATTAGACCTGATTTTGACCATCAATTGGACCAGCAAGAAGATAAAGTGAGAAGTATGAATAATAGAAGTTGTTGCAGGACAGAATTTATAAACGTGGAGGAGGCGAAGATATTTTCTACTTCGGAAGGGACACGGCGTAATTATATTTTTGTATATATAAATATTGAATAATTCTGATAGCCATTGATGATGTTGTCTACCAGCCGTGCTTTTCAATATGTCTGAATCACTAATTCAGATAAATTGAAGGGTACCATATGAATGAACGAATGAATATTGAAAGAATAATTTTTTGTATTGTTTTTAACACATTCAATGCGATCAAATTATTAAGGTAATTCACGTGTGGCTGACTAATTATTAAAATTAAAAAAAAAAAATTTAAATTACGTGCGATTTAACTTGGTTTTGCTAATACTAATAAACTAAACATCCATGCGTTGCTACGAATTGAGTATGTTTATACATATCTTGTTTATAGTTAAGGCATTAACGTTGTGGAGGTTTAAAGACATTGTAACTGGTACCGATATACACGCTTCCACGGTTGGAGGCTGGGGGGTGAGGAAGGCACGGGACAATTTCGGCCAAGAGCGGAGAGGTTTTGGGGAAATAACTGTTCAACAGAAGTTCCGATCGGTGTACTGCCTTAGAAATTTCTAGGGCCTCTAATCTGTCCAATTTATTTCCGTTATCACTGATATGTAAGAATTTGGCATCATCGATAGAAAAAGTATGATTCTCACGGTGACAATGATTAGCCATTTCAGAATAAATTAGAGGATTTGTTAAGGCGGATTTGTGTTCACGAAATCTCTTTTCAAAAGATCTTCCTGTTTTCCTATATAGAAATTATCAGTCAGCACATAAAAGGTAATAGTATATTTGGTTTGCATACGAAAACGCGTCAGGCGCATTGTTAGCACCCGACGGTTGCGAAGAAGAACGCACTAGGCGCGTTGTTAGCATTGAACGTGTTAATAGTCGATTTTGAGTGAAAAAAAATAGAATACTTTCACCTTGAACCCATAGGAATTTTAAGCGAACAAACTATTTTAAATTCACGTTACTTTTGACGTGCTTTGCCACTAAATCAAAGAAGCTATGGAAAAGTTTCAGAGACGATTCATATCTACTCTTAGAAGAATGATGGTGTAAATAATACACGTTTTCCTTAAATAGAAGTAAAACAGGATTACAATCACATTGAATATGTACATATTCTTTAACAGGCAAACCGATCTGTTTACATTGTTACTTCAAGAGCTCATATCTCATTATCTATTGATACGTTACTCGATATTATTGACTTGATGCTTCTGGAGATAGTCCGCTGTGTTGTGGTATATCTATCAGATTTGCATAGTCACCGATGCTTAGTGCAAGGCTCCTTTTTGTGTTGTTAGGCTTAACCCTTTAACAGGCATAAACAGAAATCGGTCGCATATGCGACCACCCTTATGGTTATACTTATAAGGATTCATTTTCTTAATGGAACATTTTTAAGTAACACAAATGTCAAATTGGCAAATGTAGTGGACGGGCAGAGGTCTTATTTAAGACAGATCGTCGTGAAGTTAGCTGCATGTTCAGTAGCAACGATCTAAACATCCGGTCAATTTATTGTCATATATGTAAATAGGTATTTTAAGTAAATCACCATTAATTATATCTCATATAAGAATTTTATTTCCTAATACAACCTAAACTTAGATATTTTTACCTAAACATTCATTGGTTACTTTTGCGACCACCGACACGACCCCTGAAATGGGCACAGGTCTCATATGCGACCGCCTCATTTAAAAAAATATATATTTTAAAACACATTTTCGAAGAAATAAAGTTGATTTGATACACATAATAATGATTTATTCAACAAAAAACACAATATCTCAAAAATAAAAACTTGCCCTATAAAGGGTTGCCTAATGAAAGTGAAATAATCTTAAAAATTATGTGCTCTTGAAACAGTTTTAATAAGGTAAAAAAGTTAATTGTATTATCACTTTAGAATGAGTTGATTTAAGTATTTCGTCTTAGAAGACCTGCTTTGTTCAGCGTATCATTTTTCAAAGAAAAACTTTTTAAACTTTCTTATCAATGATTTTCTTTATGCACTTAGGTATCGTTTTAATTTCTTTTAATAAGTGAATATTTTTTTGCGCTTATCTTAATCAAAATATTGATCTTTTTATAGTTTTTTTCATATCATCGGCCCATCTGAATAAAAATAATTGTAATTACATTATAATTTAATACATCTGCTGTAATGTTATCTTTTTGCTGTGAACCTTATAAAGATACTTTACCTTTTATATTTCAAATAATTTGGAGCTGTGAAATATAGTATATACATGAATCCATTGGCACAAATAAAACAACACTATCCAAACATTATCAAGACCTACCTAAATTATAGTTCACAACAGCATTTTAGTGCCAACATTGATTAATATATGCGAGTGAAATATGAACGTAGAAAATTAATAAAAGGAACCAAGTAAATGCGATGTAGATACGTGCTTTGAGATAACAATGTAGTGTGTCAATATACTCGTATATGACAGAATGAGAAATGTGATTATTTCGGATGAATATGTGTTAATAACTGATATGTTAGGGAGAGTGAAAAAGAGCATGATGAGGGGGTTTGAACATGTTGAAGAAAGGGATAACGAAAGACTGACTAAACAAATTTACAATGCAACCATGAGTGAGAGTCGCGGTATTAAACTACCGATAAAGTATGATTAGATCAAGTGAATGAAATTTTGAAAGAATGAAGTGTAAGGAGTGAGAGAAACAGAAGGAACTGTATAAAAAGATGTATGTATGTGATAGAGGGGATGGAAGTATATTGTGATGGGAAAGTTTGGTGTTCTGTCCTCTCTAACTAACCCAACAGGAAAATTACGTTATTCAGAAATACATGGGTTGCCCATGATCAAGATATTATTTTTGTATCAAGACTTGTCCTAAACTTGGTATAACCTAGACCACGATTTGTGGAATAATAAAAACATGCGAGAAAGAAGCATGAGAAATTAATGTATGCAAACCACGCAAAGATATGTGTGGATAAAAGGGTGGGGAGATCTGTCCTCTCATCGTACCCTCAAAGAGACATTGTGTAATAGCATGTATATACTATATGTATAGAGTAATACATAAAAACTGACAATATATGTTTTCGTTAGGTACATAATAAAACATGACGTGATGGTATTTATATACAAATAATATATCCTTACATCCAATGTTACGTGAAGAGCACATACAAATCTCATTATCTATTGATACGTTACCAGGTATTATTGCCCCGATGGTGCTGCAGATAGCCTGCAGGGCTGTGTTGCCTCCGCCAGATGTTGTATTGTCACCGCTGCGGTGTGGCGGTCGCCTAAAACGGGTCGGGTCCGTTACCCCACTGGCCAGTGGACGCGTAATGCCACTGCTCATTAGTGGCTCAAAGACGCGACTAAATCAAAATTGACGTCCTTCGTTGTGAACGGTTTTTATCGCTACGTATTTGATTCATTTACTCGTGCCATCCATGTCCGTTCATGCCACTCCTGTCCGTTCATGCCACTCCAACATATTAAGGCTGATATTACCTTCCTCATAGCTATATTTTTATTATGTTCGTGTCAAAGGCACTATACTACTTCCGCTTAGAATTATGACACCTAGATAGCACTGGGCGTTCCACAAATTACTCGTACATCCCTAGGAGCTCATCGGGCAAAGTGTCACATACACTGCTCCTCGCCGCAAATACAAACGATTTATCATTTAACACCCTCGATTTTGACATGTTTTCCTTAGTTCTCTTAATTCCTGCAACAAACCTGTTAAGAGGTTTTCCAGGACAATTCAGAACCAGATTGCAATTCTTCTACAGGAAAAATCCACCCGCTGGGGTCCGATATTCCTCTTCATTCGTTTATCCTAGCAATGTAGGGGGTTATTGCAGATACTAAGTGGGTCTAATGAAGTTGTGTCTGGATTTCAACCTAGGGGCTGGTGGTTATGCAACCATGGATGTCTGGGATCATTCCACTATAGTTCAGAAAATCTAGTATGGGTCGTGTGGCGTTTTAAACGTCATGTCTCAAAGGGATGGGGTAAAACCTTTTTTTTTACAAATCGAATAGTTTTTTTATAAATCGAAAAATGATTTTTCTCTAAACTGACGTTTTAATTCCTAATTTTTATTATACTGACTTTCTAATGTATTGTATGGTTTGTATATATCTTTAAATAGGCCAAGAGCCACAATTAATTAATACTAATTACGAACATTTTATTTTAGGTATAAAAAAATCTAAAATCCAATTATCGAATACCCCATCCTTAGCCAATGCAGACTAACGTAGGGACTTTTGACAAACGTCACCAAATATTATTTGATTTTAACAAACTGCCACATTTTTGCTAATTTGTAACAAGATGTATTAATTTGTCATTATTGTTAGTTTTATGTAATGTACTATATTGACCTAAATAACTTGCTATTTATTAGAATCGAGGTTTATATTAAAGTTGATAAAATAATTAAAATTACTGAACGTCGTTACAAGGTTGTATTGGTGCAAATTTGTCAACTGTCAAAGGACCCATCCTAGAATTTCCGAAGTATAGTTGGATTTCTCAGCACTACTTCCAGTGTAGTTTTGAGGACAACGTATTTCATTATATTACTTCTACCTAGAACATACGAGTACTTTGTCGTGTAGAGATTATGTTTGCCTTTGAAACTAAAATGTGATGGTAAAAGGTTTTTGTGTAAAGTTAATAATTCATTTGTAATAAATCCTTTATAGGTATGTCATTTCATATTTTTTTATGCAAAATGAACATTGAGTTGACTTCATGAATCAAATTTGTTTAATCCCTTAAAGTTTTTACCTCCCAGAAATAATAATGTGCATTTAATTTATAAATAAATATTGTTTGAAATAAATATGGAAAATATGTTGTTTATAGTAAAGTTCAGGCATTAACGTTGTGGAGGTTTAAAGACATTGTAATTTATTTTATCGAACACTGTTTATTCCACTTTTTGTAACCGTTACAAAAAGTGGAATAAACAGTGTTTGATAAAATAAATTACAATAAATATGGAAAACATTGATGTTCACTCTTTATCATACGAGGAAGTAAGTCTGTTTTGATTGGATTGAATTTTGATGTGGACCGACTCAATTGATCTTTTGATGCATAGGCAATATTTCGTGCACAAGTATGGCAGTCGATCATACTATAAATAGAAAACACCTATGCGTGTATTGTTTTATTATGAGAAAATTATTGTACATTATCAAGCACACAGTCTCGACAGATCAACGCCAAAGTTTCAACAGCAAGAAAATCAAAGTTCCGAAACGATCGGTAGATTAAATCTACGGCAGCCTTTCGTTAGCCATATTTTTACATTGGTATTATTGTGTTAGTTAATAACGCTATAAGAATTTATGATAAGTAACTTATAAGAAACAGAAAACGTGTATGTGTACCCTAGGAATCGAACTTGCTTATCGTGAATGCTAGTCGTTAGATCATGGCCACCGACAAAATGATCTTCACAAAAAACCAACGCGTTTTGATAAGCGCTTTGAAATCGCATTGTTTGAGGGACGGAGTACATACATATGTATGTAACCAGAACTTGTTAGTATAACCCTATATATCAAACTCACATGTCGTATCCAGAGACATAAAGATATATCTACGTTTGTATCTACAACTCCTTTTATTCGCTTCTTCTTACAATATTTTCTTCAATCATCATTCAATGCAGAAACGGGATTATAATATTTTATTAACGTGGTTTTTCTGTGTTTAAATTATTCTGTATCGTTTCAACTTATACATTTTTTTAATATCCGCAATACTCTATTAAAAATGTACATTGCTTTGATGGAAAGGTGAACACTGTAGAGTACAAGTACGTAATTATACTAAAAACTATCTATTTTGAAAATTCAGAGAACCGCTTCACTGAATTTGGAAACAGGCCTCTGTCACTTTAATTTTAAGTTTATTGTGAAGAAAATGTGTTCACATTTAAGTGTTTCATAATTATGTTTAATCATATGTATGTTAGCTTGAACTATTTCATTCAAATACGTAGAGAAGAGCCGTTTTTGAAAGCCATTGACGTTAGGATGATATGCCAAGTTGTCTATGATTGGTTTTTGAAATTTTCGCAAATATTAGGTCCTTACATATGAAATTGGCGTTTTGCCGTACTGGCAACTTTGATCTCAAATATCTTCTCTTTGGTTAGGAATTTCAAATTCAAATTTATACAGCTATTTACTCAAGTATTTGTGTTTTGAAAATTATAATTCATTTGTTTTTTCCTCAATTGTTTTTTTTCTTTGCGTCACTCAGTTTACAAAATGGAAAACTTGAAATATCGCGTTATTTACGAGTACGAGTTCCACCGTGGCACCAGTGCTGCAGAAACGGCTCGAAGGATTAATGATGTGTATGGCGACGGTGCCGCAAAAGAAAACACAGTGCGTTTTTGGTTCCAACGTTTTCGTTCTGGAAATTTCGACCTGCAGAACAAGCCCGGTGGACGGCCGGAGACCAAAGTTGATAATGAAGAATTGAAGGCTATTGTGGAAGCGGATCCATCGCAAACCACGTCCGAGTTAGCTGCAGGCTGCGGTGTTAGTGATAAAACTGTTTTAATCCACTTGAAGCAAATTGGGAAGGTGAAAAAGCTTGAAAGGTGGGTACCTCACGAATTGAGTGAAGCAAATCAACAAACGCGCGTTGACTGCTGCGTTGCATTACTCAACCGGCACAATAATGAAGGGATTTTGAATCGAATCATTACCTGTGATGAAAAGTGGATCCTGTATGATAATCGGAAGCGCTCATCGCAATGGCTGAACCCTGCCGAACCAGCCAAACCATGCCCCAAGCGAAAATTGACTCCAAAAAAGTTACTTGTGAGCGTTTGGTGGACTAGTGCTGGTGTCGTTCACTACAGCTTTCTTAAATCTGGCCAGACGATTACGGCAGATGTCTATTGTCAGCAACTGCAAACCATGATGGAAAAGCTAGCTGCTAAACAACCGAGGCTGGTTAATCGCTCTAGGCCACTGCTGCTTCATGATAACGCTAGACCACACACTGCACAACAGACGGCTACCAAATTAGAAGAGCTTCAATTGGAATGTCTAAGACATCCACCGTACTCTCCGGACCTTGCCCCAACAGATTACTATTTTTTTCGAAATTTGGATAACTTCTTGCAAGGGAAAAAATTCAACTCCGATGGGGCAGTCCAAACCGACTTCAAAGATTTTATTGATTCCCGTCCGAATGGTTTTTTTTAGTAAAGGGATCGATGAACTACCTATGAGATAGCAAAAGTGCATAGATAGCAATGGTACATACTTTGATTAAATAAAAATATTATATTAAAAAAAAATCAACTTTATGTTCCTCCCAAACAAAACGCCAATTTCATATGTAAGGACCTAATATTTGACATATTAATTAAAAACTGACGGTTTTTTTATTGTGTATTTGTATATACTGTTTGATATCATCAGTCTCACGGAGTCACCAACTCTTTGAGTATAACAAGACACTCGATTGACGCGTCGAAACTAGTCGAGCTTGAACGATATTTTTAATACAGATATTGCTGAATTCAAAAAGGCCCTTGTTCGACATTTCATCAATCTTAAAGCTTTACTGGAAGATTGGTCATTTCATATTGAATATACCTTAGTTGTTTTTTTTTTAAATTAAGTTTTGTATTTGAATATTATTTTTCTTTCAGTATTATATTATACTATGCATTGATAATTTCATGCGTCGTATGTGTCTTGTGTTGATTTTTTTAAGTTGTTGATATTTAATCTTTTGTTTTGTAAATGTTACTATGGTTTATAAAGGACACTTTAGTGTCGTATATCTTTTTAATAAATACGTTTGTCTCTGATTTGTGATGGCGGCTTGTATTTGTTTGATTAGCTGTTTACCTTTTTGGATACAGGATATTTCGATATTCTTTATCCATTTTTATACTTAAGTTATTGCGATAGATTTTAACGTTTAGATAATAATTAAAGTTGATAAACTCTAAGTGCGAAGAATCTCTAGAGATTTCATAACTCGCGTACGTCTAAATATTTTGTTCTCTTTGGTTTTGCTTCATTAAATAAGTATTTTCTTCGACCGGCGTTAAAACGAAATTTTATTAAAAAAAATTATAATAAACACTTTGTTTCACTAATTACATTAACCTCACGACACGTGTTTCTGCCTTCTGTATCGAGGCTCTCTTCCGGCGGAATGATCTCGGTTTGTTATGAGAGCAATGCTTAGGTCCAACTTGTGTCATGTTTCATCGGAATGTGTATGTTAAATTAACCCAAGTAAATTTTTTAAAAGCAGTGATTTTTTTTTACAATTTTTGGTTTTTAATCAATGTTTTATTTTGCCTTACAGTTTTATGTATCTCGATTATTGCAAATTCTGAAAAATGTGTATTTTACATACAACTCTTACGTTCTTGTATAATGTTGATTCCACAAAGTTAAAACCAAAACCTTTATTGTGTCGTGCTATTTTTTTTTAATTGTCTATTATTTAAAAGTTGAAGGCTAGAGTGATACAATTCATACGGGAATAAATGTTATGTTGTATAAATATTATTAAAAAGAATGAAAACATTCAGTGAAATCGATTCTCTTTAAATGATCTGATCTGTCAAATGTTAATAAAAGTATGTATTTATCCATCTTATAGACTAATTCAAAAATCTTCTTTTTATCCATCTTATGAACTAATTCAAATTGCACTTTTTCTTTAAATGTCTTATGTTAAACATGACGATAGTGAGCATTTGATTTTGACGAATGTTGCCATTATTCCCCCGCTCTACATTGTAATTGATATTAAGATTCAGAACGTGTGCATCGCTCACTCACAATCGGCCCATAAATAAGTGGATTGTCTTTGCCCCCTTGAGGTTCCCGCCGCGGGGGATCACGTGTCACACATCGCGCGGGAAATGAACCCGTGTTTATTTGGTGAATACTTTATGATATTATGTACTTTTCAAATATTTTTTTCAACGTTTAAACTTAGATAGGTAAGTGTAAAAAAACTTGTACTGTTTTAGTTTGAGGAAAACTATTAAATATTATTAAAGGCCCGTTCTCACGTTTCAAGTTTAGTTGACCGATTAAAGTTGATCAACAAAAGTTGAACACGACTTTAATCAGTTTTTGTGCACACGTTTCAATAGAAACTGATTGAAGGCCCGTTCTCGCGGTTCAAGTTTAGTTGACCGATTAAAGTTGATCAACAAAAGTTGAATGAAATCTGTAGTAAGAACCTTTGTTTCAATAGAGTTGATCAACTTTTTAGTTGATCAAGAAAAGATTGACCCAGTCAAACTTTATCGTTCAAGTTATGAGTCATCCGCCATTTGCTTTCAAGTTGAAACCTGTCTTGAAACGTGTGAACATATGAATTAAAGTTGATTGTCAAGTTCGCTTTCAACTCGATAAATATAAAAGTAAAGATGCAAGAGAAAATGCTTTCGACGCCATTTTTAACTGAATCAAATTGAAACTGTTTATTGAATCAGTTTCTATTGAAACGTGTGAACAAAAGCGGATTCAAGTCGTATTCAACTTTTGTTGATCAACTTTAATCGGTCAACTAAACTTGAACCGTGAGAACGGGCCTGTATTCAATTTTTGTTGGTCAACTATAATCGGGCAATTAAACTTGAACCGTGAGAACACGCCTTCACTGTAGATTTCATTCAACTTTTGTTGATCAACTTGAATCGGTCAACTAAACTTGAACCGTGAGAACGGGTCTGTATTCAACTTTTGTTGGTCAATTATAATCGGGCAATTAAACTTGAACCGTGAGAACACGCCTTCACTATAGATTTCATTCAACTTTTGTTGATCAACATTAATCGGTCAACTAAACTTGAACCGCGAGAACGCGCCCTTAAT
>OX463849.1:41660176-41720714 GCA_949825065.1 Odontocerum albicorne
GAAACGTGTTGTCGCGTCGACACTTCTCAACGTACTGACCTCGAACCGGTCTCGTTGCGGAGGGGAAGGGTCAGGCTTCACGGAAGTGTAGCCAACATGTCGAAAATAAAATCCATCCAGTCGTGAGAGCCTCAGTACACTTAGTTTCTGGATACGCCTCGTACAACAGATTTAAAATGCTGATCGTCTTGGAAGTTTAATCTCCTTACCATTGTAGTTTTGAGTTTGATGTATCAAGATTGTGTGCTCGCTGAAGTTCAGTAGTTTGTACGCAAACCGATATACATACAGACGTATATCGTATTTTCTTTTTATTTTGTGATATTTTCTCTTCACGCCTGCACTGATGATACATATAGACATTTTGAAGAGTGTTTCTGGGAAGTTATACAATAGTATTTCGGGTCGATTAAGCGAGCCTTCAGATTAGAAACTACTTAGTTAATATCTATACATCGACAATGCTGTTACGCGCGAAGATAACTACACAGTCCCATTTGTCTAAATATCGACGAATCCCTTTTTAGTAAATAATGGGAAACGAAATCCTCAGGTAGAAAACAAATGTCCTACCACCAACGAAACCACGGAGGGTATCACTTTTATTGAATATAAAGTGCCCCATTTTTATGGTTCTCCCATTTGTCTAAATATCGACGAATCCCTTTTTAGTAAATAATGGGAAACGAAATCCTCAGGTAGAAAACAAATGTCCTACCACCAACGAAACCACGGAGGGTATCACTTTTATTGAATATAAAGTGCCCCATTTTTATGGTTCACAAGTAGATTGATTGAAATTGAGAAACAAATCAACTTAGAAAATTTTGTCGCGGGAAATAACTTGTTTGATTATTTAAGCTCCTAGTGTGTTTTTAAAAAATCTGTGAAGTCTCTTTGACTTTCGTCTTCGGGCACCCAAATAACTTTGCGCAGCCCCTGGCACGATCTGCAAAGTTCTTCAAAGTCCACGTAAATCACTGTTACGGTCGATTACTCGATTTGTGCATCATTCTTGTCGTCCACTTAGCAGCAGCGCGCACCATGTGAGCACTCAAAGGCTAAACATGTCAGCGGCCGTGCCCGACACATCGACTAAATTGTGTTAATGTCGGAGATCTTGGCTCTCTGCGCATGTGGAATTGTGAGAGCGTCTCCGTCACCATCAGACCAGTGGATGGATCATGACCCTCGGCCAAGGGAAATCGTGACTCCGGTAACCTGATCACATTACATCCATGTAATTACATGTCTCCAACCATTTATCGCGCATTACTCGATGTGTATATCGTGGTTGTACTGCCAAAAGTTATTAAGTCCATATCTTAAATAAATTGAACTAGAGGCTTTATAAGTTTCCACGTTAGATGACAAGAGTCGTTGCATAGTCAAGTGGAGAATCGAAGAAGAGGCCTATTTCCAAAACAATGTTAATAGGTTGTTTATAGTTAAGGCATTAACGTTGTGGAGATTTAAGGATATTGTAATTTATTTTTATCAAACACTGTTTATTCCACTTTTTTGTAACAGTATACCCCTACCGGTTTGTGCTCCCTTGAAGATGAGGTGAAAGCCTTGAAACCGGTAGGGTTATACCGTTACTAAAAAGTTAAATAAACAGTGTTTGATAAAAATAAATTACAATATTAATAGAAATAATGTTCAGGGAGTTCTTTTTCCGGCGTTTTCTCAATTTTAGGTCGTGACTGATTAGTCCGTTTTATCTTAAGTATTTTTTATTTGTAATTTACACTATGATTTCGTGTTCTCATTACCCCTGAAAATGATTTAATTTTTTCCTACTCAAGTATTGCTAATTTAGTTTCATTTGCTGTATTTGTTTTACTTTTCGTGTTGCTTTATATGGTACATTGGTATTTTTATGCATCATATTTTGAAAGATATGTGGCGGTCGCACACTCGGAACACTGTGGGCGTCCATACACACGGTCAATGACCGATGAAGTGACCTTTGCATTCCTTAGCAATGCAAAACAAACAATTACAAAATCCACGCGCCGGCCATTCAACCCGTAGCCGGGAGCGGACCGCATTCCATACTAGAGCGAGAACGCACCACACTTGTCTCGCCAGTTCCGTATTTGAATGATACCTACATACAACATTAATCGTTTTTGCATTCGCAGAAACGAGACGTAGGCATATCGCGAGCGCATTCCCGCGCACATTCTAAAATGATATAAATACCTACGTTACTAATAAAATTCCTCTCTTTCCGCATTGCGATCTAACGAGTTTTATTTATCAACAAATCATCGTCATCTCTCCCTTAAGGACTAGCTCCTAAAGATATCCATCATATTTTGAAAGATATTTTGAAAGATATAACATTTCGCCCTTGAGGAGTGTTTCCTGTCTAAACAGCGCTGTATAATAATCCTTTATTAATTTTTATTATATATGTATCCTGAATTATAGTTTTTTTTTGGAAGTGGTCGATACTTTATCTTATTATTATGCTTGTGATATATTTTATTTTTTATTTATTTGTACACGAGAAAAAAATGATAACTACATAATTTATAAAAAAAAACAACAGGTAATTTAAAGTAGACACATAAATTATATAAATCTGGATTTGTTACCTTTCATTTGTCGTGTCCCCAGTAAACTAGGTGTTTGTCTGTAACTTACTGAGTACTGTATGTATCATATATAAAAGATACATAAATGTTTTTAGTTTTGTCAATAAACAAAGAATGAGTTTGAATCCCGATGGTACCCAAAAACAAAAATAATAAAGACCCCATCTGGTTAAGAAGTCTATTAACAATACTCGCACGTTTTAGAAAAGCCAGATGTGTAGCCTAGTCGCGTGTATTGTTATATTGCCAATACGTATATTGTCGAACTGTGAGTTACGTACCGTCTCTATTACGAGGCTTGATTAATAGGATTAACAATGATATTTTTTACAATTCTACTAATTCGATCTACCAATTTGGATATATTGAAGGGTACAAACGAATGATTTAATCAATCATGAATATCCATGTGTAATTGAAGTAGTCTAGAAGAAAAATATTTATCTATGATTTTTTGGTCTTTTTCATGGATTGCATCTTAAAACGTGACAACATCAATTTGTAAATTTCGTCGTTTTTCTCACGACAGAATACTCAAGTCAATTTGGGTAACTAAATCCCATTATTTCTTTCCTCTTAAATCAATAATAACCTTAATTTGCTTAAAACATTGCAGAACAGGGTGTGGGCTGAAAAACATCTGGTGTCCCCGTGGCTGGGTTCGCCCTATATTGGTGGGGTGTATCTTGGCCGAGGGGATGCTATTAGATGAGCTCAGACATTTTGATAGCTTCTGTATTTAATGTATTATCTGCAATTTATGTGTTTTAGAAGTGTTATTTAAATATAATCTGTACATACCATGTTGCTATCAATAAACCTATTATTTATTTATTTATTTAACCTTAAATCTCGGTAAAGCAGTTTGTTAAACGTTGAAATAATTTACATGGAATCTCTTTTTTCCAGTTTTCATACTTGCAAAACTTTTTAAGAACCCTGGTTGATTCGAACTCACTAACAATATTACAATAATACACCACTATTCTTGATAATGTTCAAAAGGTTAGTTTGGTTCGATGTCATTCGAGCGTTGCAGAATCTCGAAAACATTGCAGAACCTTGAATCTCGGTAAAGCAGTTTGTTAAACGTTGAAGTAATTTTGATGGAATCACTTTTTTCCAGTTTTCATACTTGCAAAACTTTTTAAGAACCCTGATTGGTTCGAACTCACTAACAATATTAATACACCACTATTCTTGATAATATTCGAAAGGTTATTGTGGTTTAATGTCATTCGAGCGCCCAAGAATTGTGTCATCAATAAACATCGATAAAAACATAATAAAAGTTTGCAAGAAAATATAAAAAATTATCATGTGTTTGAAATTGTGATATCCCTATAACAAATGACGCCCTCATTAGTAACACGCTTGATCCAGAGATTTCGGGCTTGACTTCTGATGGTACCCAAAAAAAATACGTACTAATCTGGTAACAACGTTCGTGGCCTCTTCACGTGTGGAATAGTTTTCCAAACTGTTATAACAAATCATGAGTTCCATGCCTACTTCAGTGTTCTCCTGAGCCCTGGAGACTTGATTAATAAACGATGTCCTTCAGCTACGTTTTTCAATGGTGTCCAAATCGCCATTTAGGATATGTTAAAAGAACACCATATGAATTAATGAAAACAAGTTATTGGGACTTACTAACTCTTACTGGTAACCCCGTCATATCTCGAATAAGCCGTTGACTGGCAACAACAATAATAATTCCGAACCTCCGTGAGTTTTCACCAATTAATCTTTATTGATATTTTCTGTAAGATACCAGTGTAAGAAACGACGACATTTTAAGGAAATCCATTGTGTTTTAACATTTACTCGTACATCGGGCATAACTGAAAAGGGACACCAATTTGTTTACGTTCAGTTTGTTTTTTTTTTATCAATATTTTTTCTCTCTTGATGTAAAGACATTAAGACTGTGCAATTTAATGCTATCGCCACAATCATCAAACCTTATTTTTTTTAAATGTTTCTGCTTTAACTTTCGGTAGTAAATTTGTATCGGACATGTGCCGTCACCCTTGTGTGTGTGTATGTGGTATAATGAAAAGGACATTGATGTGTAGATCTGTATATTAAATTGAAATGTAAACTATGTGGAATCTGTATGTTAAAATGATGGTCTGTTTCTAACGTTAGCTTATTCGTTAGGAATAATATCAACCAGGATTCTTCTCATACTGCTAGACGGTACCGAGAATATATCAACAGTGTCATTCAGTTGGTTCAATATCTCTATACCGCGAGTGACTGAGTGTTTAGCCATGATATTCGTCCTGTAAGTTAGTATAAAGAACAGAAGGTGATTCCTTGCACGGTTATATTTATTGGGTACATATAAACTTAGTGCTTCTAGAATCGCGGGACAGTTAAAGCAACCTTGTAAAACCTTAAGTAGGAATATCGCAATGGATTCTTGCCTTATTGTTTCGAGGCTTCTATAGTTACACACCGTGAGAAGTTCGGCATGGTGAGCATATTTTGGGTAATCGCCCTTTGTTCTGTACCATAGATATCTGAGGATTTTTTTTTGTATTTGTTCTATATTGTTTTTATATTTGAGTTGATGAGGAGCCCAAACTGTAGATGCATATTCTAATTTGGTTCTAATTAGATAATTATATTGTATAAGTTTCGGAGGATACCGGTGCTGTTAAATTCTCTTGATATTCTCATTACAAAACCGAGTAGTTTGTAACAGTCCGATATCAAACGTGAGACATGGTTAACGAACGTGAGTCCGACATCAAAGGCTACGCCCAAATCTTTGAATCCTTGCTTATCCTACACTTACAGGGATCTGATCACTTGTTAGCTATATCCATATTCTAAGAAACACAGAGATAATTTGTAAAACGATGTGTTATATTTTGATATAGATTAAAGAGTAAATTTATATGTCCTCGTATATCTTTTTTTTCCCTTTCAAAATGACACATCTCAATGAATACCAGTTCTTTTATAAATAAATGTTCCTTAACAGAATGTTGCTTTGCTGTCACGCTTTTTATAAATCTTCCCACTTATTTTATTGCCAGACATTTATATAAATATTTATTGTTTTATTAACACAATAAAAGTATAAACAATCCAAAGAAATAAATAAACGCTTTTGATTGCATCACTCATTCATCTGGTTGGCGTCTCGTAGGGTGCTATTAGCTCGATATTCCATAAAAAGAAATGACGCATCAATAGTCAATTATCGATATATACAAGATTGATTTAATCACCTTCGACCGAACAAAATAACCATCCTTTTTCAATTTCGTTTAACGTATGGTATATAATCATCGATTTATATCGATTATCGACGATTTTTCAGTTATTTCTTATGTTTTTATTATTGTTTCTGTTTCGGAACTGTTATTATTTTAAGCAGTTGTTATCATATTGTAAGATCGTGTGTGAATGAAGATCTCGCTTTTGGTATTATGAATATACTCGTATTTATCTTTGATATTAACTTCATCATGTCTTTTTTCTGCGAGTTTTTATTGTTTTTCTTTACTTTTTTATTGTTTTTTTCCATCAGTTGTTCTTTACAATTTCCTATCAGCAGTCAACTTTCATACTAGTTTTTATGTTGATCTCAAATGTCAAATTTGAAATAATTGAATAATTTTGCAAAACTAAGTTAATATACGTGTATTTTTATAGCACGCAAAAGATCAGAAGTTTTATGTTTTTTTTTAATCGCATCAAATACAATAACAAACATATTTGCTTCTGTCAATATGGAATGAAAAATTAATATTCTTTAAGTTCACGATTTAACTAAATATCAAGAATATTGTGGACCTAGGGAATTGAAACAGTTTTTACTTTGAAGACACTCTTTTTAATCAAAGAAAAGTTTTCTCAACGTCTTTAGGCTGGGACTCAGATTAAAAAAAAAGGATTCCAGCCTGGTTTTCATTTAACACCTTTAAACATATTTCTGGTTAGTTGGAAAATATTGCAACATGGCAATAAGCCCAACCAACACGTTGTACTGTATATAACAAAAGTGCAATACAATACAATAAGTCAAGTATTTTTTTAACATTATTTCAGAGATGCTGTCAATTGAAATATATCATTTACGTTTACCAATGTTAAAAAACTATTTTCAATATCTTTAAAATAAAAGGCTTTTAGTAGTTTTTTTAAATAACGCTTTTTTTTGTATACAAAAAATAGCTTTTTGAAAGTTGTCAATCCTTACTAATGTTATGGCCTTTTGCAACGACAACACTTCAACTGTGTAATTTTATTTGTATAATGGTTGAATTACATTGAAGTATAATATTAACAGTATTTATAGAAGTAAGTAGTGGTTTTAAGAATAATGATTGCTGCCTCAGATATGGCGTCCTATTTAAAGCAAAGATAACCATACGTGCGACCCTTCGATAGATTAAAAAGGAATATTTCGGGTATGTTATCTTTGCCCTTAAGGTCAAATCGATATCAGGCGATTTATCTGAATGTATCGTTCGCTGCTTAGTTCCATTTAGTGATATGAAATCTTTATTGAATTTGGATTTATCGCAGCTCGTGATAATTCAGACAGATGATAAATTTAAACATAATACATTGAGTTAAGTTTGACATACATGTGATAACACTAATATTTATAGGTTCTAGATTACATAGTACAGATATATGGTTGACATTGGTTTGCATGATAATATTGGAAGTGGATAATAGTATATGATTAGATAACATTGGTAGGGATACATTACAACATCGATAAGCTTAACATTGGTTTGCATGATAACTTATAATAATTAATGGAAGTGGATAAGGGTATACGATAAGATTACATTGGACCATTACACTAACAACAGCTCAACAAAATTTGAATAAAATTTTAGAGTTGCAACTATTACATTCAGAGTCTACATAATATGAGAAAATCGAGTGTTTTTATTTTTGGTTAGTTTCTCCCCAGTCAATTTATTATCAATACAATACTTTTACCTTATTAATTGGAGGAAATATTAACAATGAAATTGCTATCTATTTTTCAACTAAGCACGTCATGTTCCTTGATACTTTATAATGTTCATTTCACAGATTTTTTACTATAGAGCAATTGCTTTCAATCAAATTGCACCAGGTTGGATATTACATGCATTGTACCTATCGATAAGAATTTTTAAAATGTCAATATCTCAAATCATGGTATAACAGAGTGTCTGAATCGATTAAAAAATATAGGAGTTAAAATTTTTGAAGTGGCAATTATTTTTAACCACTAAGTTTTAATTTAATAATATCACATTGCGATGACCTTCGGCTTCTTTAAACCAAAATGGCAAAAAGTATTAAATTATTTATACTGCAAAGGTTTCAAATTTAACGAAATGCCAAAAGTATTAAGAGGAACCGAGAACATCTGGATCTTTCGTTGTCAATGTGTTTTGTAATTAATTTTTTCAAACACTATTTATTCCACTTTTTTATGACGGTATAACCCTACCGGTTTCAAGGCTTTCACCTCATCTTCAGGGGAGCGCAAACAAGACTAAATGCTGTTCGAACTGGTACCGATATACACTCTTCAACGGCTGGAGGTCGAGGGGTGAGGGAGGCATGGGAGAATTTCGGCCAAGAGCGGAGAGATTTTTGGGAAATAACTGTTCAACAGATGTTCGGATCAATGTACTGACTTAGAAATTTCTAGGGCCTCTAATCTGTCCAATTTATTTCCGTTACTACTGATATGTAAGAATCAATGTGTTTTATATGTTAAATATTGTTGTAGTGAAAAAAATGTAAATTCTTGATTTTAAGTTAATTAAATTTAAATTTATTTACAATTATCTTTTGAACTAAAAAATAAATGAACATTTTCAAACTTCCTCATTTTGGGCCAAATATGATCAATTATTACCATAATAATCAATATAATCTTAAAAATATTGAAATATTATCCATTGTAGATAATTTCAATGTCGACTAAATCTTATGCTTGATAAAATATTTGACCCCGAAAAGATTACCTGAAAATAAAAAGTGAGAAATCAGTATTAAATTATTATTATCGAACCTTACAAGCAATCTGTTGATATGAAGATGTGTCCTTCGCCTTATATAGCATCAGTGTTATGTGTCTGATATTGTTATGTTGGCACCGTACCTCTGACCACCTAGAATTGGTAATGCAAACGGCGCAGACCAAATATGCCCTCTCTCCCAAGGAGAATTATTATGATATTCCATCCATACCGCACACATGTTCGGCTGTCATCGTCCATTTATCACTGTGTTCATCATTTTACAATGGTAGACAGGCAGCCTCTCTCGCAGGGTTACCAACTAAAATACGTTTTGCTCTGTTATAAAAAAAATCATTTATCAATGTTTTAAACATATTTAAAAAGTGTCGCCAGTAAAAAAGTTATAATGAAAAAATGTTTTACATTATTTTGTTTCTTTATCAGTTTTTTATTATGGTCTGCCTAATTCCACATTTTAATATGAAGTGTTAAAATATATTTGGCCCAAAAGCAATATATACCTGGCCTTCATAACGTACAGTGAGATACCAAAAAAGTTCGAAAATTTCAGGCAGCGGATCGAAGCTACACGAGTTTGAGTACTTAAGCTTGTAGGAATAAAATGTTGTTTTTTTTTTGTGTCAACTCTTAAATGTAATATGTTTTTGATAAACGTATGGAGGGGACTGTGAGGTGGGCTATTAAGGGTTGACCCACGTGATACATACTTTTAATAAATTAGGTCTCATAACTTATCAGGTCAATGGGAACTTACGGCAGAGCTATTAAATAATTCATCTAAAGTTGGTAAAGTATCAATCATTTTTTTCATATTTATATTATACGAGTATATCCTCAGTAAGATATAGGCAAACGCCTAGTTAACTGAGATCACGAGAGATGAAATGCAGCATACCCAGATTCATATTATTTCAAGAGAGTCTACTTTGAATGACTTGTTTTTGCTTGTCATTTTACTTGTTATTTTTATTAACTGCTAAATTATAAATACAAAGTACCCAACCCACTAAACACTTCTGGTACATTTGCGATATCAAAAACCATAGATCTCTCCTGTATGTGCCGAATATCAATTCAATATAATGAAATTTTCACGATTAAATTCCATATTTATTTTCTTTAATTTCACACAAGTCCTTACAAAATTTATGAATGTTTTCTCAATCATCTTCAGATAAGGTAATATGTAGATTTGTTTTTTTTTGCATATACACGTCTATTTATGTATGTAAATGTTTACATATTTCTACACAAGATAAAAGCCGTTTCATGAGGTTATTATTACCTGTTCTAAGACAGCTGAATTACACTCGCAAAATCACATATACACTCGCAAAATCACAATTACACTCGCAAAATCACAGTCGCAGGTGAGATTTGAAAAGTCTCAACGAATACTAGCACAATTTCTTAATAAACCCAAAAGCTGGGCACGTTTACATCATACCCAATCTGTCGAAGTGTCTTAAAAATATCAATGTGATTGTACCTGTTGAATAAACTGAAGAAGATCACTCTGAGATGGTTTAGACACGTGAAATGAATGAATTAAGAAAGACTAACAAAACAAATATACAGTGCAAATGTGAGTGGAAGGCATAGTAGAGGACCAAGAAAAATGTGATTGTACCAAGTGTATATTTTATTATAAAAGAAGGAAAGATAAGAAAGAAGAGAAATCGTAGGAGTGTGGGTGTGGAAGAAGCGTAATATGTTTGCCGAGGTTATCAAGTATGATGATCTGTCCTCTCTATCTACCCTAACAGGAAAACGTCGTGATGGTATGTATGTATTATTCCTACGCTGCAGTTTATCGTATTTTCCATTTTCCTTGCAACCGCAATATACTGTCTCGTCTCTTTAAATTAAAGATTTTTTTTAATCAAACAGTAAAAGAAGTACTAAAAAATATAAGATGTTGTTAACATTTTAAGCATTTTCGTGTATTCACATTTTTTCTTTGTCCATCACAATACACCTTAATACATGTTTAATATTCGAAAAAAGAACTTTATACCCTTGAGGAAAAAAATTGTCTTCCTTAATATATTATAATATACATAAACCAGGTCTGATTCCTACCGATGAGGCGACCAAGTGTCCAGCATGTTAAATATTTGTCCAAATACGCATTTATTACTCACTCATAAACTCTTAAGGTGTTGTTTCAACGTATCAAAATATCAATATGCATCTTATAAAGATTCATTTGGAAACAGATCAGATCACAAAAAAAAACGTTATTTGAATAGAGAATACTATCGCATATATTAAATTCAAACCTTGTTTTTTATTTAACTATTGTAGGTTTTGTGCTTGTCTCGGCGTTCAATTTCTTATCTGTTTATTGCGCCTTGAATAATACAATACAACATAAGAGCTTCAAATTATATTTTATGTTTTAATTTATATGAAAGTACAGTGTGCGACATTGAAAGAAGAGAAACAGCATAAAATAGAATTAATGCTGGATTATACAATGTGTTTACCAATCGGACCGTTTCAAGAGAGGTAAAGCTGGTTGCCTGGTTCCAACTTAAGGAAATGTGAGCAAATCGTGTACGTGGCAAAAAAAGTGATGATAGTGAGATAGGTGTATACGGTAGAAATGATAACGTTGAGTAATGTATGGTAGATGAGTCTAGGATCATTCTTCGCCCACAATTCTTCAAGAGTTAATATTAATGACATTAACCTTTCCTTCCCTGTGTTGGGTATCTTCTACACGTTGCTTCTAATAACCATCAATATCTCTATAAATATAATAAATACAAGGTTAATATTTTAGGTATTCCTCCATAATATATTTACGCATTGATTTAAAAAATAATATTAATAATAATCAGAATTTATCGACTACATCGTGGGTATTTTGTGAAGATTGGAAACAAATTCGCATTTAAACGCTGTGAGTGCCTCGACCTTGTGTCTTGACGATAGGTGATAGGCATCTCACTCTTGCATACTCCACTGAATTGCGAGGAGCTCAATTGTCTCAATCGTCGCAAGCGTAAGCCACGCCGGGGTAAGCCACTACCGCTCCGCGCCGCAGTAGCTTCTAGGCTTGCAAATAGATTAGACCTACGCCCGTTCCGTGAGCGTTGCCAGATGGTTTTTTAGTGTTTTCAGCAAATAAATCTCAATTATTATAATTTTTAACTTCAATTATAATTAATTAAGGGGATTATCTATGAATGTTCTTATTTTTCCGATTTAAAATCGCTAATTTTTGATCGCGTACTCACTACCCAACGCCGGAGCGCGCGTTTCAATTTTAGCACCGTAAGGGAAGGGTTAAGAAATAATACACATTGAAAGAAGATGAAGTACTTAAAATGAAGAAAAAAAACATTTAGATGGTTCAACTACGTTGAAAGAACGATAGATGAAAGATTTACAGAAATAATCTATACATGTATCATAGAAGATACGAGAAGTTTTAGAACATCAAGAAAAACATGACTCGACCAAATGAATCAATTTCTGAATTTGTAGAGGTTGAAAAGCCTTTAGAATAGTGTTAGGTATGTGAATGTGTCAAAAACAAAATGTTTTTAATTTTTCAAAAAGTCATCTAGAACAATATGGGTTTATCCGCTTAACCCGGATTTTCTTTTCGCTGAACACTTGTCCGCTTATCAAAGGTAACCTCTGTTACATTAAAACTTAGGCACCCTTGGAATAATTGATTGATGATTTATTCAACAAAGAAATATAAGGCAAGTAAACATCTGGTTTAAACTCAGTCGAGATTTTCTTACTGACTTATAATCCTGATTTAATATTATACTAATCCTTACTATTAACAACGTCCGTAGTCTTGTTGGTAAGACACTTCCATCCGGGGGTTCCGGATTCGATTTCCTATCGTACCCGAGTTCACACGGTAGCAATACTCACACCAACTAGATGCGTACGTGTATTAATACCTCTTCACGGTAGTATACGAGTATATTGCTAAAACTTATGATTACATACGAGATCTGTGCCCACTGCAGTGGTTCTAAACTCGTAGTTTCGATTATGTATTCATTTGTCTAACACTTTCTTCCTTTTTTCAATCAACGAGCTTTTGTTTCAAAATTATTATTGGCATTTCATCATTACACACATGTCTTCAATGTAGTGTATTTAAGCAATATTTGAAAAAGTACAATAACAAAAAATAACATAAAATATAAATCTCATGGAAAATAGGGATAAAAATAAGAATTGTATGGGACTTAAGGGACATGAATATTTTGAGATAAATAGTGCGTCTTTAGTTTATTCTTAAATATCGATAAGGTTGTAGAACACCTGATTGAGCCAGAAATATCAAAGTCGAGCAAAGTGAACCCCAAGGGATGATGTGTGAGGCGTTGGTGTACAAAGGATTCTGCTGTCACCAGAGTAATGGGACCGAAGACAATGTTTCTCCCGGAAAAGCTCTTCGGTATATCTGAATCGCCAATTCGAATATGTGTCATATACCCGGACGACTTCCGTTAAGACGCTTGTCTCCCAATCTGGAGGTTGCGGGTTCGATTCCCGTTGGAACAAACATTTCTTTTTAAGGAATTCCTGTCTGTTTTTCACTTAAGGCCTCTTTAATATCTTTCTGGTTGTTTGGAAAATATTGCCACATGGCAATAAGCCCACCAGGTTATACTGTACACAACAAAAGTGTAATACAATTAATACAATAAAAGCTAAGTCTAACGATCTAGATATGTGCCCGAACATCAGAGAAGGTGCCTATACTCTTAGTGTGTTGGATAATGGAATTTTTAAATCCAATACCGCACGCTCTTAAATTAGTGTTTAAATATTAAACAGTTATTATTTTTCTTATTATAATTTTTTTATTATTATTACAATAATTTGAGTAATAAAAATCCAGTTTTTCGATTGTATTCATCCTTGATTCCCTCGCGTAAACAGTACATATAATCAAACTTACAATTTATTACACAATTTATTATCCGTATTTTTTACTCTCGATAATAGCGCAGAATGGCTGAATAAGTACCTTGTCTTAACAGAGGAAGAGGTCAAGTGTTCGAATCCGGGTTAAGCATTCCGCTATGGAATTATGAAGAATGAGAATTATTTTTTTACGCACACCATTCTTATTTCGTTATGACATATTTTAGTTGTTTTTAGATAAAAGTTTTTACGAGTATTTCTTTTGATATTTGCAATAAATACCTTATTCATGTTATTGCATAATCAACTGAAATGCAGTATAGCTAACACACGTTGTAGCCGTGATCTTGGTTAGCATTCTTGCTAAACAGTTTCTCGGGTTTGATTTCAAGCGAATTGATTTATCCCTTACCTTATTTTATCCTGACTGATTTATCCCTGTACCTTATTTCATCCTGACTGATTTATCCCTGTACCTTATTTCATCCTGACTGATTTATCCCTGTACCTAATTTCATCCTGACTGATTTATCCCTGTACCTTATTTCATCCTGACTGATTTATCCCTGTACCTTATTTCATCCTGACTGATTTATCCCTGTACCTTATTTCATCCTGACTGATTTATCCCTGTACCTTATTTCATCCTGACTGATTTATCCCTGTACCTTATTTCATCCTGACTGATTTATCCCTGTACCTTATTTCATCCTGACTGATTTATCCCTGTACCTTATTTCATCTGGATTAATATTTTTATCTAGCTTATTTACGGGAATTCTATGAACACTTTATGGGGACAAAAATCATAATTTTACAATAATACTTAAAATATTTATGGTACTGATTTGTATTATACCTTGGCTTTAATTTATAACAAATAAGATCTACAAATGGGTTTAAAACTTAGACGTTAATATTATATTATACTTACACTATCTACAAGGTTTTAAACTCTGACAATACAGCTGCTAGAGGTGTTCAAATGGATTTCTAAAAGGTTCTAAGCTCGAGTAATGAGGTGCTGTCGTATTCTAACGATTTGGAGAGGAGTAGAACTTTGAGATCGATTTGGTTGGTGGCGTGTGCAGCTTTAAGAAACCCTCGAAAACAAAAAATGTTAGAAAGTCTTATCAAAATTTATGATTTTACTCGTATATGAACACTACACACAAACACAACACTCCACCTAAAACCGAATGTGTTACTGTCACATTTCAGAAGATCTACAAAGAGTTCTTTGTACTTTATCTTCCCTTGGTAAGTTTTCTGCGGTTTTCTTACCAAATATGTTTTTTTTCTAAACTAATGCAGATGCGGGGAAGTGCTCTATTTAATGGCCAGAGCCACCCTTTTTCTATGCTTACACTTATTTTGAAATATTTTTTTTCTTTAAATAATAGTGGATCTTTATCCCGAGTTAAAGCGCCTTTGAGGAGAGTTTGTTCTCTAAACGGTGCTATATAAATCATCTTTTTATTTTTATTATTATTATTATTAGCATTTACGTTAAGCAAACATAAACACCAGGTTAGATTCCTGGCGGAATAATTCCCGGACTCGTTTAACTCTTAGACCATATTGCATCTGAATTTACGTTTTTTTTTTCCGTAACTCATAAATTCTTATAGCGCTACAAATCAACACAAAAATATTATAGTTCTGTAAAAATCTGTCAAATGACATATTCTTGGAAATTGGATATCCTTGCCAACAGAACTTTACGTTTAAGTTTGGATCTGCCAAGTATGTGTGCTTGTGATGTACAACAGCTTGTACAAAATAAACCAATACAATCACAGGCATATGTCGTCCAAAGTTTCGTCGATTACGAGAGATTAGATATCATAAGTTATACGTTTTTTTACACAGTCCATTTTTTAATACCTCTTCACTAAAGAACTTAGTTCTCAACTCTAAACTATCCACCAATGACCACCAACATTTTTTACAGTTCCACAACAATAACCAATAACTCACATATACGGTTCTAACCCAATCACCATTACATTTATTATTGAACTCACTTACATACAAAATATTCTATAACTGTGAAAAAGCGTCTTTTAATATCAGTTAATTAGATATTTTTATCAAACTTATTTTTTTAGTTTCAAGAAGATTATTGAAATATTTAATACTAAGGTACGAAGGTCATCCAGAAAATAAGGTTACAACATTTATGTAGGATCGAAAAATGCTTGTATTTAATTGAAATTCACAGGATACTTCAAAAATATATTGAACTATTTTTCAACGTAATCGCCGTCGAGATTAAGACATTTCTGTAGTCGGGGCACCAGCTTTTGTATGCCAGTGTCATAGACCTCCGCCGCCAGCTCTTTCAGCCACTTCTTCACAGCTTCCTCGACCTTCTGATCGATCGTTAGAAAATTGTTGGGGTGTAGTGACACACCCACGTCTTATCCCCCGTCACGATAGCCCAGAAAAGCTTCTCCCTCCTGTGCAAAACGATCCAAAAATTCACACGCGGCTGCCACGCGATTTTGACGGTGCTCCTGTGTGAGCGTTCTGGGCACACAACTTCTTGTAACCAAGTTTTTCCGACACAATATTACCAAGGAGACTTTGAGAAATGTCAGGAAATTCTTCGTGAAGGTCGTCAAGCGTCACACGGCGGTCATTTCGCACTTGATCTTCAATTTTTTGCACAAATTCATCAGAAATCACTGCCTTGCCTCGTCGTATCAGTACGGCCTCCTCCGAACAACCTCACCCACTTCATGACATGTTGTCGACTCATCACATCACTACTATAAACTTCCATGAGCTTCCGATGGATACTCGCGGCGGTATTTTTCTGCAAAGTAAAAAAAACTGATGACCGCGCGGGTCTCGCACGGACGAGAGTTGGCGGGAGCGCGCGACGACCTCTCCATTGGAAGAATTTACTGTGACTGAACAAAATGGCCGACAAACACGCGGGACCAAACAAACTGACCGTTAGGATCCCCCTTACATGCCAGGTGCACCAACTTTGAAAAAAAAAATCCCCCGGCCTCAGGAGCTCTTGTAACCTTAGTTTCTAGATGACCCTCGTATATTAATATTTTTTTTGCATTTTTATGGTATTTTATTTAGGAACACAAAATTAAACCTAAAATAATTATTTTTAAATCATCTTGATATTTAGTAACAGTACATAGCATATAATACACATCTTATCCGTGCTTCAACACGGATAAACTTTCGCACGATAACTAAACAAAGTCTTGAGCGCATAAATCGCCGGTTATCTGGTTAAATGGCTTGAAATTATACCTAGTCTATCGGACATCGTGCCAGCGCCTATCCGGAGCCCTGTGTTCAACACACATCGATCCGTATCTACGGAATGGATAATGCATTACTTGTGTAACACTGGGAGTGAGGACGAGAAATTACTATGGTTTCGTGTAAACGTTTTATACCTACGAGGATATTATGCATTCCTGATACTTTTTACAAAGAAAATCTAATTAAAATGTGTCTAAAAATGTTTTTATTATATATACTCGTACATACCATCACGCCGTTCCCCTGCTGGGGTAGACAGAGAGGATAGAGCGCCAGACTTGCATATCCCGACACACATATTTCATCTTTTCCTCATCCATACATCTCATACAGCTCCTATTTTTTTCTTACTTCTTACTTTTCTTTTAACAAAATACCATTCTTTTGATCCAACCATACTTTCCTTAGTCTTTCTCTACTACGCATTCTGCTCACATTTGCATTGTATATTTGTTTTGTTAGTCTATTTTCATTTCTTCATCCTTCGTCCTCAAAACATCTCAAAGTACTCTTCCTCGTTTTACTCAAAACGCCATTTTTAAGTTCACATTCATCCCTAATCACTCCATTCCATATTCTAATAGATATGGTACATCCCTAATCACTCCATTCCATAATCTAATAGATATGGTACATCATTAATCACTCCATTCCATATTCTAATAGATATGGTACATCCCTAATCACTCCATTCCATATTCTAATAGATATGGTACATCCCTAATCACTCCATTCAATATTATAATAGATATGGTACATCCCTAATCACTCCATTCCATATTCTAATAGATATGGTACATCCCTAATCACTCCATTCCATATTCTAATAGATATGGTACATCCCTAATCACTCCATTCCATATTCTAATAGATATGGTACATCCCTAATCACTCCATTTCATATTATAATAGATATGGTACATCCCTAATCACTCCATTCCATATTCTAATAGATATGGTACATCCCGAATCACTCCATTCCATATTCTAATAGATATGGTACATCCCTAATCACTCCATTCCATATTATAATAGATATGGTACATCCCTAATCACTCCATTCCATATTCTAATAGATATGGTACATCCCTAATCACTCCATTCCATATTCTAATAGATATGGTACATCCCTAATCACTCCATTCCATGTTCTAATAGATATTGTACATAATTAATTTGGCTCTTTATAATATTTTTTCACGTTCACGTTTCCCTCCCATACGCTAAAATTGGTATTAAAATATTGGTGTGGATTCATCTTAGCAGTTTTTGGTGCTGCCCGGTTTGTGTTTAGTACCCCATTGACTTTATTCCCTATACTCGCCGTTTAATATTCCTTATAATGCTTCCATCGGCTGAGAAAATACTGCCGGAAAAGTATAATTCTTCAAGTTGATTTAATATTTTATAACTTTTTTTTTGACCGAAATATTCAGTGTAGTTTCAAATTTTGAAAAAAAATTAAATGAAAGAAAAATTATTAAAAATCATGTTTTAAATAACTGTCGTATATAAAAAACCCTTACGGCACTGGTCGGAAGAACCAGGTAACTTATATTTCGTCTGTGTGAAGGGAACTGATTTTTTATGGTACCCTCTAGATACGTGACCATATTTCTCAAACGAATTGCATTATTCTATTGGACGCATTGCATTATACGCCGGTAAAAAATAAATATACAAATAAACTTTTCAACAGAGGGTAGTTTCAGAGTCATGATCGAAAAATGTACATTGAAATTTTCGAAAGTTGCGACATGGGACCCTTTAAGTGTGCTTAGTATTTGACTTAAAAATTGGCTGGTCTCAACCGATTCCCCGGGTATTTTTCAATTGCCAGTACGCCACTGGCCATAAGATCTCTATATATTAAGCATTTACTAACAAAAATCATTATTAACCACGTCCTTAAAACCCAATCTCCATTTTAGATTATCTTTCTCTATTAACGACTCGTTAATTCAATAGATTCGTCATACGACAGCGGCGTCTTTTTGTAACTTTAATCAAGTGACTCATAGCCTAATTCGCTTGTGCAAAATATATTTGAAGCAAATCACAAATGTATCTTTAATCTGTCATTATAAATCTTGAGCGTAGAGAAAAAAGGTCGTCACAAATGTGGGCAAGAAGTGTTTTGTTTTGATATCATCCTGCAGCTAATGGAACCTCTTAAGCCTTCACACAAATCTTTTGAATCAATCAATGGTGACATTCAGAGGAATTTCCGGTTAACACAAAGGTCATTTCTGTCCCAGCAGCATTATGGAGACATTTTCAGTACTGTCCATTTTCCATATGTTATGTGTGCCTGATCTTTTTACCTCTAAAGTTAACCTGTGAAGTACCCAAATTTACGTTTTTGTGATGATCGTACGAGTATTAATCAAATATATTTTACATGCATCATCACGATATTTCCCTATAGAGGTAGGCAAAGACGACAGAGCTCCAGACTTTCCTATATCCTTCGTTTCTTCTAAATCCATACACCTTCTCGTACAAGTATAATTTCTCAGAGTTTCTACATTTCCTTTCAAAATATAATTCATTTGATCCAAACAAATTTTCTTTAGGCTTCCTCTCTCACGTCTTTCACTCACATTTGGACAATATATATTATATTTGTTTTCTTCGCCTTTCTTCATTCATTCATTCCACATGCCCAAACCATCTCAGCGTACTCTTCATGATCTTACTCAACACATCAGCATTAAGTTCACATTCATTCATAACCATTTCATTCCATGTTCTATTTATTATACATTATCACCCTATGTACTCATCTCAGTGTATACATATCTACACCATTTTTTCCGTGCCTTATTTTAGTATTTTTCCACGTCCACCTTTCACTTCCATATATCAAAGTTGTTACTAAAATACTGTTGCGAACTATCCTCTTCGCAGATTTTGATGCTGTCAGGTTCGAGTATTTACGAGCATGTTTATTGCCCTACTAGATTTGTTTCCTATTGCTACACGACGTTCCATATCCCTCGTAACTCTTCTATCATCTTATACAATAAAATACTACTCAAATAGCAGAATTCCTCAACTTACTCCAATCTTCCATTATTCATCCATATATCGCATTTACCTTTCTTTGCGCACTTGTTTATTACCATTAATAAATATATTTTATGTTTTATACTCGTATTGCAAAAATACTGTCAATTTTTATTTTTAAATTAACTGCTGGTTTTATATTGTATTCGACTTATTTTATACACGGTATAACCCACCGTATATAACATCTTTTTCAACCAACTACTGTAGGAATATGTTAAAAAAAAACATATTTGAAATCATTTTAGCTCCATCGGGAGTGAAACCGAAAATCCATATTTTTTGTTACTTATAATCATATTTTCAATAATCTCTTATAAAAGTGTGTGTTTTTTTTTATTGAACAAAATAATACATGGTACAAATATTTGCAGTAAAAATAGTTTAATACGTTTCATTTTTCTGAAAAACACATTTTAAGTGATTTTTTTAATACAAAACTTGTGAGAGAAATACTTGAGTTGTCACTGTTAATTCAGATTTTAAAAAAATCATATCGTGTATTAATGTAAGATATTTTTAATGTTAATAAATAAAAAAAAGTTTTAGTACGAGTAATTATAAAAAAATATACCAGAGTTTAATTATTATCTCCCCATATTGGAGTATACACCATAATATTATACCTATGTTGTTTATACAATAGTTAAGGCATTAACGTTGTGGAGGTTTAAAGACATTGTAATTTATTTTTATCAAACACTGTTTATTCCACTTTTTTGTGACGGTATAACCCTACCGGTTTCAAGGCTTTCACCTCATCTTCAGGGGAGCGCAAACAAAACTGTCTTATTTGCGCTCCCCTGAAGATGAGGTGAAAGCCTTGAAACCGGTAGGGTTATACCGTCACAAAAAAGTGGAATAAACAGTGTTTGATAAAAATAAATTACAATATAATACCTACCTAAGTTATGAAAGTGTTGTGTCCGTTGGTTATTAGATACACTTTAAACACTTAAAAGGTTAATGTTTCTTTAACTGTCGTAATATTATAGTAGAGCATTTGAGTCATCAACACGTATCAAAAGGTTTACTTAGATCTTTTGATGACTTTTTACGGTAGTCCTATTTAAAGTTCGTTCACATTTCCATTAAGGTTAATTTTGTGTACGTAACTACACATTTTTCCCGTATTCGATGTCGCGACCAATGGCTGCAACCTTCGTTATTCTCTCTTTCTCCTCCTTCCGAGCTCAACTGTCTTCCTAAAACATATGGCATTTTTATTACTCTAGCTTAAGTTAGGCAATCATTTCAAGTTCTACTCAGCCATTCTTGATGTTTGCAGCCCGGGTATGCCAAAAACATTCGCATTATCTACGATGCTTACTGTAAAGGAGTTTAATCGCATCCTTTACGATACTTACTGTAAAGGAGTTTAATCGCATCCTCTACGATACTTACTGTAAATGGAGTTTAATCGCAGCCTTTACGATACTTACTGTAAAGGAGTTTAATCGCAGCCTTTACGATACTTACTGTAAAGGGAGTTTAATCGCAGCCTTTACGATACTTACTGTAAAGGGAGTTTAATCGCAGCCTTTACGATACTTACTGTAAAAGAGTTTAATCGCAGCCTTTACGATACTTATGAATGATTTTTCTCGCAATCTTTACGATTTTTTCTGTTAAGTTATTTATTCGCAGCTTTTACCATGCTTACTATAAATAAAAGAGTTTACTCACAACCTTTACGATTCTTATTATTACAGTCTGTTACGATTCTTACTATTAAGTCATTTATTCGCTATTACTAAACGATACTACGCGATATAAACCGTGATGCTTTATTATTAATAAATTGTCCAGTCGCCTTCACTAGTAATAATTGCCGCATCTCCAAAACATACTTTCCACTAAATTTATAGCATAATCTAGAGGCAAAAACTTTCATATAAGTCGAATCTGTCGAAATAACTGCTTGACGCTCCAGATCTTTTTCCCTCGGAGCTTGAACTTCATGAGTGCTCAAACATTTTTTTTGGGATTTGCATCTGGTAACTGCGACGGCCAATCCATTACGTCGTCATTTTCCTGTTTCCACGCAGTACAAAGACGACTCCGATATTTTGGGTCATTGTCCTCTTGCAGTAGCCATTTTTCATATTTTTCTTCTTATAAACGACCTTTGGGCAAGTGGTAATAAAGTCCTCTGATATATTTTAACCATTTTGGCTGGTTCAAATTATTTGTGAAGATGTGCAAAATGCCAAATCCGTACTTTGAGAAACAGCCCCAGACGGGGACTTTTACCGGATGTTTAACGGTCGGCTGGATGAGTCTTTTGGTGCGGGTGCACCAGGTATGATTAATGGAAGAACGTGCCCAAAAAGAAGAAGCTTCGTTCAAAAAAATTACGTTATCCCAATCGCGATCCAATTTTCTTTCGCCCAAGTGAGTCTTTTTTCGACTTGTTTTTCGGACAGTGATAGTTTCTTCACCGTGCTTTGAAATTTCACTCCATGAGCTAGTAAACGTCTTCTTATAGTGTCACATGACACAATTAGACCCTTTTCACTCAAAACCGCTTGTCCGCTACGCACTGATAGACGAAGATTCTTCTCAAACACCCGTAAAATCACTCTATCCTTCTTTTTCGTCGTTTTTTGTGCAGTGCCACGATCTAGTAAGCCATCGACAGTTTTTACGTCGGAATAGCATTTCACCCACTTACTTACAAATGTCTTCGACTTTCTCGTGTATTTAGCAGCGGCTCCGTACGACATTTTCGGTCCTTTTAGATGTATACACAGAAACACGGCTTCATAACGTGATGCGTACGTGGCACTCATGGGGAAATATGGTCTTGTGTAAACAAGGTTGAACGATAACGGAGTTTTTCTATCCAAAGCATCTTGGGGGAAGGGTCCTGCTGCCTGCTCGCGTTCGAATCTACCCTCTAACGGTTTCCAGGAAAAAATGTAGCCGTACACGCTCTTGTCAAACAGACTGTAATTGAGACAAAAATACACTATTCATAAACTAGTATTCTGTACACACTTACCTTGAATATGAGCGCCCCAACGCTCTCGAAAAGTAGTAACACTGAATCAGAAAACCGCGGGATAAGCTTCGAAACCCCTTATTCACTATACAAATTGTAAGTTTTTTTTTCTTTGTATGATCTTATGAAATGTGTTATATTAGTTATCAGTTTATATAGATTGATTTAAAAAAAATTAACTACAGCTTCTTTAACTCGGTAAGAATTAGAATATCCGAAAATTATATAAAAGATCGCCTACTCGTATTTCACAAAGCATTCAATGACTCTTTTTTCGCGTTTTTGATTTACGTGATATTTTTTTGGAACCAATTACCGAGTAAATTAAGGGGTTACTGCACACGTATTTTTAAAACTTTCAATATAATTACAACCGAACTTATCGCATTTCGCCATCGGGAAAACAATCGTAACCTCGTCAACGCAAACCAACAAGTCACCAAATTATTAATTATTGAATTCTGCATGTCAGATAAATATGTCGTGAAGATACTAACAAACATTAGTAACTCCACATTTTAGGAATTTTAAATTAGTATAATTTATTCAATTATGTTTTACTGGTAAACGTTTACACACCCTCGACTATCGATAAAAAGTTGATTTCATTACGATGAAATCACTTAAGTTTCATTTATTGTATATAACACTTCTGTTGTATACATTACGGGCTTATTGGCATAATATAATTTCTTCCAACCAACCATAAATAATTTAAAATACCTGGTTTGTTACTATCACATATCGGAAGATCTACAACATTTTCTTTGTAGTTCGTCTTCTCTTTGTGAGTTTTCTGTAGTTTTAATACCAAATATATTTTCGAAGAATATACAGATGAAGGGAAGCACTCAATGTAATGGCCGCAATCATCACCTTCCTATCCTTACAATAAACTTATTTTATATTTTGTAATGTTTTTAATCTCTCAATTAGAGTGGGTTCGTTCCCCGAGCTGAAGCGTCTATGTAAATTGTTCTTTTATAATTATTATTGTGTGAAAAAAGCTGACTCGTCTCCTTTTTTTTAAGTTTCGTCGGAAATCGAACTCTAAAACCCAGGCTCAGAAAGCAACATTCTACCAACTATGTCACCGAGGTCATTATTTAGTCTAAAAAATATCTTAAGGTTAAGATTTTTTTCCTATTCTGACATAATTGAAGGAAACGTCCAGCCTCTTTATATGAGCTTGTATGGTACAATTTAGTTTTCAAACGGAATTTAACTTTGAAAACCCCATTCGATTGGTTTGCAATACAGGATCTTAGATTTGTCAATATTTTAAAGAAAGCCAAAATATGTGTTTTTGGAGTAGACCTTTTAACATATTTACGTCCATATATGTACACTATTCGCCGGTTATAACGCTGACTTTTTATACCACGAAGTCGAAGATACCGCGGGTCTTTCCTGATTCCCGTGGCTTTGAAAGAGATATTTTTTAAATATGGACGTTACTCGTTCGCCCGATATTATCATTTCCTTCCCTGTGTTGGGTATCTTCTACACGTTGCTTCTAATAACCATCAATATCTCTATAAATATAATAAATACAAGGTTAAGAATTTAGGTATTCCTCCATAATATATTTACGCATTGATTGAAAAAATAATATTAATAATAATCAGAATTCATCGACTACATCGAGGTGTTTTGTAAAGATCGAAAACAAATTCGCATTTAAACGCTGCGAGTGCCTCGTCTTGACGATAGGTGAATAGTATGCGGGAAGCGCGACACTATATTCGCATCTCACTCTTGCATACTAGACTGAATTGCGAGGAGCTGAATTGTCTCAACTTCGCAAGCAAAGGCGTAAGCGCCGGGGTATGCGACTAACGTTCCGCGCCACTAGCAGCTTCTAGGCTTGCAAATAGGTTAGACGTACGCCCGTTCCGTGAGCGTTTTTTAATGTTTTCAGATGGTTTTTTAATGTTTTCAGCAAATAAATCTCAATTATTATAATTTTTAACTTCAATTATAATTAATTAAGGGGATTATCTATGAATGTTCTTATTTTTCCGATTTAAAATCGCTAATTTTTTATTGCGTACTCACTACCCAACACCGGAGCACGCGTATTATTTTTATCACCGTAAGGGAAGGGTTATACAAGAGAATAAATCACGTAACGGTTGTGAGTGTAAACGGACTCTGGCGCTCACGTTACGCTGGAGACTGGTGCGATAATTATATCACTTCATCTTGGACCCTTTTCCTTTGTATCGGGAACTATAATGGATCTTCTCTGGTCTTTAAAATTGTACCCTGCGTCTCAGCATATATTGAAAAACTTACACGTTTAATCTTTCACCACGACATATAATCAGACGGCTATCTAAACGAACCGTTCTGTTTTTCCTTTCTTCATACAGTTCACAATTTTTTTCTTCTCCAGTTAAGTTATTGCAGATTGCCTATTAGCACTAGCCCTCATCAACATCATACCTGAACATTTTTCAAATATTTATTTATTTAACAATTTCACGTATCTCTATTTTGTTATTTGTTTTGTATTGTAAAATACTTTCGTTGTATACAGTACAATTTGGCGGGCTTATTACTATGTGGCAATCTTTTCGAACCAACCAGATAAATGTTAAAGAAGCCTTAAGTAAAAACAGACTGTTATATATTTTTTTTAAATGTGAATTCCATCTAAAATTGAACCCGCATCTCCAGGTCGAAACACAGGCGTTTTACAGTCTGGGCCAAGGTTAATTATATTTTTATAACATGTTTTTGATAGTTAGAAACTTTTGGCAATAACCTTAAGAAATTTTTATGAGTTGTTTCTCCACACAATACACTCTATGACCCGTTTTCTCGGGCCCGTCTTAAATTCACCTAATGTGACATCGGCTCCGTTCTTTCAAAGAATCGTGCTCACAATGTCCTCATTAGTGATAGATAATTTTTAGTTTGTACTTATTGTTACATTTTTTTTATTACACTCAATTAGTCGGCGACACAACAAAACATGACCACCCAACTTGCTATAAGCAATGTACGATTTTTTCTGCTTGCAAAAGAACAACACTTGTAATTTTTTCAGTTAGTCTATACGATTTTTATGTATATATTTTTTCGAAATTCTAAATTACTGTGTATAAATCAAAGTGGGTCCACTTGATTCCGTAAGAAAAGTTCTGTATGAATTAAAGTAACTTGAAACGAGTTATTGTTTGAAATAGTTAAAAACATAGTTATATTTTGAAACAATCTGAAATTTATTTATTTTTAATACTTGATTGTACATTCTACAATATGGCGAGTTTATTGCCAGGTGGCATATCTCTTCCAACCAACCATACAATACAGTAAATAATAAATCTAAAGAAACACAAAATAAAAAATAATTAACAATGTCATCGATTACCAGGAAAATGAAAGGGAGATCGTAAAGAATTATGATGGAAAACACTTTATTAGATGTAATGTTTTTTAATTCCATTTTCAAAATACGTCAACAGTAGTGGGAGTCTTATATTAACTGGTTCCAGAGTCTAGCAGAATGGGCAGTAAAATATTTCAGCAAAGGCACACCCATCCCAGAACAAATCTTACCCGACTTCACGCTGAACAGCGAGAAGAAACCCTACAACACCACATCCTCGCTTGGACCGTGAAGTTCTATAAAAGCCAACAAAATCACAGAAATCCCTTAGTCGCTGCCCTGGGGGCTTACGAGAGTAAATCCGACCTACCCTTCCGTTATAGGCACAAGCTCCCGAAGCATTATCTGTTGCCTGACTAGTCCACCTACAGTATTAGCTGGGACGACCAAGGTCTGAGTGAATGTGATGGAATACAAGTAGCCTGAACGAGTGGACTTGTTTTTGCTAAATAATTAGTGTAAGAATTGTTATCTAGTTATAAGTAGTATGTAGGTGTTAATTATTTCTAAGATCTCATATATTAAGATTGAATAAATAAAATAAAATGATATGTAGGAAAATAAGATTGAATAAGTTCATAAATTATAACATATAATTAAGATTAGTTAAGTAATAAATTTGTATATAGGTATAGCCTTGACAAATGTTTGTATAATAATTTACTTGTTTAATAAAAAAATTTAAAAAAAACATTTCAGCAAAGGAAATTATTCAGTTAGAACAGTAGATATTAAAAATAAGTGAACTAATAATATTGTAATTAAATTTTCAGAAAAGTGATCACTCAGAAGAGAAACCGAGTAAAGAGGTGCAGTACATCACGGGTTCAGCTCCGCTCAGCATGCCGGGCCACACTGGATACCTCACTGTAGCCACTCTACCTCCTGTCTGGTGCAGGAGCTCAACAATCAACAAAGGTACAAGTATACGCCTATGTTATATATCTTCATTTATCTTAATAACAAATCTACTAAAAGTGATCCCTTTGGCTTAGTTTGTGAGAAACATGTTTTTCACCCGGGATTTTCGGTCTAATTCCTGATGAAAGAAATTATTAAAAAATTGATCCCAATCTACGAGGCGTATCCAGAAAGTAAGTGTACTGAGGCTCTCACGACCGGATGGATTTTATTTTCGACATGTTGGCTACACTTCCGTGTAGCCTGACCCTTCCTCTCCACAACGAGACCGGTTCGAGGTCAGTACGTTGAGAAGTGTCGACGCGACAACACGTTTCGTGAAAAATGTCAACCCAATCTCCCGCCAAGTGCGAAATTTTGTAAAAAGGCAAGAGTTTTTGAGGCGCTGCAAACTCCATGGAGATGAATTTCTCCGCTCCATCGTTACTGGAGATAAAACTTGGGCTGCACACTACACGCCTGAAACCAAAAGGCAGTCTCAACAGTGGCGTCACACCTCTTCACCCTCCGCCAAAAAGTTCAAAACCACAACTTCAGCCAAGAAAATCATGGCATCCGTGTTTTGGGACTGTCAAGGCATAATTTTAATTGAATATATGCCTCAAGGGGAGACCATCAACTCTGCAAGATACTGTGAGACCCTAAAAATATTGCGGAGGGTGATTCAGAACAAGAGGAGAGGCATGCTGACAAAGGGAGTCTGCCTGCTGCACTACAATGCAAGACCACACACGGCCAACGCCACGAAGGAACTGCTCGCCTCGTTTAAATGGGATGTCCTGAACCATCCCGCGCATTCCCATGACCTAGCACCTTCAGATTACTATCTCTTTACCTCCCTGAAGCTGCACATGGGTGGAAAAAGGTTTTCAACCGACGAGGAGGTAAAGGAGGAGTTGGAGAAGTGGACGGAGGGGTTGGCGGGAAACTACTTCGAGGAAGGCATCAAAAAGTTGATACCCCGCTTCACCACCTGCATTGAGAGGAATGGCGACTATGTCGAAAAATAGCTTACATATGTACTAACCACGTAATTTTTTTGTTTAAATAAAAAAAATTGTAACCTACAAAAATTCAGTACACTTAGTTTCTGGATATGCCTCGTAGAGCTTGTCTATGAACCGTACTTACATTAGCTTGAAATAGGTAAATGCCTGTTGGTAGTATTGTCGACATGTATAATAAGAAACTAAGAATTGTGTACCTACTCCATTAGTTCTAAGCTCAAAAGCTTCATAAATCCTTTACGCTCTTTAACATCTCTGCATCACCAATTCAGATATGTTTCAGGGTACCATACAGACCTATGAAGCGCAGCTGCATGGCCGCAAAGTTAATACTTTGGACTTGTGTGCTACTTCCTTTGAAAATCACTAGCATTAATTCCATCTAGTTTCTGAGGTATATAAATAATTATGATTTCAGCCAAATTTATTCTTTAAAAACTTCAGTCAGAAATGAGAAAATCGCAATTGGATGGAAACGTATTAATTTTTTCCCCTATATATGTTATTATACCGCTCTTGTAAGCAAATACTGAGTTTGTTAAAATGTTAAGTCAAAGTATTTTTGAAATGCTTTTATCCTTTAATCAAGTACATTAAACATATACTTTTGTTGTTATAAAATAATGTACTTTTGTTAAATTTATTGAATTAAAACCTCAATTTACTTTTTGTGGCTTAAAATAATAGAAGAGAATTGAAACATTGATTTTTATGTAGGAACTGCTTTTTCCCTTACAAGGGCAGTATATTATTGAATGACACTTTCATTATATGACATATACAATCTGGCAGACTTATTGTCATGTAACAATTTCTAGTACTCAACCAGTTGATATGGATAGTCGTGTATGTGAAAAACTAGATTGTGATTTTTTTTTATCGCCTTTCAAAATACACGTATTCATGTACTGTTTTTGTATATCTTTTTACTAGATGGTGTTCGCTATATCAATCACCATTGATCAATCACTATATCAATCACTATATCAATCACCATATATCAATCACCATATATCAATCACTTTTATTTCAATTTGTACCAAGTCCGAATTTCAAGCTATTCTTTGAAAAGGTCTGCTATTTAATTCAAGCTATTCTTTAAAAAGGTCTGCTATTTAATTCAAGCTATTCTTTGAAAAGGTCTGCTATTTAATTCAAGCTATTCTTTGAAAAGGTCTGCTATTTAATTCAAGCTATTCTTTGAAAAGGTCTGCTATTTAATTCAAGCTATTCTTTGAAAAGGTCTGCTATTTAATTCAAGCTATTCTTTAAAAAGGTCTGCTATTTAATTCAAGCTATTCTTTAAAAAGGTCTATTTAATTCAAGCTATTCTTTGAAAAGGTCTGCTATTTAATTCAAGCTATTCTTTGAAAAGGTCTGCTATTTAATTTTGATCACCTGCGAGGAGAAATATATATGATCAGCAAATCTAGGGTCATTGATTATTTCTCCAAACCTAACACCATCTTCCAACTGTCCAAAACTCATCTCATGATTTTTCCTACATTACATATATTTAAACAGCATTGATGTACACAACTTTCTCTTCCTTCAATTGTGAAACTATTGAATAAGATGTCTTCTATTTTATTTTTTGTTAAGTTGTCAACATAAACATCCCCAATCAAAGATGTGAGATGGTTTCGCATTTTTTTCAGGCTTTTTCAGAGGCAATACGGTGCACATACAGTCAAAAACTTTTTTGTAGTCAATGAAACTGAATATCATAAGAATGTTGAACTCAGTGCTATCAACTGTCTCGCATTCAGAATCTGTTCTATAGTACCTTTTTGTTTGACAAATCCCGCCTGTTCAGATGTAATCTGCCAGTCAGGATGGTCTCAAAAATTATTTTATTATATGCAACAGTACTTTGCTTGCATGCAATAAGAGAAATATTGTGTGGAAATTACTGTACATATGTTATTTCTATGTTGAGCGAGCATCAAAAATGTGCTATTTTTTATGATTTTAGTCAAGAGTTCTATGTATTTCAAATACATATTTTGTAAAAAAGTATAATGACTTAAATTTTTATTTATGTAATTTTCTTTTCAGTTTATTTGTGTTCATAATAAATTGATCCGTTCCGTTCCGTGGTTGCAGTCCTAAGACTGGTTTGCAGCAATTTGAACTCTTCTCCTCCATTCCTCCCTGTCCTGTGCGGCTCTTTTTAAATCTGTATATGTTGAGCAGCGCACGTCCACCAACAGGTCCTCCAGGTACTCTCTGCGTGGGCGTCCCCTAGAGTTTGTCCCCTCGGTCATACCCTCCATTATGGAATGCAAGAGGCCCTCTTGTCGTATTATATGACCGATCCATCCTGCACGCCTTTCGGACAGGATCCTGAGCAGGTGCCTTCCTCCTTCGATTCATTGGAGAACCTCTTCATTTGTGATGTGGTCTCTCCAGGAAATTCCTAATAGTCTTCTATAGGACCACATCTCAAAAGCCTCTAGTCTTCGTCTATCTCTTTCGGATAGGCACCATGTCTCGCAGCCGTACATCAAGATACTCCATACATAGGTCTTGATGAGGAGTATTCTCAGTTTTAGGTCTATATTATTTGATTCTATTATTTTCGACCTTTTATTAAATGCAAGTCTAGCCTGATGTATACGGCTGTCGACCTCGCTCTTGGACCGACCGTCCCATGTTATTTTGCTCCCGAGGTAGACAAACTCCTTGGTGTTCTTTAGTGGTTTACCCGACATCACTATTCTCATCTGGTGTTGCGCTCGGCCTACAGTCAGCAGCTTTGTTTTGTCTTTATTTATCTTCATACTGTAGTTATTTTGAAGAATGCTTTCCATAGTTGTTAAGGCCTCTTGTAGTTCCTCTTCACTTTCAGCAACCATAGCAATATCGTCAGCGAACCTTAAATTGATAAAAAGATGATAAAAAAGATAACAATATTGTTTTTTTTCTTTCAGATGTCTCATCCGAAAACATAAGTCAAGATGGAGATCAAGAAATACAGTGACTTTCTTTTTTAAATGAAGTATTTTTATAAATAAACCTATGATAAAATAAAAATACAGATTTTTTAACAAACATTAAATAAAATATGGCTAGTGTTTGAATGTACTATTTTTTTATCTCTCGACACTTCATTATTTAACAATCTGGCGAGCTTATTGTCAGATGGCAATCTCTGCCAAACAACGATTCTAAAGGAGTTACATGATCTCAAAAATCATTCACATTATTTTTCATGTGTACAAAATTCATAAGCAATAAAAGTGAGATATCGTCAATCAATCGAAGTAAGTCAGTGTTGAATTTTCTGAGGTGTTGAGGACGGCCATTGAGGATTGCTTGAGACTTGTTTATTTATTTCACTTCATTGTAAATACAATCTGGTGGGATTTATTGCCAGGCGGCAATCTCTTACAACCAACCAGACAAAATGTAAATAAAGCAAGTTACATGGTTGCAAAAAATATTCCGAAGATTATTCATATTTATGCAATTTATGGACATAAACATATTAAAGTAAATGTGAAATATCACCAATTAAAGGAAAGGATGGTGGAGAGGAAAGGAAAAGAAAAATCAGGAATGAAACACGTTTTATTACTGACTAGAAATTAAGAGTTTTTTCAGTCACTTCTTAAAGCATGTCAACGACGCAGACTAGGATTAATGAGTAAAAAACCATGCTCCTTAGTCCACTCTAAGATCAATTAAAGATCTGCATTTACCATTTAATGCCATGTGAAAGCATTTGGGGTCGAGATGAATTTACATATTTATATATGTGCAGATCATCCACATATAGGTGATAAGAACTTTGAGATATAATGTGTTTGGGTTGATTAATGTAAAAAAGAGAAGTGATAAGAGAGTTCCACCTTAAAGAGCACCTGCAGAGAGATAAGTCTAGATGGTTTGTTGCATCATTATAATTTTCGATAAATTGAAACAAGATATATTAAAATGAAATACATATCACCAAGTTTTGAATTTGTATTTTACGATAGAGATCTTGCATAAAAATAATCATTGATGGATTTTCAGCCAATGTAAAATATTAGGAATAGTAAAAATTGTAAATCAGTTTTATGATATATATAACACATCGATTAATAAGTCCCGGGACTAACCAACAGATGGCGCCTCTAATAACAAATCCATACCATTCTCAGTTAGTAGCAGCCTTTAGAAGCTACGTGTCAAACTTTCATGACATTCCGACATTGTATCATCATTGAGTTACAGTGGTTATACTGACGCTACTTTTGCTATTTTCAAAATAATTAAAAATTGAATTTCGTGTGTTGATAAAACATTGCTTTTTAATGGGAAAAAATACTGTTCAAACTCAGAGATGGCTTAAAAATTGTCATCCGGGCTCTGCTCCGTCGAAAACAACCATTTGTTAGTAGTATGCTGATTTCAAACGCGGTCGTACAGACACAAATGATGCTGAACGCTCTGATCGTCCAAATGAGGCTGTTACACCAGAAAACATAAAAAAACCCTTAAAATCGTGATGGAAAATTGCAAAGTAAAGTTGCGTGAGATAGCTGACATCCTGAGGATATCATTTGGTTTACACTATTTTGCATGAACATGAAAAAGCTTTTTTCGAAATGGGTGCCACATTTGCTCACAATGGAACAGAAACAACAACGCATCGAAGATTCAGAGCGCTGTTTGGCACTGTTTACACTAAATAAACAGGAGTTTTTGCATCGGTATGTGACAATGGATGAAACTTTGATCCACCAATATACTCCGGAATCAAATTGACATTCAGCTCAGTGGAGAGCAGCCAGTGAAAGTCGTCCGAAGCGACCAAAAACACAACAGTCGGCCGGTAAGGTTATGGCCTCCGTATTTTGGGATGCGCATGGTATAATATTAATCGATCACCTTGAAAAGGGAAAAACTAATATTACATAGCGTGATTCGAGCGTTTGAACGCAGAAATTGCAAAAAAAAGGCTCCATATGAAGAAGAAAAAAGTTCTCTCATCAGAACGCGAACAGAAGGTGTCGAAAATGCTCACTTTCGTCTACTTAACATTCCATTTTGAAGGCTTGTAATCAAATAAAATAATATATGTAACGTAAAAGCAAACACAACATCTTATAGAGCAGAAAATTTTCTTTCGAATGACGTATAACCTTTACCATTTTGTTTTACTTTTGGTGCTTATTTTTTAATTTGGTAAAAAACGGACACAACTTATGTTAACACCTAATATATAACTGAATTAAATTATACATTTGTAACTAAGAAAACACTAGAGAAGCTTTGTGGGAAGGAAACTGTCTGCTAACACCTATGGCTAGAAACTGATCAAACAGTGATGTCATGCTGTTAAAAAACTGCAACTGAAGCAATTACTGCTTTGAGGAATTATGGTAATCCAAGATTATTATTTAAAGAAGTTGTGGGAGTGGCGATATTGTAGATTTTTTCACATTTATTAAATCAATTATTTTGAAATATTTTATTCCCATAAATCATATATATCTACAAGAGCTTGATAGCTACATCTGAACAAAAATACATATGAAAATTGTGTAGTTTATTCTTAAAAAATAAATAGTATTTATTGATTTATCAGAGAAATAAAAATTATTTTAGCATATATAGCAAAAGCATTTTTATTGCTAATGAACGTGCTTTTGCTATGATTGTTAAATAATCAACTCTAAATAGAAGATTGCTTCGTTGATATATAGGTAGAAGCAATTTTAATATAAATTAGGATTTATTCAAAATATTCTCATGTATAGTGAGTTTACCTAATTAACCACATGTAATTTGTATTCCTAAATATCCGTATTATAAAATAAATTAATTTACTTTTCAAATGGAAAATTTGTGTATTGTTTATTATTTACAATACAATTATGTTAATACAATAAATATATTGAATTCAACTCTGCCTAACAAAATGGTACAAAAGATCAAACCTGATGTTCATCTTGAAACTAAGATTGACAAGTCATCTGAACTTTAGGTTTGATCTATCAAGACTGCTTGCTGAAGTGCAATAGCTCACACACAACACACACAGATGTTTTCCATACGATGGCTAACAATCATAGTCACTATTTTCGCACTTATATCAAGTTTAGCTGTCATACATTGGTGTCTAATAATAGTCCATATTTTTGTCTAGACAAATTGAAATGAAAATAATATATCGCGTTGGAGTTGATTGTCGATTTCCTTTGAAATGTGAATTAAATTGATATGAAACCTTTTCATTCTGAACTTATAATAGTAATATTATGTAGGTAGGTAATTATTTGAATTAATTAGCTCTTATAATTTGGCATGAATGAGCACCCACCAATTGAAGGCAAAAACCAAGGCTGCACTATTCAAATTCCACAACAAATGATCGATACAAGATACCTCATGAATTCCATCTTTGGCACACAAATTAACCAATTGATGGAAGAAGAATTATCGAAATAAGATATTGTAGCACTAGCAAATCAACAGACTCTTGCTATTAACTGAAAAATTATTTATATGATGCCAGGCCAAGAAGAAATTTATTATAGAGCTGAATCTTTCATCTCAGATGATCCCAGTTATGTGCTCAACTTTGAGTTCAACAGGCATACCCGCTGCTGAAAAAAGCAGTGATCATATTATGCTACTACGCAATCTGAATTTTTTAAAAAGAATTTTTAGTAGAACCCAACAGATCTTCATTAGATCATCATCACTGTGAAGATCTTTTCTGAGTGTATCAGATCTGTAAATATGAAACCGGATTTTTTTTATAGAAAATACACATTTATTGTATGAAAATGGTAAAAAATATTTTATTCTAAGTATTGCTCATCGCTAGCTACACATTTTTCCAATTTCTCTGGCAATTTATGGATGCCACGCCAAAAAACCTCTTACTCTTTTGAGGCAAACCAATCATCGAGCCATTTTGTAAGAAGTGAAGCGCTGCTCAACAAGTGCGTGTTCCATCGATGCAAATAAGTAGTAATCGGATGGAGCCAAGTCTGGTGAGTAAGCCGCATGCAAAAGTATTTGCCAACTAAACACCTCAATCGTTTCCTTGACCGGTTTTGCTGTGTGCGATGGTGCATTATCATGAAGCAAAATCACTTTGTGTTGCCTCTTTTGATATTCTGGTCATTTTTCAAGCAATGCTTGGTTCAAATCTATCATTTGTTGTCGGTAGCGTTCAGTATTAACGGTTTTGCCGGGTTTGAGCAGCTCATAGTAAATAGCACCTTTCTGATTCCACCAAACACAGAGCATTGTCTTCCGTCCATAGCGATTTGGCCTTGCAGTCGATGTCGCTGGTTTGCTTGGAGTTAGCCATGATCTTTTACGCTTATAATTCTCGAAATCTATAAATTTTTCATCGCCAGTCACAGTACCTGGCGAGTAGCATTTCCCAAGTGGTTTTTCGGTTTTCCTGCTGTCTTTCATTCAGTTCATGTGGAACCCATTTTCCCACCTTCTGGATCTTTCCCATGGCTTTCAAACGTATGGAGACGGCTTCTCGTGTCATATTTAATTGATCCGCGAGTTATTGTTGCGTTTGAGTGTCATCCTCATCCAACAATGCTTGTAATTCGGCGTCTTCAAACTTTCTCGGTGGTCTTCCACGTTCTTTGTTTCTCACGTCAAAATCGCCACATTTGTATTTTTTAAACCACTCAAAGCGATGTGATTTACCAACAGCATGCTCACCGCAAGCTTCGACAAGCATTCGATGCGATTCTGCAGCAGTTTTCTTCGAATGGTAACAGAAAATCAATGCTGTTGGCGAATCGTAGTTTTCAAGCACAAAAACAGACATGTTCAACACTATGAAAACATATGTAGTTGTATTAAACTTGGATTGTTGTGAGTTAAAAGTCTTTGACAAATGTAAATACAAGAAAAAGGCGCCAATGACGCGGCTCGACAGTCACTACATTTACAACTAGAGCCATCTATGAGCAAATTTCGGTTTCATATTTACAGACCTAGTAATTGCTACAACATTGTTTTCATCTCATCAATATGTTTGGCTCCGGCTGATATGACATTGCCATTTTTATTGAAGCAGCAACAATTTCCCATCATTCCTACATAGGACATCACCATCAATAAATCGAAAGACAAACACATCAGCATTATCCTACAGAACACATTTTTTTTCAAATGGCTAACTCTATGTTGGATTATCACGATCAAGAAATCCAAACTAGGTGCAAGTCCGGATAACAGGGAACCCACAACAATAACAGCTTCAGGGAGATGTATATTAATTTACATGGATGTTCAATGAGGTGTTTGAAATGTAAATCTAAAAAAAGCAAGTTAAAAAATCAGATATAATTTCTATTTTTTTATTTGTAATATCTATTTTCACATGTTTTATAAACCACATCGCCTAGGACAGTCTTAACCCTGTATTATACTATATAATAGAATTATCAATTCAATTAGATAACAAGAGATAGACACAATGTCTAAGGACAGACTAACTCCTGGTTCACAAAGAAAAGCAAAAGAAACAAAACAGCGTTTAAGGGTTGTATAACAAAGTATAGTTGCTGGATGATTCATTTTATGATACTTATTTCATGCATTTGTTTTTAATATATAGTTCTTAAACTAACCATACTTTCTGTATGCAAAAACATCATCGCCGAAGAGTTCCATTTTCAAAGTTTTTAGTTTTATCCAAAACAAAATAATTTTAGGATATCCACAATAAGTATCTTTTGAAATTACCATCCACCTCAGTCAACAACCGGACACTTCATGTCTTCTCATGTTAGACACTACATTTTTTTTCTAACTATGATCTACTGTACCAGGTTGTATCCTTAATATATGACATACAAATAAGATAACAATTTATTTTTAGATATTTTAAACAGGAAAAATTACTAATTAAAAACATCTTTTTTAGGATCTTTATTTCCTACGTCCTCTGGAATTTCAGGTGGGGCAATACTGATTGATTTGTGTATTTTCTCCACTGGCGTTGCTTTTAAGCATCCTGTTATTATTTTCTTGTTTTAATTCATGATGACACCAACGGGCCTAAACTTTAAAAAGCCCCTCTATACTGGAGTGGTTTATTCTGCTACTGACCAGCATATGCAAGAGCTGATACTGTTAATGTACTCGTATGTGTTTGTGCTCATTCTACTTCCATATTCAATGTTATTTGAAAGATAGGATATGGTCTAACACACTGTTAGATTTTGAGGGGCCTCGCAATGTCCCGACCGAACTCCTTTCGACATGACTTTCAACTTTCACTTTGCATGACAATTTCTTAGATGATATGCAAAAACTTTGATTTTCATAGGGTTCGGTTTCAGCTGATATTTCACTAAGCATGCTTTCAACTTCATTGAAAATATTGTCCTGAGCCAGTATTATTTTATATAGACATTTTATAGTGTGTGTCTTCTGCTAGGTACTCAAACATTGGAAGTTCTTTCTACTGTGTACCGGACAGGTACAAAGACTGTAGATAGGTTGTTGGTTGCCGCATTACGCTCGAAGAATCCACGTCGCGAATTCCGTTTCGAAGCTCCAGTCGAAGAAGAAGAAGAAGATCAGGGAGAGATTCCTCTCAGGCAGTCGATGTAGGGAAGCGGGTCTCAAGTAAAAACACGGTAAAGTCGGTATTACTGAGAATGTATTTCAAATGAATAACAAGTGAGAACACAGTGAGAAGTGATTTACAAATTTGGGGTCCCTTCTATATTAATGGTCAGTCGGCCGTTAGCAGCGCCCATTGTCCGCGAAATACGACAACTTTCGGGGTCTGGGCCATGCTTACGCCGACTGAATCCGGACCTACTCCGATCGCACAGCTTCGCAAGTCACATAATTCCAATACGGTCGCGAATACGATCGGAGTCAAACAGACATATATTTTACATAGTAAATTCTACACATTATTACAAATTACATGACAGTTATACATATACAGGGTTCATACGCAGATGAAACAGACAAATACAAGTTCACATCAACCCTATATATATACAGAAACGTTAGAATGAATTATAACACATACATATTTGCATACAATTATAACATAATATAGCATTTAACATATACCATTACAGGAACTTAACAGATTTACATACAGGAACATTTGAATTACGAACATTTACATATACAAACACAGGGACATTAGATATTTACATACCACTACAACACAATATAGCGTATGGAATACAAGACCATATGAATATACAAGAGCAAGAATAGCATACAAGTTCAATAATACAGATCTACACACAGTGTCTTTTTCATATCGCATACACACACACACGGGTGACGGCACACGTCTGATACATACTGCCTTCAAGTTTTAGCAGCATAATGTGGTTTTGACAGAATTTACTGTACAGATTGTCGGTTTTGTTTGCATTGATTTCAAGTCTGACACGTAGGGAACTTTCATCCACTCTGTCAAGAACCAGCTGAATGTTTTGTAGGGAGGCCTCAAATAAGGTGATAATGTCGCTATATTCATGGAAATATATTTCTCAGGGAAGGAGAAATCATCATTATTGATTTCACATTTCCAAGATAAAATCAATAAGGATGATAAATGGGAAAGGAATAAGAACCTTTTCTTATTTTACTCCCGGTCACATGAAACCATTTAATAGTAACTTCAATAATTCTAACATGACAATATCTGTACTTGTGCAGAGTTTTAACAATTACTAAAACTTTACATGATATATGATGCATATAAAAGATATCCCTGTACGCTATGGAATATTTTTTCATGGTAAGTAAATTATTAATAACATATAATATGTATTCACAATATAATGCAAATAGCAATAACCCGTCAATAACGGCGAAAATAAATCAAAAACTTATATTTTGAAAATATTTTGCAATTTCAATTTAAAAGTTTTTTTGATGACAATATTTTTTTGTAAAAGTGTGTGATTTTTTTAAAAATAATGTTGCCTGACAAAAATTGTATAAAAACTAAAAGCTGTCAAACAATATTGGAAAAATAAAAATGTTTTGAATAAAGAATCTTTTGGCAACCGACATACAAACGATAATTAATTATGTTGATATTTTCATAAAGATTTATTTTTCTACAAAGTAGGTACCTCTATCTTGATCTACCGGAACCCTGTTGAGCCACAAAATGTTTTTATATCTTTTTTCTTCATATTGCCTGCATTGCCGCCGCCATTCTTTATGACGCAAACTTAACTCCGTTCGGTAACTGTCATTGTCACCACCGGTCCGATTTTTGATTACATTCGTTTTAAACAAAAATCTGCCAGTGTATTTCGTTATTTTTTATTTTTGTCATCTACAAACATCAAGATGGAACAAAAAGAGTGTAATGATATGACTGAGGAGGTTCGTATTCTCGAATATACCGGTTGTAAATTGACGGATATAACATTATGTTTATGGTCCTTGATTAACATTAAATTTATTCATTAATCGATAATTATTTCAGAATCAGTTTGTGGTCGACGATGTTAGTAAAATTATTAAAGAAGCTATTGAAAATACAATAGGAGGTACTGCGTATCAACATAACAAAGTAAATCAATGGACTTCTACTGTCGTAGAATCTTGTCTCGGAGCTCTGACGAAACTTCAAAAACCTTATAAATATATAGGTAAAAGTCTTTGTTTTTTTGTTTACTATTACCATATTATTTTACTACGAATGTGAGAATCATTAAAATTATTAGTTTTATTTTGAGTTGGCAATAAGCTATGCACAAAAAATTGATCGGTACTCTTATTTAAAAGTTGAATTTCACCATGTTTTTTTGTCAATATTGCGACATCTGTTGTATTAATAATCTTTTATCCATCAAGCATTAGTTGAATGTGATAAATAATTGTCTAAGTCACTTAAATTTAATAAAAAAAAAACATTCCAATAAAATTTGCCAATCTCCCAATGGGTTACACTAGCGGTCATTGAAATGTACTCAGGTAAAAAAATGGTAAATTTTTTAGTTTTCAGGTAAAATTCTTGATCAGGGGGTAGGGAGGGAAATATTTTTATATAAAGAAACGTTTTAAGTGATTACTGCACCAATAGTAGTTGTGGTTTTTGTGAAGAAGAGTTAGAAAAAGTGAAAATAAAAAAATCCTTAAAAAATGAAGAAAATGAACCCATTAGATAAAACGAAAATTTCGACCTTACATAAAGAAAATAAAAGTTCCCGCGAAATTGCAGCATTGGTAGGCTTTAGTCAATCTGCAGTGACTAAATTCATAAAAAAATTCCAAAAGACTGGGTCTGTAGAGCACAAAAAAGGAACAGGACCAAAGCGGAAGACGAATGCTCCAGAAGATCGCATTTTAAACAGGTTCTGCACAAACAACCGTTTTAAAACTGCCGTTGATATAAGAACAGAGTTCATCGAAGGTGGAGGAACAGAAATAAGTGTGGAAACGGTACGGATAAGACTTAGGGAAGTTGGTTTTATGGCGAGGTCACCGGCGAAAAAACCACTTCTCTTGCAACGAATGCGCGCCCAAAGACTAAAATGGGCCAAAATTTACCGGAGATGGACTAAGGAGGACTGGAGGAAAGTCATCTTCTCGGACGAGAGCAAATTTAAGTTGTTTGGCTCGGGTGAGCTTCAGTATGCAAGAAGGAAAACTGGAGAAAGGCTTGACGAAAAATGCATCAGGCCAACGGTGAAGCATCCAGCCGGGAAAATGGTTTGGGGATGCTTTTCATACTATGGAGTTTATGATTTGGTGTTTGTCGATAGAACGGTAAATGCAGAAGTTTATAAAAAGATTGTGAGTGACAACGTCGTTCCATCCATAGAAGAACACCTTTCTCATATAAAAGACTGCATTTTCCAGGACGATTCTGCGCCCTGCCATCGGGCCAAAACGGTAATAGTTTTTTTTTTTTTTTTTGATGAATCATTGACTTAAATTTAAGAAAAAAAACCACTAACAATTCTCTGTCTTATTTTGACAAGTAAAGGATTTAATGGAAAAACACGGAATTAAAACGTTGGCATGGCCAGGAAAAAGTCCTGATTTAAACCCGATCGAAAATTTATGGCACATTATACAAACTAAAGTGAATAGAGAGAAGCCCACCAGTTTAAAATCACTGCTGACATCAATCACAAAGGTTTGGTATAAGGAGATAACGGCAGAAACAAGTCAAGCATTGGTAGATTCAATGCCTGCCAGGATACAAGCAGTCATAAAAAATAAAGGAGGAACCACAAAATATTAATTTAATTTTTTTTATAATTTTAAGTCATTTTTGTAAAAATATTCTAAAAACCTAATGAAAATAAATATCGTGCCTTATTTTAAACTTAATCTTCAAATCGTGTAATTTTTTTGAAAATATCGGTAAAATGATGTAATCCTGTTGTACCTTCGTATCTACTGAACAAAATAAATCTATTTTTTGGTTATATATGCAGGTAAACTTGTTTTATTAGAAAAAAATACCGAAATAGACACAGCTGCAAAACTTTGAGAGATTTTAAGGAATTAGTTGAAAAATTTAGCTGAGTACATTTCAATGACCGCCAGTGTACATGTTAAGGATTGAATGTATGAATAAAAATGAATAGATACACATTAACATTGTTAAATCTTCCACCGCTAATGGTTATGTGTGAAATGAGAGGAAAAAGTTCTCAAGACACCAGGTTGTGTAAATGTGAAGACATTTAAGGATATTTATCTTAATTGGTTTCACCATTTTTTTAAACTGGTTATAGAACTTTTGTATGTATACTTTAAAACACTATTATGAAATACAGTCATAATATGTAAATGAATTCTATAAATCCAGTGATTTTGTATAAAAATAAGCAAAAATTATGTATGATAAGCCATTCTTACTGACTTGTTTCACTTAGTAAAAGAGAGCCCACTGTTAAACTGTCATAAAGGCTGATACATTTGACATTTGTGAAGATTGATGTAAAATTTCTTTCAAGTAATAATGATTTTATTAAATATGCCATTTAATACACCCTTGATTCTTATTTGATAGAGTATGCAGTAAGAATTTTATAAACATCTGTTTTTAATGGCTTTCCCCCAAAGGGTGTTCCTAGCCAAAGAGAATATATATGTTCTAGAATCACAATTATCTAGTTCTATCAATATTTACAATAATACATTTATAAAATAAGAATACTAATTTTATATATTTAATTCTTAAGAAACCATAAACTTTTGTAACACTGAAAATGGAGGGAGACACGATAGTAATGAGGTTTTTCATAATGGTTGATATCGGGCTATTAATCAAAAGTAGATCTTCATAAATAGTTGAACATTCATAATTTATTGGACATTCAAAGAATATGTGATCCAATCAACATATCCTCGCTAAGGGCACAATCTTTATTTAGTTTTTCATATACAGTGGGACTAAGTTATAATGATATGCAACGAACCAACCATAAATGATGCATAAATAACTTTGAATTAACATGTTATCTTTATGTTGAAATATATTAAAATGAACTACGTAATAATTTACTTTTAAATCTAATTTAATTTTTAAACTTTAATATACATACTTGGATAAATAAATATCTACACCCTTGAGGAGAGTTTGATCGGTGCTATTTAAATTGTCCTTTTTATTATTATTATTATAATTTTTACTTTGTTTCTTGAGTATTTGGCAAAGGAGTTGCGATTTACCATGATCACTTCAGTCTTAAAGATTTCAGCGTGACAATCAGATGTGCTAAGCAGCGGTTAATGTAATATTAGTAAATATATTACTTCTTATCAATGGAATGACTAAGATTTTACCGCTTCACTGGGGTATATGATTTAAGCAAAATTTTGTATCATCACAGTGATAATGTCAAAAATGCACCCATAAGAAATATCTCCATATTCCTACCAAACTTAAATTTCTTGATTAATTTCTTTGTAATCATAAAATATAATGTAAATTCACTCAAGGAACGAAAAATTAATTAAGGGATCAAAAATAGAGAATATTGAGAAGTAGAAAACTTCAACTCTCTCAGAACAATGTTCAAAAATATCAATTTTAGTTACTTGCTTTCGGAAATATGATTTGATTTTCTTATAATTATAATTTATAAATTTTCAGTTACATGCACCATAATGCAAAAGAATGGTGCTGGTCTTCACACTGCATCCTCGTGCTTTTGGGACAACAACACAGATGGATCATGCACAGTGCGCTGGGAAAACAAAACCATGTACTGCATTGTTTCTGTATTCGGATTATCGCTGTAAAGCTGTCCATTGTCTTTGTTGCTAAGTGCGGTGAAGAGACTTCTCTAGATGTGAACGCGAGTAGGATATTCCACTTAACATTCGGTCATCAAGGCTTGACAGGAAGCAATAAAAAGAAATTCAAGAAAGCTAGCATTGTTGATTATAAAAGTAAATGTATAAATGATAAATGAAACTAGCAGTGGTGCCTTTACAGCCAAGTTTAAATGAAAAGTATGCTTAATGAAGAACTTCTTTCCTTAAAATCTTTGCAAAGAAGCGAGAAGGGAGGCAAGACAAAAATTTGCTTATTTGATACTTAAGGAAGTATTCCATTATGCCTACTTACCAGTTATATGCAATAAATGTTTCCACACTGCAAATCTATTTGAATAGAACTCCTTATAACTTGACTTGCCTCTCTTCTATTATATTTGCCTACTGTGTGAAGACTGCCCATAATGTGTATTTCATTTTTTAATATTTATATTCAATGCTTTGAGGCATAATCAAATGAAATGTTCGAAAAGAATATACCAATATACATTTATATCAAAAATGACCAACCTTTGATGTGGCATATTTTTCTACCCTCCCTATTTTTGTAATTATTGAATAATATTTTCATGTTCCAAATTCATATTCATGTACTATTATAAAAAAAAAAAACAATTGTTTTAGTATACCCAAATCCGTTGTTTTAGTATAACAATATTACTTTTTTTTCGTATGACAAAAGTATATTGAGAATTGAATCAATTTAATTTAAACACATATATTGTATGTACTTCACTTCTGTTTAGAAAAATAAAATATATTTATGTATGAAGGAGTTCTAACATAATTATTGTTATTTATAAAAATTACTTGCATGGTCAAAATCTAATTTGCAAGATGTAGTTAGGGCAGTCTTCAAATATTTCTATCTTGTAACACGGTAATATTAAACAATAGAATATTTCGTATTAGATTACTTGTTTTGGGAAATTTAAAAACCGGTTGAGACAATTCTCTGTTAAACTTAATTATTCTTATGATATTATATTACCCATTTTCCCCTCTATACTATTTTTCTAAATGATCCTTGTCTTGCACCTAGAGGTTTCAACTTTAATTCTAATTCGGGGTGATCAAAAAACAATGTCCCAGTCAGGCTTTTCACATTTGAGTATTTTTACATCCTTCTCGAATGGAAAGAATTTCCATCATTGCAATTATAAAATGAATGAGCGAAACAATGAAAAAAAAAACCTTATTTAATGGATTATCAAGGTCATTTAGAAAAATACAAAGTTCAATTTTTTCCACTTTACTTAGTGTCTTCTACACTCATGAAACGAATTTGTAGAATCGACTGATCTGAAGAGTGAAAATACTGTGCAAAGTGGTGATTGGAAGATTCCATTAATATTTATTCATATATTGTTCATTTGTAAATTTCCAGACATCATTTTTATATATATTAAAGCCACAAGTATTTTGAAATCACTGAGAAGAAATGGTGTTAAAATATCGTTCTTATTTATTTGTATCTTAGCCTAATGAACCATTTTCCTCAAGCTATCTCCACTGAGTGATGCTAATGTTGATTAGATATGCAAAAGTGGTCTAATACATTCTCAACTGTTAAACATTATGATGCTTGGTTTTATCAATGAAAAAGTAATAGAAACATTCAATGAATTATATTAAATAGTATTTCACAAATAAATGTTTTAGTAAATTCATTAGATTGTAATCTGTTAAAATTTGAGTGATACTTGAATCTGATTGTTGTTTATTTATAATATATCAATGTCTTTTCAATTGATGTAACTAAAATTATTTGCCAGTCATTCAATGTAAAGCACTGTTTTTTGCTTGAAAATTGTATTTCAAAATATATTTTGCTAGCTTTGATTGATTGCTTATGTCTCAGTTGAAAGGTGTTTCGAAACAATATTTTTAAAAATACTAATAGTTTAATGAAAAGTTTTCTTGATCAAATAAAATTATTTTTTTATAGGTTTGAACTTAAATGAATGTTTTATTGATAAACAATAGGTTTTATTCACTCATTCATTCATATGGTATTAACCATATTTGTTACATGGACATGTTTGAAGCGCATGGCCGAGAGACAATTTTATCTTCAGGCTTAGAACCACTGGTGTAGGTACATGACTCACTGTCCCTCGTCAAATATTTTGATGAGGTTGAAAGAGGTCTATAACTCCTAATCAGACTGGGACTATTTTTTTGTTTGTTACTATCAGGAATCAAACTCAAAACTCTAGAATGGAAGACAATTGTCTAACCAACTACACCATAAGGGTTGCTTATGTATTTTATTATTTTATCATAATTATGTTTTTTAATCATTTTCATTTACAGAATAGAAAATATTTTATATAAAATTATAATTCATTTAATAAAATTAACAAACATTTGAAAATCAACTTCAAAAATTTAAATTTTCTTTTAGCTGGGTACTAAATTGTACACTTGTTTGTTTAAAATATGTCAATTTGAACATTTATTTGAATATCTTATGGAAAAAAATTAGTAAATAATTTTATTTGTATTATAAATTTAAATTTTCACTACCTATCTGTGTAGAAAATTACAAAGTTTGCATATCACTCAAAATTATTTATAATATTTAATAATGTAAATTATTTTTGCTTCATTAATAATAAAATTGCTTATACGACGAGTATGTTAAGCAAAAAGATAGCCATTGATATTTAAATGACGAATTTTTTCTCATACTAACACTTAACAATAAGAAGAAAAACAAAATTTAGGAAAAAAATATCACCCAACTCAATAGATAGAAATGTAATTACCATTTAGAAAAAAAAAATGTAACAATGATAAGTGAATTAGAAGAATTCACAACGTTTGTCATTTCTTAAAAAAAGTGTTTTTATTTTATTTAATATAGGATCACATTTTAATTGGTTTCAAAATTTAAAATTAGTAATTTACATTTTATAACTATTTTTCATTATTTTTTAGAAAAATGTACATTTTCTAAAATTAATCTAGTCCAATGTGCTATGTTAGAAATGTTTAATAATTTTTTTGATGAATCTATCCGTTTTCCATGTTTTATTATATTTTCAGTAAATTTTTTTGTCTTACAAACTGTGCCAAGCTCCTTTTAATACCCATTCAGTATATCTAAAGCTTATATTCTAAAGTAAAGCAGTAACTCAAATTTCAGTTTAATATATTGGATTAATCAACAAATAATCATGCATAGCGATGGAGGATGTGCAGCAGATGTAACACATAGAATTAGTGTGGGATGGATGAAGTTTAGATTAATGACGGGAGTTCTATGTGATCCAAAAATAATTTAAAGCTAAAAGCGTAAAGCTAAAAGGAAAAGTATACCAAACAATTGTCAGACCTGCACTCCTCTATGGCTCCGAATGCTGGACGATGTATACCTCTTACTCTAGGCAACTAGAAACTGCTGAAATGCGCATGCTAAGATGGTCAGCTGGTGTGTCCCTAAGAGACAAAATAAAAAGCTCACGCATTCATGGAAGCCTAGGTGTTACATACATCAACAGCAAGATGGAGGAAAGGCGATTGAGATGGTATGGGCACGTTGGACGCAGAGCACCTGATCACATTGTGAACCAGGCAATCTCCATGGATTTTCCTCGAATAACAACCAGAGGAAGACCAAAGAATTCATGGGTGGTGCAAAAAGATAACCTGATGCAGAGGCACGGCCTAGGGGACGTAGTCCGGGACAGAAGAGCATACAACCTGAGGACGATGAGAGCTGACCTCAACAGTCTTCGCAGAGTGAGTTGGGATGGAGCCAAGAAGAAGAATAAATAATTATGCTGGGAACACCAAAAGCTACCATTTGATTTCTTAATTTAGGTTATCAAATCTTTAGTTGATCTTTTCTTCGAGTTGAAAATTAAGATATTTATGAAAATCAGAACAGATGTGTCTGCTTGTGGGCGACAATCTTCTATGTCCTATTCGACACTTCAAGTTTTTAAGTGGAATATTCGTGTATTTGAAATTTTTGTGTATGCAATGTTCATGTCGCTAAATTGTTGAAGAATGTGGAAATATTTCTTTGGCAAACAGGTCTTTAAAGACGTAATAATAGTGCCACAAATTGTGCTATAAAAATTAGATTCAGCTCTTGTAATTTATGTACCATCTGTTTTTTGTTTATTATTAAAAAAAATATATGAATATATACATAATAAAATTAATATTTCAATTTTCAAAGGTGAAACATGCTCAATGCAGTAGAATTAAAAGTAATTAATCGACTATCATAAAACTTTATTGCATATGTATTTTAAGCAATTTTTCTTTAAAAATTAATAATTTATCTTTGCACTAAAATCCAGGCTAAATCCATCCTTTTTTGTAAAATACAAAATTTAAAAGAAAAACACAAAGTAAAATGCTCATTCAACTTTTTAGAAACACTCACTAGAAGTATTTAAATAAAAAATTATTTTTTCCTTTTCACCTACGAGGCATGAATTGTTAAATAAATAAAGATAATTTTACTCTACAAAATTACTAATAGTATTTTTTTAATACTTAGGTTAAATATATTTCGATTGAGATAAACATGAAATTCTATAGCTTCTAACCGAATGGTATAAAAGGTTAATAAAATAGTTTTGTAAAAAATTTAAAACTTATTTCTTAACTAAAGTATCATAAACTATAAAAGTCTCAATAAGTAAAAATTGGTTTCATCGGAAAGTTTCTATTTGGTATTGACTACATAAAAAGTTTCCCAATGTCTCTCATTATTTTTTTTTAGTAGGCAAGATCATTTAACAATAGAAGTTGTAGTACTGCCAGCATTTTATATTTTTAAGGAAAAAGATGAGAGAAATTGTAAATGAAGGAAAAAGCAATTCATACAAAACTTTATTTGCTGAATAACTGCTGCTATTTTCTTGAATATTCTTTGTCAAAAAGTAACAAAATAATTTCAGAAATATCTTGCAATAATATATAAATTCAAAATACATTAATTTTTTTAAATATCTAATCATTTCAAAACTTGTTAAATCTCTAATGTTTCGTCAATGTTCGTATTTAACATACTTTTATTACTGCTTATACTCGCATTTAGCCACTACCAATTCCCGCCAACAGATCGGTTTTTTACTCTGTGAGGATTGAAGGTCTTTTTTATGGGCTTTAGTAGCTTACGAGTGTGAGTATGATCTGTAGAAATCATCATCCTTTACCTCATCAATGCAGCCATTATAGTACATGTTGGCGATACTACCACACATAGAAAGGCAAGAAAGAACACTTGCATTTAAAATTAAATCTAAACACAATGAGGGGCAGAAAAATTATAATATATAGTCGGTAATAGCGGAGCATTTCCAAATCTACCATTTTTTAATAGCTGTCTAAAAAATTCACTGTGAAAATGTAAAATCAGAGTTACACTGTAGATGGTTTATTTTCACTCGTTTTTATGTCATTTATTATATACGTGCAGATATAAATTAACATTTTCTTAATGCTTAAATGGAAAATTTTAATCGAAATGTATGCTTCTTGTCAATTAAAAATATAAACAACGCTTTTTTTTTTCATATGTGTGAAATGTATTTGAGTTTCTAAAATTTTAATTAAGTCATCCAGCTAACTGAATTTTTTTATAGAATAAAAAAATATGTATTTGCACATTTTAACTGTACAATTTTGCAACCACCTATCCCAAAATAATTATTATTCCATTTCTGAGACAAATCATTATTTTAATGGAAGACATCTTTGTATGAATAAATAAACTGCATGAATTTGCTTTCCATTTTTTTTTTACTAAATGTATGTACATTATTCCAGTTGCTTCAAATAGTAGTATTCAGTGTTGAAACGATATATGATAATCCATCGATCATACATAAACAAACATGTATTTTATTTATAGATATAATTATAATTATTTTAATAAAAGTAATTTTCAAAAACAATTGTTTTTATTTTCACATTCAAATACTTACAATTTGCATAGGTCTTCTATTTAATTGAGAGTATAAATCGACAGATATTTTAAAATCCAATTCAATATACAGAACAATAACAGCAAAAAGATGACTTGCAAAGCTTTATTTCCTGATGTATTTTGACCTCAAAATTGTTTCCGCAATTTATAAAAGGTGACTTATTAATAAATTCAGGTAAAATTATGTGAAAATAATGTCAATAATAAAAAACATTTCTTGAATCTTCGAAAAGACTATAGTTTCACTTTGTGGTGCCATTTTTTACATAAAAGGAAAAAATAAGTAAAATAAAAAACTTATTTTATATTTTTGTGTTCACCACAGGTTTAATTTAGGTTCACAACTAGTTTTGAAAACCACCGTCTTCTTCGTCAGGTGAATATAAACTAAGTTGCTAAAATATATTCTGTAGAAGTGTAAATAACCTAATATAAAAGAGGTGAGGTAGGGGAGTGAAGTGGGGAGAGATGTAATACAATGGTGAATGGGGCAGGGAAAAAATATGTGAAAGTGAATTTTTAAGACAGGGGAGGATTTTAAATTGGGAACATATTAAGCAGAGGGCTATTATGAAAATTGGTTTGGTTATTGATGATATTTAGACTTAATTTTATAGATTTTTTAATCTAACCTGTGGTGAACACAAAAATATAAAATAAGTTTTATTTCACTTATTTTTTCTTTTTATGTAATAAAAAACATGCCTACTTTTCATCACACTATTCTCATTGATAATGCTATCTCTGATATATGTAGATTATTTGGGCATAATAAGGATACAGGATGAAAAATACAATGGGGCTGGATATTAAAATTCATTAACCATAAGAATTAGTATTTCTCGTACATTTTGTCAGGGATGTGGACGCAACAACTAAGGACTTTTTGAGGTTCCAAAAAGGATATACACACATGTACTATAATATATAGAGTAAAAATTCACTAAATGTTCATGTAAAATTCTTAGTTTATTCGGTTACTAAGCTTTTATTCATTATATATTGTATATACATCTTGACCGTAATCCATGAATATTTAAATATACCAGGAAGTGAAAGATGAAATTTGCCTTCTAAAGATGTAACATGGAATTTTCTGGTCATGTAAAAACATTTAATCATATTCTGAATCATCAGTTCCAGAGTGTCCCATAGACCAGGGGTCAGCAGACTTTCTAGTGAGATGAACCAAATATTAAATAAACAGAATCTCAAATTTTTCATAGAGCCGCAACATTAATTTTCACTGTAGCTATATACATTTTAATGATGAAAAAAAACCAGATAGAATCAAGATTTTTATATAAACTCAAATTCACGATACAGTCGTAGGCTACATAGAAGAATAGAATATTACATATGGGAGTTATAAGGTTCAGTAGCTCAGTGCACTACCTATAGAACAAGAAAACCTAAATAAGTAAACACTAATAAAACATAAGATTGTGCCGCTTGTGTTTGTTCATCGGCCGTGTTCATGCTCTTCTGATGAGGCTGCGGAGTGGAGGGGAAGCTGGAGTTGAAGAATCGCACATGCCTATGAAAAGAGCCGCGGTTTGCTGACCCATGCCATAGACCCATCTTTATTAAAATATATTATTTATTTATTTTCATTGCAACACTTCTTATTTAATTAAGCATAATCTTATTTTAAGTATCCCTGTTCATAAAAGTATCTAGGTTCCTACACAACACAATACTTAGGGTCCTATAAAATCACATAGTAATAAAACTCTATGATCACAACACAGAGCCCTTCTTAGTTTTATTCCGCTTCAGATATTTTATTTATTTAATTACACATGACAAGAAATATACACTATTTGCGAAAAAACAACAGGTAATTTGATTTGGACATACAATTTTAATGGATATGGGTTTGTTGCCTTTCATTTGTCGTATCCCCAGTAAACTAGGCTTTTGCCTGTATCTCACTATATAGTATATATAGTAGCTCTCAATTATAATTCAACTTCAATCTTCAGGATGGATTTGCTAACCTTTGAAGGTATACTTTTTTTATATGGGCCATATGAATTGCCGCTTTGCCTTTGAATTAAATAAACTAATAAAAAAGAATTCTCTGCAGGATTTGATATTGAGCAAGGAATATTTAATTATTAGGATCATATATCTTATTTTTCTATAGAACTGTCTATTTAATAGGCTTTCTAGTTCTGAAGCAAGTACACTCCAGTTTGTATCTTGTTATTTGCTAGATGAAAAAAAGCTATAGCTTTTGTACCGGACAGGTACAAAGACTGTATATAGGTTGTTGGTTGCCGCGTCACGCTCCGAGAATCGAGGTAGCGAATTCCGTCTCGCAGATCCAGCAGAAGAAGAAGAGCAGGGAGAGATTCCTCTCAGGCAGTCGATGTAGTGTAGCGTGTCTCAAGTAAAAACACGGTAAAATCGGTATTACTGAGAATATATTTCAATGAACAGAACTGAAGTACAGTGAGAAGTGATTTACAAAATCGGTGGTCCCTCTATATTAATGGTCAGTCGGCCGTCACAAGCGTCCATTGCCCGTGAAATACGACAACTTTCGGGGTCTGGGCCATGCTTACGCCGACTGAACCTGGACCTACCCCCGATCGCACCGCTTTGCAAGTTACATATTTCCAATGCGGTCGCGAATGCGATCGGAGTCAAACAGACATATATTTAACATAGTAAAATACAAGGGTTTTAAATGTTATTCAAGAACCTATAAGGAACATTTACATATACACATATGATTACATATTATTATCATATACATTTCAAATACAGATACAGGAACATAACAGATTTACATACCACTATAACGTAATATAGCGTATGGAATACAAGAACATATGATTATACAAGAGCAAAGAATAGCATACAAGTTTAATAATACAGATCTACACACAGTGTCTTTTTCATATCACATACACACACACACACGGGCGACGACACACGTCCGATACAGCTTTGAAATTTAATTCAATAATAATATAAAAGTGATTACATAAATCATCTATGATGGGCCAGAAACATTTTGAAGCTAAAAATTTTCAACACAAACAACAGCACTGCGTTAATTATTTATTTAAATTACAAAGGTCCATTTATGTCAATAATGTCTAAATAATTTTGGCCAGAGTGAATTGTTAATTAACTTTTGTATGAGGAAAAGGGTCAATAAAGAGTGTTTTAATCAAATAGACGTAGGTATGCAAAAAGTACTCAACCCACAATACTATTTTTTAGCTTATTTGATTTGAACCAAAAACATATATAAATTATTTTAAAATTATCAAAACTTTTTTGAAGTGAAACTTCTATGGGTGCGGTAGGGCAAATTGGCCTGAATGTCACGAAAAGTGAAACAGTGTATTATTTTATTATTAAATTACTATTTATTATTATTAAATATTTTATTTATTAATAAATTATTATTAATTATTTAAATATTAATAATTAATTATTATTAATATTATTTTATTATAATTATATTGTTTAAAAAAATATTATTTATCATTAAAATTATTATTATTTATTATTAAAAATAAATATATTTGTTATAAATTTAATTAAGAGAGATTTTGTTGAATTAAATTCCACATAAACCATTTTTTATTTCATTAAGAGATATTTTCTTGAATTAAATTCCACATAACCATTTCCTAACCCTAAAAAAAAAATCGTTAACAAATGGAAAAAAGCAATGATAAAATTAACTTTTCCTTGGAGCTAAGAAGTTCACTTCTACAGCGCGAGAGTCTCACTCATCTGTTATTTTATGGTTTATTTTGTGCTTAAATGGTGTATTTTTGTTATACAGAGAAGCTCATACAAAACAGCAAGAGAAGAGACAGCTTAAAATGCTTTTAAATTTTTAATATAATAAATAAAACTTTGATTTTGTATTCACCATATTTGAGTTCACTACCGGTTTCAAAGACCTCCATTTTTTCTCGTCAGGTGAAGATGTACTAAATTATGTTATAAATGTAATAATGAATAGTAATAGATACAAGTAATATTTTTTAATGGTAATAGATACAAGGGAGGGGAGGGGAGTAGTGAATAATAAGGGCAGGGGAGTAGATAGGCGAAAAATTCTTAAATTATCTCAGGACAGGTAAAATGTAGGCTGTTTCTTTTTTGTATAAATAACTCTAAGTACAAAATATCTCAGACATAAAATTTATCACTAAATCGGACATTTTTAAGTTTTTCAATTCTTCAACATTTTTGGGTATATTAAAAATTAGTGTGTATTTAAAAACATATATTTCGTGGTTATTATTTTTTCAAAATGTTTAGAAGTGTAATATTTCATATATTTTCGATTGTTTCAAAATTTTCGAAATATTAAAGATTAAAGATTTTGTTAATAATAAACGGAAATTTCACACTTTACACTCCAAAAACTGCCATTATAGACCAAGTTAACGAACATATGAACAAAATTACGACAGAAGTATTATTTACATATTTCCGTGTTTTTAATCCCAAATCTCTGATTTTGCGATGTTTCAATCTTTTGCGTCAATATTTTTCAGTTTGAACGAATTTTTCGATTTCTTACTAACAAATCTGCCACTTTCATACAACAATGTTAGGATTATCATTTTCATTAAAAATGTGTAAAAGAAACGTATTTGCGTAAAAATGATGCAAATATTAAAACCTGCTAAATATGTATGAACATTTCTTAGTAATAGACAGAAATTTTATACTATTTACTCGAAAATGTTGCGTCAATATTGTCCAATTTGAATTAATTTTATTACTTTTGACTAACAAAAAACCGATTTTTCGTACAAAAATGCTAGAATTATCAATTACTCACGATAATGTGTGATGGAAGCGCATTTGCGTTAATTTTAAGAAACGTCAAAACCTGCGAAATTTGTATGAACATTTCTCAGTAATAGGCGAAAACATAATACATTTCACTCGAAAACCTGCCATTGACGGCCGAGTTTACGAATATATGTACAAATTCACCACATAATTAATGTTTGTTCAACGCGTTATTTTCGTCCCAAACCCATAATTTTACAAAATTTCAATATTTTGGATCAAAAATTTTCATTTCATGAATCATCGAAAAGACTATAGTTTCACTTTGTGGTGCCATTTTTTTAAATAAAAGGAATAAAAAAGTAAAATAAAAAATCCATTTCTTATTTTTATATTCACCACAGGTTAAATAAACCTGAGGTATAAAATACGGATACAAAATAAGTTTTTTATTTTGTTTTTTTTTTCTTTTTATGCAAAAATTTTCAGATTAAATGAATTTTGACAAACAAAAAAATAATTATCCGTACAAAAATGCTAGAATTAAATATCAATCATGAAAATGAATGAACATTTCAGTAATAGGCGGAAACTTCACACATTTTAATCGAAAAATTGCCTTTGACTGCCAAAATTACAAAAATATGTACAGAATCCCAACAGAAATATTGTTTGTTCAACGTGTTTTCGTTATTTTCGCCCCAAACCTCTAATTTTACGAAATTTCAATATTTTGAAACCAAAATTTCCAGTTTGAATGAATTTTGACTAACATAAAACCAATTTTTCGTATAAAAATGCTAGAATTATCAATTATTCATGAAAATGTGTGAAAGAAACGCCTTTGCGTTCCTTAATTTGTATAATCATTTCTCAGTAATCGGCGGAAACTTCATACAAAAATGTACAAGTAAAAACTCGAAAAATTGCCTTTGCCGGCCAAGACTACAAATATATGTATAAAATCCCAAGAGAAATATTGTTTGTTAAACGTGTTTTCGTTATTTTCGTCCAAAACCTGTAATTTTACGAAATTTTAATATTTTGGAACAAAAATTTCCAGTTTGAATGAAGTTTGACTAACATAAAACGATTTTTTTTTTACAAAAATGCTGGAATTAACGATTTATCATGAAAATGTGTGGAAGAAACGCATTTGCGTTCATCACGATAAAAAACCTCAAAACGTGCGAAATTTTTATGATCATTTCTCAGTAATAGGCGGAAACTTGACACATTTTACTCGAAAAATTGCCTTTGGCTGCCAAGATTACAAATATATGTACAGAATCCCAACAGAAATATTGTTTGTTCAACGTGTTTCCGTTATTTTCGCCCCAAACCTCTAATTTTACGAAATTTTAATATTTTGGAACAAAAATATCCAGTTTGAAAGAATTTTGACTAACATAAAACCAATTTTTTTTACAAAAATTATGGAATTAACGATTTATCATGAAAATGTGTGAAAGAAACGCATTTGCGTTCATTATGATAAAAAACCTAAAAACGTGCGAAATTTGTATGATAATTTCTCAGTAATAGGCGGAAACTTCACACATTTTACTCGAAAAATTGTCTTTGGCGGCCAAGATTACAAATATATGTACAGAATCCCAACAGAAATATTGTTTGTTCAATGTTTTTTCGTTATTTTCGCCCCAAATCTATAATTTTACGAAATTTCTATATTGTGGGATTGAAAATTTCCAGTTTGAATGATTTTTGACTAACATAAAACCAATTTTTTTACAACAATTATGGAATTAACGATAAATCATTAAAATGTGGGAAAGAAACGCAAATGCGTACATTATGATTAAAATCCTCAAAACGTGCGAAATTTGTATGATCATTTCTCAGTAATAGGCGGAAACTTCACACATTTTACTCGAAAAATTGCCATTGGCGGCCAAGATTACAAATATATGTACAGAATCCCAGCAGAAATATTGTTTGTTCAACGTGTTTTCGATATTTTCGCCCCAAACCTCTAACTTTACGAAATTTCATTATTTTGGGACAAAAATTTCCAGTTTGAATGAATTTTGACTAACATTAAACCAAATTTTTGTACAAAAATGCTAGAATTATCAATAAACCATGAAAATTCGTGAAAAAATCGCCTTTGCGTTATTTCTGATACAAAACCTCATAACCAGCGAAATTTGTATGAACATTTCAGAAAAAGGCAGAAACTTCACACATTTTACTCGAAAAATTGCCTTTGACTGCCAGGATTACAAATATATGTACAGAATCTCAACAGAAATATTGTTTGTTCAACGTGTTTTCGTTATTTAGGCCCCAAACCTCTAATTTTACAAAATTTTAATGTTTTGGAACAAAGTTTTTCCAGTTTGAATGAATTTTGACTAACATAAAACCAATTTTTTTTACAACAATTATGGAATTAACGATAAATCATTAAAATGTGTGAAACAAACGCATTTGCGTTCATTGTGATAAAAAATCTCAAAATGTGCGTAATTTGAATGAGATCATTTCTCAGTAATAGGCGGAAACTTCACACATTTTACTCGAAATATTGCCTTTGGCTGCCAAGATTACAAATATATGTAAAGAATCCCAACAGAAATATTGTTTGTTCAACGTGTTTTCGATATTTTCGCCCCAAACCTCTAATTTTACGAAATTTCAATATTTTGGAACAAACATATCCAGTTGGAAACCATTTTGACTTACATAAAACCATTTTTTTTTACAAAAATTATGGAATTAACGATAAATCATTAAAATGTGTGAATGAAACGCATCTGCGTTCATTATGATAAAAAACCGCAAAACGTGATAAATTTGTATGATCATTTCTCAGTAATAAGCGGAAACTTCACACATTTTACTCGAAAAATTGCCTTTGCCGGCCAAGATTACAAATATATGTACAGAATCTCAACAGAAATATTGTTTGTTCAACGTGTTTTCGTAATTTTCGCCCCAAACCTATAATTTTACGAAATTTCTATATTGTGGGACAAAAATTTCCAGTTTGAATGAATTTTGACTAACATAGAACCAATTTTTTTTACAAAAATGCTGGAAATAACGATAAATCATTAAAATGTGTGAATGAAACGCATTTGCGTTCATTATGATAAAAAACCTCAAAACGTGCAAAATTTGTATGATCATTTCTCAGTAATAGGCGACAACTTCACACATTTTACTCGAAAAATTGCCATTGGCAGCCAAGATTACAAATATATGTACAGAATCCCAACAGAAATATTGTTTGTTCAACGTGTTTTCGTTATTTTAGTCCCAAACCTCTAATTTTACGAAATTTCAATATTTTGGAACAAAAATTTCCAGTTTGAATGAATTTTGACTAACATAAAACCAATTTTTTTTACAACAATTATGGAATTAACGATAAATCATTACAATGTGTGAAAGAAACGCAAATGCGTACATTATGATTAAAAACCTCAAAACGTGCGAAATTTGTATGATCATTTCTCAGTAATAGGCGGAAACTTCACACATTTTACTCGAAAAATTGCCATTGGCGGCCAAGATTACAAATATATGTACAGAATCCCAACAGAAATATTGTTTGTTCAATGTTTTTTCGTTATTTTCGCCCCAAACCTATAATTTTAAGAAATTTCAATATTTTTGAGTAAAAATTTCCAGTTGAAATGAATGTTGACTAACATTAAATCAATTTTTTGTACAAAAATGCTAGAATTATCAAAAAACCATGAAAATTCGTGATAGAAAGGCCTTTGCGTTACTTATGATATAAAACCTCAAAACCAGAGAAATTTGTATGAACATTTCAGTGAAAGGCGGAAACTTCACACGTTTTACTCGAAAAATTGCCTTTGCCGGCCAAGATTACAAATATATGTACAGAATCTCAACAGAAATATTGTTTGTTTAATGGGTTTTCGTTATTTTCGCCCCAAACCTATAATTTTACGAAATTTCTATATTGTGGGACGAAAATTTCCAGTTTGAATGAATTTCGACTAACATAGAACAAATTTTTTTATACAAAAATGCTTGAAATAACGATAAATCATTAAAACGTTTGAATGAAACGCATTTGCGTTCATTATGATAAAAAACCTCAAAACGTGCGAAATTTGTATGATCATTTCTCAGTAATAAGCGGAAACTTCACACATTTTACTCGAAAAATTGCCATTGGCGGCCAAGATTACAAATATATGTACAGAATCCCAACAGAAATATTGTTTGTTCAACGTGTTTTCGTTATTTTAGTCCCAAACCTCTAATTTTACGAAATTTTAATATTTTGGAACAAAAATTTCCAGTTTGAATGAATTTTGACTAGCATAAAACCAATTTTTTTTACAACAATTATGGAATTAACGATAAATCAGTAAAATGTGTGAAAGAAACGCAAATGCGTACATTATGATTAAAAACCTCAAAACGTGCGAAATTTGTATGATCATTTCTCAGTAATAGGCGGAAACTTCACACATTTTACTCGAAAAATTGCCATTGGCGGCCAAGATTACAAATATATGTACAGAATCTCAACAGAAATATTGTTTGTTCAACGTGTTTTTCGTTATTTTGGCCCCAAACCTCTAATTTTACGAAATTTCAATATTTTGGGACAAAAATTTCCAGTTTGAATGAATTTCGACTAACATAGAACCAATTTTTTTTACAAAAATGCTGGAAATAACGATAAATCATTAAAATGTGTGAATGAAACGCATTTGCGTTCATTATGATAAAAAACCTCAAAACGTGCGAAATTTGTATGATCATTTCTCAGTAATAGGCGACAACTTCACACATTTTACTCGAAAAATTGCCATTGGCGGCCAAGATTACAAATATATGTACAGAATCCCAACAGAAATATTGTTTGTTCAACGTGTTTTCGTTATTTTAGTCCCAAACCTCTAATTTTACGAAATTTCAATATTTTGGAACAAAAATTTCCAGTTTGAATGAATTTTGACTAACATAAAACCAATTTTTTTTACAACAATTATGGAATTAACGATAAATCATTTAAAATGTGTGAAAGAAACGCAAATGCGTACATTATGATTAAAAACCTCAAAACGTGCGAAATTTGTATGATCATTTCTCAGTAATAGGCGGAAACTTCACACATTTTACTCGAAAAATTGCCATTGGCAGCCAAGATTACAAATATATGTACAGAATCCCAACAGAAATATTGTTTGTTCAACGTGTTTTCGTTATTTTAGTCCCAAACCTCTAATTTTACGAAATTTCAATATTTTGGAACAAAAATTTCCAGTTTGAATGAATTTGACTAACATAAAACCAATTTTTTTTACAACAATTATGGAATTAACGATAAAATCATTAAAATGTGTGAAAGAAACGCAAATGCGTACATTATGATTAAAAACCTCAAAACGTGCGAAATTTGTATGATCATTTCTCAGTAATAGGCGGAAACTTCACACATTTTACTCGAAAAAATTGCCATTGGCGGCCAAGATTACAAATATATGTACAGAATCCCAACAGAAATATTGTTTGTTCAACGTGTTTTCGTTATTTTGGCCCCAAACCTCTAATTTTACGAAATTTCAATATTTTTGAGTAAAAATTTCCAGTTGAAATGAATGTTGACTAACATTAAATCAATTTTTTGTACAAAAATGCTAGAATTATCAAAAAACCATGAAAATTCGTGATAGAAAGGCCTTTGCGTTACTTATGATATAAAACCTCAAAACCAGAGAAATTTGTATGAACATTTCAGTGAAAGGCGGAAACTTCACACGTTTTACTCGAAAAATTGCCTTTGCCGGCCAAGATTACAAATATATGTACAGAATCTCAACAGAAATATTGTTTGTTTAATGGGTTTTCGTTATTTTCGCCCCAAACCTATAATTTTACGAAATTTCTATATTGTGGGACGAAAATTTCCAGTTTGAATGAATTTCGACTAACATAGAACAAATTTTTTTATACAAAAATGCTTGAAATAACGATAAATCATTAAAACGTTTGAATGAAACGCATTTGCGTTCATTATGATAAAAAACCTCAAAACGTGCGAAATTTGTATGATCATTTCTCAGTAATAAGCGGAAACTTCACACATTTTACTCGAAAAATTGCCATTGGCGGCCAAGATTACAAATATATGTACAGAATCCCAACAGAAATATTGTTTGTTCAACGTGTTTTCGTTAATTTTAGTCCCAAACCTCTAATTTTACGAAATTTTTAATATTTTGGAACAAAAATTTCCAGTTTGAATGAATTTTGACTAGCATAAAACCAATTTTTTTTACAACAATTATGG